>CM060464.1:2090000-2690000 GCA_030544235.1 Lepturacanthus savala
AAACTCCTGGAACTTCTGGTTCTTGTTGTCTTTTTTTTTATTTTTACAGCTGCGTAATGTCACGTCTCAGAAATACGTTACCTCGGTTGTCACGTCAACCCCATTCGGCAACGGCGCAGCTGATTGGCTGACGGTGAACGCACCACTTCCTGGTTGTTGCCAAGATACCGAAAAGGAGGGGGAGGAGTGGGCCTTTCTTTACTGTTTTTTCCATGAATGTATAATATAACTTTTAGAATAATAAGCAAATTAATAAATAATTATAAGGTTTATAATACATCCATGATTTTTTTCGTTTTGTTTTTGTTTCTTTAAGCTAACTAGCTGTTAGCATTAGCTCTCTATGCTAGGGGTGTCAAACATCCGGCCCACTAGATGATGACGGTATAAACTGTGAAAAAAATTAGAATAACTTACAAAAAACTAAATATTGTTCAATGAACTACAAAAAAAAATGTAATCTTATTAAGAGAAAATATCTTGTATTTAATACAATTATAATTTCAAATTAATTTTTCCAAAATATGTGATAAAAAGCCAGGATTATGAGATAAAAAAAGCCTAAAATATGAGATAACAATACACCATTAAGATAAAAAGTCAAACAATTTGAGCAATTTTAAATTAACTAAACTCAAGAAAAAAATAAGAATAAGTAAGAAAAATTATCAGATAACGGAATAAGATATTTTTAAGATAATTCTGGATTAATTGTACCAAAAACAAGATATTAATTTCAATACATATTATTTTTGCATATTCTTTCCTTATGTCATCTCTCCTGTTTTTTACATTGCAGGTTATTAATTGTGGAAATATTTATATTTTATTTCTTTATGTAAAAAACATTTTCGAGGTGTTATATATTTATATAATCATAATAACATTGACAGTAAAAATTGTGTAAAAATTTAAAAAATATAAAAAAAATAAAATTACACATACATTTAAATTAAATAAACAAGATAAAGGAAAAAGCATAATTGCAGGAGCTAATAATTGCATTTTTTAAATTTACATGCATATGCATATATACATACATAATTGGATGTGAATCAACATGTGAATGCTTAGAAGTATAAGTAAAGTATATATTATGCAATTTACAGATTTTTATTTTAAACATATTTATTTTAATTATTGTAATGAATTAATTAATTATTGTTTCTTACTTCATGTATTTCATAAAGTGCAATTACTTTTATCAAAACTGTAAACATTGAATCCTCGCAATCTGATTGGTCACTGGTTTCCGTGGTGCACCAAGCAGCGATTTGATTGGACGACGGGCTGTCGTTTATAAAAACCCGGAAGAAGACCTAACCTTGACAAGCAGGCGGCTCACATGTTCCACAGACTGAGGGAAAACAGCTTAAAACCGAGTAATTTCTGCTGTTTTAACAGAGAACTTTATCTAATATTCAGTTAATTAACCGATATTCGTATTCTGTGCCTTTTTAACTCATTTCTACCGTTCGCTGGACTTCATGAGGTCCTCGCCTTCAGCCGACGATGAGGACAGCTTTTCTGTTCGTCAGCAGGTGCTGTAACGCTGCTCAAAGCCCGTTTTTATCACCATTATCGAGGCATCACAGGTTCGCTGTGTTAAGACACAGCAGCAGCCACCAGGACACAGCTGACAGGAGCTACTACATCACCACACCCATCTTCTATGTGAACGCCTCCCCTCATTTAGGACACCTGTATTCTGCAGTTTCAGCAGACTGTTTGCACAGATTCAAGCTGCTGCAGGGATTCAACTCAAAGTTTGCTACAGGTAAATCCCCAATTCACCTGAATGTATGCATGTTGCATGTCATATACATATACAGGTTCTCAATCTTTTTAATGTCAAGGACCCTTTAACTCACACAAATTAGACCACAGACCCCCATCTTTTGAGATTTTTGCTTTTAGATATTAAATAAAGTGTATGAAACACATGACATTGTGTTGGTTATGGATGGACTTATGTTTAAAACACACCAAGGACCCCTGGAGGTCCCCAGACCCCACTTTGAGAACCACACTTAATACTAATAATGACCTTTAAGTCTTTTCTTCCCGGGCCACGTCAGTGTTCTGGTTTCCCTCAAAGGGCCAATTATAAAGATCATATAACTGTTTTGACATATTATATGTGTGCAAAACATGTAAAATCATCAGATATATAGAGACTCATACAAGAATATGCTGATAACCACTATTTGATACTATTTGGTTTATTTAATGAATGTTTTAAAGATTGGAATCTATGGATTTGTGTTGCTATGCTAAATATTAAAGAATAGAGGGGCCACAGGAAATGAGGTGGCGGCCCAGATTTGGCCCCCGGGCCTTGGGTTGGACACATATTCCTTATTATATTGTATATTGTAAAAAAAAACAGTACCTAATTTTTTATGTGTCTGCTACTGTACTGTAACCTGGGTTTCTAACTCGCTCTGTTTTGTGATGTCACAACATCACAACAGGCTCTGCCTAAGAATGCGTCCCATTCTCTTGCGTTCCAGGCACAGACGAGCACGGCTTGAAAATCCAACAAGCCGCCGATGCTGCGGGGACGGACCCTCTGACCTTTTGCACCGACGTGTCGGAAAGATTCAAACGTGCGTTCAGCAGCTGCAGCGTCTCGTACACGGACTTCATCAGAACCACAGAGGAGAGGCACCGCCGGGCTGTGGAGCATTTCTGGGCCGTCCTTCACAGCAAAGGGCTCATCTACAAGGGGAGTTATGAAGGCTGGTACTCCACACAGGACGAAAGCTTCCTCACACCTTTACAGGTCACCGACGCCCTGGACTCAACAGGGAAGGAGGTCAAGGTGTCGCTGGAGAGCGGACACAAGGTAAATCAAAAGATCAGTTTTGATTTCAGTGGTGATGAATGAGTGCAAAATGTACGTTTTATATAGAGATTTTACATAAAATAATGTTATAACTACAATTAAGTTATTACCTTATCAGTTCAGGACTTTTAATACATTATTGGCTTATTTGTCACTGTATTTCTACAACGAAATTACAGATGCTACTAAATTAACAGTAAAGTACTAAATATACAAAAGATAAAATTCTATTATTGAAGAAATAAAATATATATCATTGCACATTTCTAGAGAAATTACATTTTCAACTATTACATTTAGCAAATATACTATTTATTATGTTATTGGCTGCTACACAAGCATAAATAGGGTTTTAAGATACTCAGATTATACTGATAAAAGCAATATAACATAACAGGCCCTAATTTTTGACTATCCACTTTTAATGTTAAGTGTCTTTGAGTGTCCAAAAAGGCACCATATAAGTCTAATATATTATTATTATTAAAGGGATCTGTATTACAACTACATTTAATTTTGATACTTAGTACATTTTGCTGTATGTGTAAAGGAGTATAACAGTTCTGAAAGTGGGGTCTTTAATATCTAAAAGCAAGAATTTTATTAGATGGGATAAAATCTTCTCAAATAGTGGTCCATGGTTTAATTTGTGTGAGTTTATAGAACTCTGAACACTTCTCCACTTGCAGGAAAAGTAGTTCTATACGTCTCCTCTTGTGTATCTGTGTCCATCAGATCTTCAGTCTCGTCTCCGCTCTCTTTGCAGGTGGAGTGGATGAAGGAGGAGAACTACATGTTCCGTCTGTCTGCGTTCCGGTCTCAGCTGCTGGACTGGCTCCAGGCAGATCCGGACGCCGTGCGTCCTGAGCGTTTCCACCAGATGGTTCTGCAGTGGCTGCAGGACGAGGACCTCCCCGACCTCTCGGTGTCCCGACAGAGATCCCGGCTCCAGTGGGGGATCCCGGTCCCCGGAGACCCCGATCAGACCATCTACGTGTGGCTGGACGCTCTGGTCAACTACCTCACGGTGGCCGGTTACCCCGACACACACGACCAGTGGTGGAACGTGGCGCATCACGTCGTGGGAAAGGACATCTTGAAGTTTCACGCCCTCTACTGGCCCGCTTTCCTCCTGGGGGCCGGGCTGCCGCTGCCCCGGACGATCCACGTCCACTCCCACTGGACCGTCGGCGGAAAGAAGATGTCCAAAAGTTTAGGAAACGTGGTCGACCCTCTGGAGCGTTCCCGGAGGTTCACAACGGACGGGATGAGGTATTTCCTGCTGCGTCAGGGCGTTCCGGACTCGGACTGCGACTACACGGACGAGAAAGTCTTCACGGTGCTGAACGCCGACCTCACGGACTCCCTGGGGGGTCTGCTGAACCGCTGCACGGCGCCCGCCCTCAACCCGGATCAGGTCTTCCCCTCGTTCTGCCCTCAGTCTTTCCCCTCCGACCAGAACGGCAGAGCCGTGACGGAGGACTACCGCATGCTGGACGCCGTCAGAAGTCTTCCTGCGTTAGCGGAGCAGCATTACGGGAACCTGCACGTCTACAAAGCCCTGGAGGCCATCGCCGCCTGCGTGAGGCAGACCAACGGGTTTGTGCAGCGCCACGCGCCCTGGAAACTGGACCGAGGGGACGACAGGGACCGGCGGTGGCTGGACACCGTCCTCCACGTGTCCCTGGAGTGTCTGAGGATGTACGGCACGCTGCTGCAGCCCGTGGTGCCGGCCATGGCCGACAAGCTGCTGTCCCGGCTCGGGGTGAGACCCGACGAGAGGAGCTGGGCGGCGCTGAGGTTCCTGCCGCGGTTTCAGGGTCTGGACTGTCCCTTCGAAGGCAGAGAGCTGGGGCCCGACGAGGGAGTGCTGTTCAGTCGATTAGAAAGTCAGAAAGTAGATCAACAAAAACCAAAGAAAACTAAAAAAAAAAAGCAACTAAAATGATGGAATGAATTGTTTACTGTGCAGTTTTTTCAAAATAAAATGACAAATTTGATGTGACGTCCATTCATTTGAAGTTAATGAGCTGGTATTATATATTTACTGCATTATTTATTACAAAGGGTCAGAAATGTGTTAGATGGGAATACTCTGGGTTCCAGGAATCCAACGAGAAGCAGAAACATGCACGATTTGCTATAAGGTGATATCCAACCATCTCAAACAGAAGCACAAAGTCATTCATCTCATTACTACCAATAGTTGCACTAGAGCTTTTGGTTGATCGCATTATAACAGCTGTTTTAGACCTGTAGATTATATTTTTGTAAAAGTTCGTAGTTCTTCCTATCCATGGTAGCTGTAAAAGGTTGCAGAACATTAAATTCCCTCCCTAATTGATTTGCCAATTAAGTTCCATGACCAGTTGCATTTCTCAGTAATGCTCCTGTGCTATAGAAACAACTGGAAACGACAGCTGCACTGTTAAATTAACAGTTAAAAAGGTTTTGCATTCAGACTTAATCATCATAAACATCAGGTCTATTGATGTTCTGAGATAATTTTACTTTTTGTTCCTCATAACGAGGAAATTAAATGCACGTGTACCTAATGTCCTTGATGAAGCAAACTCTTTAATCCAAGTTACTTGGAGTTGGGATCAGTTATACGCTGGTCAACGTCTTAAATCAAGATATTAAACTTAGTAAATGTTGAATATTGTCAATAAAAGTTATTTCTAATGTGATATAAGGAACTCTTAGATCCCCTGACAGCATACAGGCACCCAACACAAGTACAAGACATAAAAACTGACATGATTTTTTAATGAGAAATACACGAAACTGAAAAAATTGTACAAATTGAAATAAAATAAAAAAATTGCATTATTCTTATAATTTCTGGTACTTTTTTTACATAGACTTTTCCATTATTAACCATTATCTGTTTACTTCAGAGTGGGATCCCTCCTTTAATAATCCATAATTACAAAACTCAAGTCTAGATATTTTCTGATCGTTGTCTCAGTGGTCAGTTTTGGTTCGTCTGGTCCGTCAGTCTCCTACCAGCCTACACGGGACTCAACTACAGGCTTCCACACATATCGAGTGAGGGACGACTTCTTCGTGGACTACAATGCACGATCAGTAATACGAGTTGGTGCTCTGTCCTGGTTGTGTGTCTGAAAGGAAAGAAGTGAGAAAGTTTGATTAGAAACATGAAATCCCTTAATCGTCAATTAAAATACAACAAGTTTGTGACTTACTGGAAAGTTGCTGTTGCAGCTGCCGGACCAGAGCTGCAGTCTGCTGCTGCTGCTGGGTCTGCTGCATTCCCTGTCGGGGAAACTGAGACACATGCACATGTTGTTAGAAGTGAAACTGACAATAGAAGGGTCACGGTAACTAGAGACACCACAGGTCAGTTTTAGAACTGTTTTAGAACTCACATTTTTACTGAAGTTTAATTCTAATGAATCTCTTATACATTTATTAGACTCCTATATATATTTGACAGCATATACACAGCCTGTATTCTGAAACTGTGACTTAAAACAAGCAGTCATGACTTCCGTGGTGTTGTGATGTCACTACTATACAGTCACCACCAACAGCCATTTAAAGAGGAGGAGGAGAGGCTTAGAAAGAAGCTGGAGAAAAGAAGTGGAAAACTATAGTGAGATGATCTTTGCTGCTTTAAATCTTGTCAAAATTCCAAATAAAAAACAGGAAATTGTAGAATATGGGACATTTAAATGGTACAAAAAAGAGAGATATTAATTTTCAGGAATCAAGTAATAGTTAACAACTTAGACATCCATCTTTTCTGCAGTAATGGACTTAAATAAACCAAGTTTCTCTGGTTAATTAACCCCCGTCTGTATATCAGCATGGATGAAGCCTGATGTCTGGGTCTTTTCTAGGACTAGAGCTCTAGAGCTAAGCAGAACCCCATGATCTAGACCTAGTTAGTCAGGAGTTCATCCTACAGCAACATCATCCACATCAGACCATCATCATCTGTCACATGACACGTTAAACTAGGACAATTTATAGAAAAACTGAACAAATCAAGGTGTTTTAAAACCTTTGACCAGTGGTGTAGATAGATAAGACTTGATTGATTCCTTAGGGAGGTTACCTCAGGAAAACAGATTATTTTTTTAAAGAGACATGACTTGACATGATAACCATTTGTTGATGGTGCTACTTCCTTATAGAGGGATTACTTCCCTATAGAGAGTGAATGTAACTCTACCTGAGGGGGAGGAGGGTCATTGTTCAAAGATGAAATAAATGGGGGAAATATATTGTTTTGTTAGCCCAATAAAAACAAAATAAAAAGCCAGCAACTTCTATCTTGAATAAACAAGAGAACTGTCTCCTGTTCATTAAGAATTGGAAGATATTAAAAGTAGAATAGTGAAAGAAGAAGTGAGTGGCTGCCGTCTCCTACGGCTTCATGAATCTCTAATCCAGGGGTGGGAAACCCTGGTCCTGGAGGGCTACCTAATCAACCATTAGGGCCCTTGCTATGGAGATTTGTTAACAGAAATGCTGTAAGGGCAGTAAAGGCCACAGCCACCTGTAGGGGACCTACCATGGGCTGCTGTGGGGGCAGCGGCTGCATGCCCAGACCCTGGTTCTGAGCCTGGCCGGGTGGTTGCACCGCTGGAACCTGCTGCTGCTGCTGCTGCTGCTGTTGTTGCTGCTGCTGCTGCTGCTGCTGCTGTTGCTGCTGTGGAACTTGCTGCTGAGGAGGAACCTGCTGAGGCTGGACTTGTTGCTGCTGCTGCTGCTGTTGCTGCTGTTGCTGCTGCTGCTGTTGCTGTTGTTGCTGTTGCTGCTGCTGTTGCTGCTGAACTTGTTGGGCCTGTTGCTGCTGCTGCAGATACATAGGAAAGAAACAGCAGTTGGTGCAGGATGCATTGAGTTTATGATACTGATTAGATTAAAGCTCATCCCCTGGAAACATTAAGAGACCAGTTAATAACATTCAGACCAAATGTGGTGAGGCTGTATTGTTGAAGGTGCAGCAATAACAGATTAATGTGGTTTTGATTTAATCATTTTTGTCCATTTGTGAAATGGCTGAACCACAAAAACAAGGTTCATTTATATTTGTAATAGATGCATATTACATCCATATTTCACTAAAACCTTACCTGTAGTAGTTAAGGAATTATGATGTACTATTGATAATATTTGTCTTTAGTCAATTTCTTTCATCTTCTCCCCTAATATGACTGATTTATTCACACAGGCCTCAGCTACTTTGGTTTTCATGTATTCTAATGTGTTAATAAAATAATTTCTTTACATTTTGCCTGGGATTTTAATTTGTTTGGAGAAAAATAGAAAAAAAAGAATAGTGAGCAAATGAAAAGCCAAGTGACGTACTCTGAGTGCGTGTCTGAAGTACTGCTGCTGTTGCTGTGCTGCTTGTTGCTGTTGCTGCTGCTGCTGCTGCTCTGCCAGCATCTGATTGGGCCTCAGGCCCGGATGGACGCCCTGACCCATGTGACCAAGACTGTGCATGATAGGAGCCTGCTGGAGGGGCTGGTGGGGAAACCTGAGGAGGAAGGAAGATGGATTTAACAACCTATTTAATGTTAAAACCAACCAAACCTTTGCAGCGATATACTGACCTTTGTGGGTTCTGCATATTGTGTGCGTAGCCTGGAGCCTGCTGGTGAACGTAACCACTGGGCCTCTGCTGCATTTGCCGAAGAGGATCCACCACAGCTGGGTTGGCTCCTGGATGGGTGCCCTGGAAGTTCTGGTTCCCATAGGAGGAAGGAACTATACCACTGCTTTGTGACGGATGCTGCTGCATCCCCATGTGTGATCCGTATGTGGTATAGCCCTGAGATATGTTCTGGAAAAAAACATCAAAACTCATTGATTGCTAAAGACGCTTTTTTTGCGAGGAGGCAGAGCCATATACATCATGTGTGTGAATTTCACACTTGGGTGCAATATATTCCTGTCCCAGTAGGGGGCAGCAGTTCTATTTTCCTCCAATCGCAGGTGTAAATGGATTTATCATCATTGTTTTTATTGCTTCATAGAAGTAAACGACTGTTCAGATGTTTGAGGTATCACTGCAGCAGTTGCTTGAATTTGCTTCTCTGCAGAAAAAGCTCATTTTCTCTGTTTATTTTTGGTTAAATGCACCCAAAAATAAGCTAGAATATTTGGGTGCATACTTACAATACTTCAGTATTCGTGTTGCACGACCCATGGGTTGCATCCAGTTTAAAACACAAGAATTCGTAGAATTCGTTTGCATTAATGTGTGAAAATAGTCAAATAGTGAAAGTGTCAGATAAGACTTACCTGAGATGCCTGCATTGAAGTGTATGGTTGGTTGGGTGTTATCTGTCTAATCTGCTGCCCTATCATGCTCTGATTCTGAAAAGGAGACACAACAAGTCAGAAACGGCAAAGATTCAACATCCTCCACCAGGAGATAAAGATGATTCTGTCTTGATGATAAAATCTTTCATATTCTCATCCTAGAGGCAGCAGAACAGACACTGATCCTAGTTTATTAACTCCTGCTGCTGTGTTGTTGAACCTGTCAGCAGGCTCGAACTCACCAGTCTGACCTGTAACTGCTGCCGCAGCATCTGGCCTTGTGGCATGGCATTCTGGGGCTTATAGCCCATCGAGTATTGTTTGTCCATTCCTATCATGCCAGACATGCCGGGCTGCATACCAGGCATCATGCCTGGGTAGCTGGGCCGCGTGGTCATCATTTTGTTCATTTGTGCGTTCCGAGCAGGTCTGTACGGAGGATCTAACCCGGGACCTCCTGCGGAAAGAGGAATGACTTAAAACCACAACCCCAGACAGCTTTAAAGATCAGGTGATTGTTGGGACTGTCTCACTGATGCCAACATGCTGGGAGCTAACCTGGGGGTAGAGGCTGGTTCTGGGTGTACATGCCCATGGGCTGCTGGCTGTACGGTAGCCTGCCATATGGATGGTTCTGCATCAACTCGGGTGGCATGTTAGTCCCATAACCCACACCGCCTGGTGTACGGTTCACGTAGTCCTGCTGAGAACAGGGAACAGATCAGTTATTTAGCTATGTAACAATAACAATCCAAAAATCGATGATTCGATTTAAAAATTACCACATAACAGCAAAATTAAAGTTCCAGGAGTGCTATAAAATGTTTGCCCAGTGATCATTGTTATTTTCTGTACTCTACTGGAGAGAAAAGAATGATATTACAAACATGTATTTCTTGTATTTCTATGTAAAATGCACATGTATATTGTTATGCATTACATCTACATACAAAGACCTTAATATCTAGATTTTTGGGAGTTATGAGTACTTTCAGAATCCTAGAAGATAAGAATCCACATTCTTTTGTGAATGGGTTTTTGTTGAACCAACCTCTGTCTTGGCAGTTGCGGTTTTCTTCTTCTTGTTTGGTTTCTTCTTGTTTGAATCGGCCGGGACGGTGGGCACGTTCTTCTCCGGCTTCACGGCCTCCATCATCTTCTTCTCTGGCTCCTGGGAGACGGGCGTGAGCGGCTCCTCTTCCTCGGGGGGCAGGGGGAGCGGCTCCAGGTAGTAGCTGCGGGGTTTGGGCTTCAGGTGCGTGTGGTAAAGCAGGAAACGCTGCTGCTCCTCGAACTTCGTGACCTTCCGGTCCACTCGCACCGTACCGAACCAGCCCCAGGAGAGAGGGGCCGAGTGCTTGAGACCCTCAAACACGTCCCATGGAGAAATCTTCTGTTTGGTTGATACTTGAAGGCCCTAAAAGGAACAAAAGACAGTGCAGTGTTTTTCACAAGTTCTCATATTATGCCAATAAAGCTAAAGCAGATTTGAGCTGTTTTCTGACATACACTAGCATTCAAAGGTTTGGGGTCACTTAGAAATGTCCTTATTTTTGAAAGAAAAACAGAGTTTTTTCAGTGAAGATTTCAGTGAAGACTTTAAACTAATCAGAAATATACTTCATACATTGCTAATGTGGTAAATGACTATTCTAGCTGCAAATGAGCTGATTACAGTAAATGTGCAAACACTGGAAATGTGCAATTCGACTTGTGCAATTTTAGTCTTCTACCACAGTATTTTATTTCTTCAACAATAGCATTTTGTCTTATTTTATCTTTTGTATATATTGTATATTTAGTACTTGTAAATTTACTACCTGATTGTTAATTTGTTGTACTTTATAGAGTGTATTTTTCTGCAGAGACCAGAGTAGAACCTCTAATGTCATTGTAGAAATACAGTGACAATAAAGGTGATTCTGAAACGTCTAGATGTCTAAATGTCAATGTACAGAGGCTCATTTCCAGCAACTATCACTCCAGTGTTCTAATGGATCAATGTGTTTGCTCATTGCATCAGAAGGTGCCTTGATGCTAACATGTTAGCACAGCTGGAAACAGTTTAGCTGCTTACAGAAGATGAAACTCTGACCTTCCTCCACATATAGTTCTTTTTTAAATGAATACAATACCGGTCTGCCCCGTTGATACAAATCAAAATTAAACTATATTTGCATGAAGGCATCATGGAACCAGTGCTTTACCTCCTTCTCGAAGCCAGCGATCTTGTTGCCCTTGGTGTCGATCAGCGAGCCCTGAGGTTCACAGGTTATGACGTCGCGGGTTTGCTTGGGCAGCGGCAGCAGCTGGCGAACCTTTTCCAGGCTTTCCGACTGTCGGTCTCCAAGCTCTTTCTGCGGAGACCACGAGGAAAGAAGCAGGCGTGAGAATACAAACAGTGGACAAGGACTTCTTCTATACACAAGCATATTATTCAGATGTTTAACTACACACACATTAAGTTACAAGAATAGAACAGAATATGGTCTGAGCCAAATTCTGTAAAAAACAATTTCAGGTGAATAATATTAGTCTTTTGAACTATTACACATGATGCTATAACATTTTCACCTGGTGTTCATTTTCTTTTCTTACTTCAGAAAAAAAAGAATAAAATAAAAGCCAATGGTCCTTGATTTGAAGCATAAAAAACCCAACAGCTATTCTATGAATAGAATAATGACATCTACAAATTCAATCTCCTTGACACTGCTCAAAATAAATAAGGGATGCTTTTCCTATTTATCCTATCAAAAATGTATGAAATCCACTGAGTTTCTGACAATATCCCTGACTTATTGTGAGTAGTGTGTGCTGTTCTTACCCTGAGCTTCTTCACTAGATTCATATAGGCCTTCTTATTCTCCTCCATGCTGCCCTGAGAAATACTGGACATGTCAGCGGCCAGAGTGCCGTTAATCAGCACACTCAACATGTCCAACACCGTCGTGAAGAGCTCACTGTAGGACAGAAGCAAACAGGTGAATCAACTGCTGGCAACAGTCCGTGTCCAGAGTAACAATACACGATTGCACTTTGGTTGTTGTATTCAGACTCACTTATTGGACTGCATGTCCACTGTGCCGCTGCTGATGATGTCGAGCAGCAGAACCGCCCACTCTGTGGTCTGCTGGGTGCTGCGCTGCACCGTGTCAAACATGCCGCCCACCTGGTCAGCACAGGAGAAAACGCCGTTAGACTCCTCTTAACAAAACGGTCGAGAATTAATGAGGCTTTGCTGGTGGTTTTTTCACGAAGCTCTTACGAGATTCAGCCGCAGTTTCAGCGCCTCGTGCATCATTTGCTTGGCCTTGCAGTCGTCCTGGTACTGGTCTTCTCTCCAGTTGGTGACGATCTGCTGCACCTGGCTGTAGAGGGAGGTGAGGAGGCCTTCCCTCTGCTCGTCCTGCCCCTTCAAGCAGGTCAGCACCAGAGACAGGAACGGCTGCTGGCTCAGCAGAGACATACTGAGAAGGGAAAGGAATCGTGTTTAAAGTTTTAGAACCTTGTTTTTTTCAGTTTTAATTGAAATTTGCGTCGTTAAATGTCTGATCTGACAGCCCAGAGCAACGATGTGGATTATCTTATCTCCTGACTAACTAGGTCTAGACCTCGTTTCTCTGTGGATTCAGCGTTTCTGAAACATGGGACAGTATTTATACACTCTCCTGTCATATCTACAGTAAAATATATATGGGTCTAATGAATTCTATAAGGCAGGGGAGTCAAACTCACTTTCATCCTGGACCACATCAGTGTTCTCGTTTCCCTAAAGATCATATATATGTATCTACATAATATTATTAAATATGTCATTATATTAGATAATTGTCTTTGCAAAGATTTAAAAAGATGCAGAAATAATGTTATATTGTTGTTAATGCTACAGCAAAACATTGAAAATCAGATATTTAGAGACTCATAGAACAATATGCTGATAACCACTATTAACATTAACATATATTTTATTTATTTAATGGATGTTTCAAAGATTGGAGTCTATGGTTTTGTTTTGCTGTGCTTAATATTAAAGAGTAATAAGTACAAGAAAGTAATGACACATGTACTTCAACAAAGGAAAATCAGGAAAAACTGCAACTTTCCTGTTTTTGACCAGCGTGTCTCCGTTAGCTTCAAACATTTATTCACTTTCTCTCAATAAATCACAGGTCTGTGAAGATCTTGAGGGACCACAGAAAATAAAGTGGCGGCCCAGATTTGGACCCCGGGCCTTGGGTTTGTCAAATATGCTATAAAAAGGTATCACTGGACTTAACCTGCTTAAATTTCAATAAAAAAAAAAAGTATGTGATCTGAAACTTTCGAACAGTGTATATTTGGGGTTTTAAGAACCAAAAATCACCTTAATTTAGTTTTACTTCTCCTCTCTCAAACATCTCTCTGAACTTCTATGAAATATAAACATGTGGTTGGCGGTTGCAGCTGCAGCAAGGCAGCCAACATGTCAAAATATGTTTTATTTAAATTCTTCCGAGTGGCGGACTTTAACCTTTAAATATCTAAATGCTCTTTCAAGAGCATGTGCTTCATCCAGCCGTAGTGTCCAAAGAAAATAAAGCTTCCAGGGAACGCTGGTTTAACTGTGCTTTTTTCCATAGCATTAAGATTTACCCAGATACAGTAGTGCTTCAGCTTCTGATTGGCTGAATTTCTGAGTATTCCACTCACCTTTTCTGTTTCTGCCTGTCCCTCTCCTTACGTGAGGAGGAGCCCAGGTGCTGGCCTTTCTCCAGCTCCTCGCCTGCTGCCTTCAGGACGTGACCCTGAACGGACGTCGGCAGCTTCGCTATCAGCGGAGCCACCAGCCACACACCAGACCGCTCAGAGGAGCTGAAACACACCGTGTGAACAAGGTTAGACTTCCAAAAACGCAAGGATAAGATGTTTGGAGAAGGTTGGAGCCATGCTGTCATATTTGTGCTGTAGCTGCAGAATGTAAGAATAAAAAATATAGAGAGACAGCGACACACACCTTAAAATAGGTTTCATTTTGCTTGTGGTGCTGCTGTTGTTGGATGCGGAGCCACCTTGGACTGCTGCTCCGTTCCCTGAGGGGTTACTGGAGTTCATCTCTGCTGATTTCTGAAAGACTTCGATTGTGGCCTTGGCGATGTTCTCCAAGAGAGAATAGAGCTCCTGTGGGAAAACAAACAGGGTATATCTCAGATTTGATGGGATAGGCAAGGAACAAAAGTGCTTTACATCAAGCAATAAAAGCATAGAGTATAAAAACAGCTGATTAACAGGGGGAAAAAACAAAATCAAGCTATTAATTCCATTTAAAAGAAAAGGTAACTTACATTGTTTGTGCTCTGTTTGATCATCAGCTGCAGCTCCAGAGACGACTGCCTCATTGTCCACTGGTCCATATTCTACAAAAAGGAACAGGGTTCATGTTATTCACAGACATTATTCCTGATCTAAAGGATTTAGAAGTTGTCAAAACCTAGTTATGGACAGTTCACTGCACTGGTAACACATTTCCTCAGCTTTAGCCAGAAGAGGGCAGCAAAACATCACAGTTCAGATCCAAGAAAGAGTTTTCCTGCTATAAATGATAAGAATTATAATAACTCTCTACAATTACAAAGGTTATTGCACTTAAATCTACATGTACGGTGACGACAGAAGAGTCGAGTAATGTTTTACTGAAGATAAAAATAACTCATTTACGACTGAATGAGGACAAAAACCTGAAATAAGCTAAATTATCTGCAATGCAATGTTCAATTATTAGTATGATAAAAGTTGAAAGATCAATTATTTGTCCATAAAATCATATAAATCACACTGAGGATCATTACAGAACATGAATATTTTCTATAAGATGCTCAAGTTTTTAAATAAAACATCTAAATAGTGGTTAGTTGCAGCCCTACTAATGATATTATATTAAATATTTTCTTACTGTATTAATGTGGATATTGAAGATATATATTGATGCTGTAATGGCCCTTGTATTAGAGGTTTTGGGTTTTAATTTAATGGCAGATTATATGGACTAATCAAGCCTCTTTAACAGCATAATTAAGGGATGTTTAAGGTTTACTGAATTATACTTAAACCCTACCCATGTCGAATGTGCTCTCGGGACCAGACTCTTTTTTTTTTTTTACTCAAAAATGGATGACTTCCAGGGAAAATAGAGTGTGAACCTGGAGGATGCGTTTGATTCGCTGCCTCTGAGGGTTGTCGCCGTCATCGCTGTCCAGCTGGCGGTGAGGGTAGCAAATGAGCTGCAGCAGCCGCTGGGCCTGAATATTCACCAGCACCGGGTCCTGGAGGGCACTGCTGTCCTCAGACAGAGACTTCAGGCAGCGCTCCCCAACCCACTCCTACGGAGGTGGAAAACACGAAGACAGGAGAAAGATGCAGCGTCTGAGGGAGTGATGTGAAAGGGGTCAACAAATCTACTGATGCGAGGGGTTGAGTCACGGCATCTTGTTTTAAGGAGGAGTACTTCAGCGGTACAATAACTCACGCCAGAGCATCATGACTCATGCAAAAAGGATCTTAACCAAAGATGGTGGGTGGTGACAAACACAGCACGAGGGATTATTTCTCTGGAATACAACTGCACATTCCGGGTAAAACAATGCGCTTTAAGTCTCTTGAGGAAACAGAGAATGTCCGGCCCTCAAAGCCGCTGCCAGATCCCTTCGGCCTTGATGTGAACGCGAGATAAGCGACACGTGCTGCTGAAAAAGATCTCAGGCTTTTTATACCCCGTTGGCTGAGGTCAGTTGTGTTTTACCGCTTCACCGTTGTTTTATGTAATTTCAGCTCATGTTCTCACCTGCTGGCAGATGGTCTTCAGGACATACTTTGCGTATACGTCCAAGCTGGCCGTTTCTATGGAGACGTTGCGGCCCTCGGATATGTCGTCGAGGCCGGCGGGATGAGACAGTCCCGAGCCTCTTAGCTCAGCATCACCTATAAGAACATGGAGAAAACCAGGAATCCAGAATTAACATCAGGGTCGACAGTGTTGGAAGTAAAGTAATGTAAAACATTACAGGAAAAAAGTGGTAATATGTCAGTTACACCCATTACAATGCCTTTTATATATATGTTAACATAACATGCAAGATCTGCTATAAGATACTATCTATGTGGCAATGTATTTAGCGGAGTATGAGAGTGGAGATAAAACCAAAAAACAGACTAAATTAACCTTCTTCTCTGAGATTCTTCAGCATCAAGAGGTTAGGAGACTACCGTTTTTTGCTTTTTTGAAAACTTGTCAGCAAGATCCTTATAATAATGACCTCGAAATCCGTATTTCCCGTTATTTTGGTGAGAGTAACTTAAAAGTAATGCAACAATACTTTGAATTACTTGATTACTTTGAAATGACAGTAACAAGTAATAAATAACGCATAATTATCAGCACTGACCCCATGTAGGAGGCAAATGAGACTGAAATTAACCAGAGCGGGGCCTGAAATTGTTTTTTTACTACATATTCTGATCTTATAATACTCATACCAAGCATGAAAACAGCTTTGAGGACAGCAAACACGGCTCCAACCACGATGCTGTTCTGAGAAGCAGCGAGAAGATGGCGATCACACGACGACCGGATACCAACCGAGGATTTATCTGCTGGTGGTAAAAAGCGTTATTAGACAAAAAATGAAAGCTATGGTGGTTATTTTATGTATTAATTATGCATTAAAACGTGGTGGTGGTTATTCCTACCCGACTTTACGCCATCTTGGGGGACAGGGTTGCGCTGCGGCGTCTTGAACAGGTGCAGCAGGATCCTGCAGGTGAGTCTGGCTCCCGGCTCGGAGTCCTGCTCGCTGCAGGCTGCAGGGAAAGCAGACGCAACGTTGAGACTCATCGACATCAAAGTCACACACGCCGCACGTCCAAAATTTGAACCACGTTTTAGATTCAACCGTCGGACGCGATGAAGAGGAATTTTCATGGAAGTCTCGTGGTGAAGGAGGGAGTGAGAACAAAGCAATTCGCCACAAGCGCGAGCTGTTGGCGTGTGCGGCGATGTTATAAAACGAGCCAAACGCGACCCAACAGCACGGCTGACTGAGGCTTTATCTCCAAGCTGGGAGGGAAAAAAACAGATTAACAGCAGGGAGAGGAAGGCACCTCTCTGGCCAGTGTACAAACACGTTGAGGCTTCAAGGATGGACGCAGATCAAATGCATTGCCTTTACTGTGATAGAAGTATTGCCAGGATTTCCTCTACCTTTATAACAAACACTCAGGCCTAGTGTGTGTGTTTTCCACAGCACCTTAGCTGAAAAAACAGGAAAAAAAACTATGTTAAGAGTCTTTTTACTTTGCTGTCAATGAAAGTCAGGGTAGCTGTCCTCTTTTCCAGCATTTGCCTTGAGGGTGGGATTAACACACAAACACAAACACAAACACAAACACAAACACACACACACACACACACACACACACACACACACACACACACACACACACACACACACACACACACACACACACACACACACACACACACACACACAAACACAAACACACAAACACACACACACACACACACACACACACACACACACACAGTGTGGAGACAGTGAACCAGGTGAATTTAAAGATTCAACTCAAGTTGATGACAACTTGTAACTGCAATAAAAAGCCAATAATTTAATCATCAAATACATTCACCTGGTTACCATATATTACCAAATAAGGGCCAGAGAATATGTTTCAATCACTGACAAAAGTCTTGCTCTGCAAAACTGGAAAAATATGGTCATTTGCTCAAATTCTTTTATTAAATTAACATTTTTTCCAAAGGTCAGACTACAGGACTGTAGTTAAACATCTCACAGCTGCACCTTCAGTTTTCTTCTGCATATTTTAAGACTGAAAGTTTGAATTTCATGTAGAACTTTATGTTTTCGCTGCACTGAAGCCATGACGATTGACAATTATTCGAATCACTTTAATTTTAAACAAGTGAATAAATTCTAAATGTATTATTTTAAAAAAAAAAGCGATAGCTAAAAACAAACCTCAGTTCAAATCCCTTCTTATAATCCCTGTTTAACCATTGACACATTCTTATAAACGGATTAGTCTGAAGGATGAGGACCTGATAATACAAGCTATATATATTTTATATAGCTTCAGATAAAGATAATCCTTACCTGCATTGAGGAGGGAAGGAATAGCCACACAGCGAACCAGGTCTTCGAGGAGTAGGCACTGTCTAGCAATGAGAATGGCTACGAAGGTCGCCAGGGAATCATGGAAGGACAAATCACTGACCTGAAGAATACAAGGGCAAAGACAGAATGTAAAACCATTGTTTTCTTATGATTTAGAGAATGATTACTGCAGTGAGAATTGCTTTTTCTTGTCATATCAGTCTCCTTAGCAAGCACATCTCTGTTTTAACTATTTTTCCCAGTGGCCACTCATGGTACTGCAACAAAAAAAAATCAAATGTGACCAAAAAAAGCATGTTTCCTACAGGCCGCAATAGCAAAAGAGAAGCCTGTAAAACTGTTGACAGGACACCCACAACTATAACTATTTAAGTCATGCACTTCCATTTTTTTGGACTTAAAGGTGAATTTATTCATAATGTGGAACCCTGAAGTCAGGAACATTTCTGGCGTACGCGCCAGACGAGCAACTTCCATTGAAATGAACGGCCATTTTTCAGTCCAGTATCCAGTTTTTGTAATACATCCACGTCTCACATGCAGCTTGTTTGGTTAATTTCCTGCAGCACGACAAAAAAAAACACTCGTATTTGATATAAGAAATGCCAACTTACATCTACATTACACAGCAAGTCATTAAAGCCACAGTTGCCGTTGTTGGAGGAGCAGCAGAGAGCCTTGAGGATGCCGAGCCACTCTGCACTCAGAGAGCGACAGTACGCCGTCAGCTCCGCACAGAGGATCCCGATATCGTTCACCCTGAAAACGCGATAAAGGGCATCAATCAGTCGTCTGACAGAGTACAAAAGTCTGGCAGTCTACAGCAAAAGTACACATAAAAAAATAAAAACCTTTCAGGGTCTCGGTGGTCCACGCACACATCCATGAGCACGTTACAGACGAAGCTGTAGCGGTTGGCCGGGCTGTCGTTGAGGATCTTTCCCACCATGGAGTGGTTGAAGTTGTTGGCCGACGGGTTGGCGATGGCCTCCATCATGAACACAGGGTCCCAGAGCATGTTGGAGTCTGACGGGTCAATATTGCAGTAGATTGAGTTCTTCACTTTGGAGCAGAACTCGCTGAAAGAGAGAGAGAACACGAAGTGAAACAATGATCTTGCATAAATCATCTAAATGCTCTTCTCCGTCCTTCAGAGATTAGTCAAAATAAGACATGTGTTTTTTTTATTAGGGCAGAGGACGAAGAGCTGATTTATCTACCTGAAGATTTCACCAAACTTGTTCTTGAGGTGACTGCAGGAGGTGTAGAGGTCATACAGGTACGCCAGGATGCAGCGCTCAGCAGAGGAACAATCCGCCGGGTTCACACCTGATTTCACCACGATGCGCAACCTGAGAACACAATTACACACATGGTTCAACATCAACTCCTCAGCTGTAAACTTAATAAGTCTTTTTGGTCGAGCACTGCTTTTATATCCTACTTTAATTAGAGGCTAATTCCTAAATTGCCAGCATTACAAACAACTGTTAGGAAAATGGCTTTTAGGATTTAAATGCCTTGTGACAATAAAATATTACTTTAATCTTGCGAATATGACCAAAAATATGCTCAATTAACTGCCTGGTGCATATTTTGACAAATAACTGCTGGTTCCAAATAAGCAGTCTAATCTAATTGAGCATTTTCATGCTCAAATGATTGATTGCTATGCTCCGGTGCAGCAAAATTTGTTTAAATCCAACATTAAATTCAAACTTTCTGTTGAAAAATATGCAGAGGAAAACTCTGGCGAAGCAGCCGCAAGACATTTAACTACTACTGTAATTTTACATTTGAAAAATGTAATTTATAGGGTTGTAATTCTGGTTTAATAGAAGAATTATCATCATTATACAGTTTTGCAAAGCAAGATTTTTGTCAGTGGTCTCAAATAAACGCCTGATCTGTTAAGAGATTAAAACAAATAAAACACCACAGCTAAATCAGCGATTCAAATCGTGTTTGAGACATCAGATTTCGATCTATCCTTCTGACAAACACTGATATTCATAAATGACGTACCCGTCAAAAACCTGCGCCGTCTGCTCGGGATTGAGAATGAGGCAGGAGTGGTACCTCCTCAGCACAGCTACGATACACAGACACAGGCCGGTGGTGTAGGTTCCCACCAGGCTGGACGACTTCAGCAGCAGCTCGGCTTCCACCAGACTCAACTCATTCAGAAGCTGTGAAGCACACACAGTCCACTTATTCACCTTGGGTTGCAAAGGGGCAGGGATTTTGGAAATATTCAAAATTTAGTACTAAATTTACCAGCTAACTAGCTACTGTATGAATAGACTTTTATTATTATTGCTAGTTAAATAATAATACCATTACAGACCAAATATGTTGACCATATAAAACTTAAACCACCGGTAAAGAGGTCTACAACACCTTGATTTGTTCAGTTTTTCTATAAATGGTCCTAGTTTAATGTGTCATGTGACAGATGATGATGGTCTGATGTGGATGATGTTGCTGTAGGATGAACTCCTGACTAACTAGGTCTAGATCATGGGGTTCTGCTTAGCTCTAGAGCTCTAGTCCTAGAAAAGACCCAGACATCAGGCTTCATCCATGCTGATATACAGACGGGGGTTAATTAACCAGAGAAACTTGGTTTATTTAAGTCCATTACTGCAGAAAAGCTGGATAATATCTGTCTTTTTTGGGTCGTTGGGTAGTTAACGGATTATTTTTGTACCATTTAAATGTCCCATATTCTACACTTTCCTGTTTTTATTGTGAATTTTTCATCCCTAACCAGATTTGAAGCAGCAAAGATCATCTCAGTATAGTTTTCCACTTCTTTTCTCCAGCTTCTCTCCTCCTCCTCTTTAAATGGCTGTTGGTGGTGACTGTATAGTAGTGACATCACAACTTCACATAAGTCATGACTGCTTGTTTTAAGGCACAGTTTCTGAATACAGGCTGTGTATGTTTCTGTGTGGATTGAGTGTTTTTTTAAACATGGGACAGTATTAATACACTCTCTGCTGTCATATATACAGTAAATATATATAGTCTAATAAATCTATTGGAATTAAACTGATTAAATGTCAATAAAAATGTAAAAATGTATGTTCTAAAACTTTTAAACTGTCGTGTACTTCACCACACTATTGCTATGTAATAATATTGGGGCTGCTCGGCGGAGTGATCTCAAAAGTGCATGTTTAATGTAGTTACAGTTGCATGATGTGTCCCTCCGCCCAGTGGCTTACTGGGGAAAGTAGTCCCAAGTATTAGCTTCACGTCATTGTTTAATAGCGTGGTGAATGTGCAGGTCCACCACAGCATTTCAGTGTTTCTGGGTTGTGTATTTGCTGAACAACCTATTGCTACGACTATGGGAATGATGAAAAATTTGAACTATCCCTTTAAATCTGGTGGTTTTAGCCAAGATATATTTCCCCAAAAAAACGTTAGGGGCCAACCTTCAGTTTAGTACATGTTTAATTCCCATGGAAAGTTTCCAACTTTGACCCCTATCCATACCTGAATAGCAAAGTCGATGAGGCCACTAATGTTGAGGGAGTACTCCATGAGGTCAAAGATGAACTGGATGTGCTGGACGAGAGGCAGGTGATAGGACATCCCTAAGGCAAAGCTGGTGATCTGTTCCAGCACGTTTCTGGACACCTGCACATAAAACACAATATCAAACACTGCTCACATGCAAAGAGATCTCTGCAGCATCGTCTCACCACAAACGCTTCATTCCACAGGACTCCAACAGAGACAGAATTATAATAGTTAGAAAATAAGCAGATACAACCGGAACTGCAACCATTCAAACTACATTTGTATAGTATAAATCATTAGATTTTTTAAAGCTGTGCAAGTAAATGGATCACAATTAGAATAAATATTTAAATGGATTAAATGAATGGATGCATTTGTGGATATAATTGGCCTTTTAGAGTTATGTTTATAAAAGAATGAATGAAAAACAACCACAATGTTTTTTAGTAAACTCCCAGAAAACTGCAGGTCTGCTGCTGAATTCTTTATTATTAAAAACTAATAATAGTCTTAATTATTTTTCACTGCACTGTTACTTTGGTCTTGTTTAATTTTTTTATTTTAATTTTTCCCCTTTTAATCAACTGTTTTTAAATTATATCATGTTTGTTTCTGTTTTTAATTCCATTATTTTTATCTAATTTAATTTTAATTCATTAAAAAAAAAAAAATTTCTTACTTTTTTAATAATTTCTTTTTATTTTTCAACTGTTTTTAATTATATCTTGCTTATTTCTCTTTTTAATTTCATTTTTATCTTCTTATTTTTTCCATTTAAAATGTTTTATTTTTCCTGTTTTTAAATTATATCTTGCCTGTTTCTGTTTTTAATTTATTTTTAAGTTTTAATCTCATTTAATTTTAATACATTAAAAAAATAATAATTTCTTACTTTTTTAATAATTAATACTAATTTTAATAATTAATAATTAATTTATTTTTATTTTTCAACTATGTTTTAATTATATCTTGCTTATCTCTCTTTTTAATTTCAATTTTTTGACTTATTCTTATTTAATTTTAATGAATTTAATAAATATTTATCTTATTTTTTCATTTAAAATGTTTTATTTTTCTCCTTTTAACCAACTGTTTTTAAATTATATCTTGCTTGTTTCTGTTTTTAATTTATTTTTTTTATTTTTAATCTCATTTAATTTTAATTAATAAAAAAAATTAAATTAAATGTTTTTTTATACATTTCTTTTTATTTTCAACTTTTTTTAATTATATCTTGCTTGTTTCTTTTTTTAATTTCAATTTTTTAACTTATTCTTAATTTTAATTAAATTAAGAAATATTATTTTATTATATATATATATATTTATTTATTATTTTATTATATTTATTTTATATATATATTATTTTTTCATTTAAAATGTTTTATTTTTCCCCTTTTAACCAACTGTTTTTACTTTTTTTATTTTTAATCTCATTTAATTTTAATATATGTTTAATTTCTTCAAATGTTTCCCTTTAATTGTAATTTACCTTGTTGAAATGTGCTACACAGACAAACTTGCACTGTCTTAATTGTAAAAGTACCACACAGAATTGACCCTTTTATTTTAAATTACTTTATGCAACACTTGAACTAAAAGCACTTTACTAATGCAACAATATTCTGTATGCCTATTAAATTGTACATCATCTACTGGCTGTTACTGCATTGCACTTTGGGCTAATGACATATCGTGTGTCTAACCTGGGAGGTGACCTGGTGCTGGTCAAAGTGGGAGAGATGCTGGAATTTGGAGAAGATGTCCTCAGCAGTAGGAAAGGCCTCCGGCTTATTCCTCTTCCTCTTTTGTCCTTCCTCTCCACCTGTGTAGGTGGGCAAATAAAACGGCAGCAGTAATTCATAAGTGGTCAAAGGAATTCTTTCTGGTCTGCCGTGAAATCGACTTTAGTCAATGGTCTGTTATCTTATTTCCAGCCTCCTTCAATATGGAAGCTTCAATGCAAAATAGTCTGCTATAACATCAGTGAAAGGAAATAAAGAGAAACATGGTTGTGAGCTGAAGGTCATTATCCGCCAAACAATCCAATCTATGCAAATTATGACTCAGACTCAATCACCTTAACAAGGTCACGTTTATCTAAGATAAAGTGGCTGCTGCGAACAGATGAGAGCTATTAGCATAGAAATTGGGTGAAAAAGAAAAGATTGAGTGATGCAAACCCCCCCTTCCAGGGTCGATAAAGACAAAAAAAAGCTTGTTCTTTTAAGAAAAGGGACATTAATGACAAGTATTCAAAGAGGGCGGAATGACCACAGTGAAAATGACTCAACCGATATGAGAACAATGTTTTACAAACAGCTAACATGGCAAAGCTGCTGCATTCCACATCTGTCTGGCAAAACGTTACCTCTCCCCTATGATATACAGGGAATACTCTGCAGGCAGTGAAATAAGGGACCCTCTATAAATATATAAGCCGTTTCTCTGGCTCCATTTACATCGTTAAACATGAAAAGTAGTTGAAATGAAAGCAAAACGTAATCTTAAATGACACTTTCCTCCAAGACAAACTGCTCGCCCCACAGCGACGCTAATGTAACATAAGCAAAAAGGGAAACGCGGGAATGTAAAGCGATCAGTCAAAGGCTGATAAAAAACCCAGGAACGCCATTAGCCTACCCGTCTCCGCCGTGCTTTTGCGGTTGAGCACCTTCAAGATATCTTTGGTAATTTTCTTGATGGTGTGCCGCGCCTCGTCTCTCAGTTTGCCGACACCGTAGAGGACCACTAACCGCTGGTTGCACTCATGGCTGGCGCTCTCCTCCTAAAGATAGGGATAAAAAAAAAGAAAGAAAAGATGATCCTCATAAAACTGGATGCACCTGATAAATTGAGCAGCGTAGCAAGAACGTAAGCCAAGAAAAGAAAATAGGGGCATTTATCTTCACCTGCAAGAGGTTGACAAAAATCACTAAGATAAGACATATTTCCTTTAATATGTTTTAAATGTAGGTTATGGGTTAAGGAAAAATACAATAAATAATGTGAAACTTGAATAAAGGCTGGAAACATGGATTATCATGAAAAATAAAAGAAATTCCTATAGGCTTCTTCAAATTAAATTAAAGTCTTTTTAAGACAGGAAAACCTCATTGTAAATATGACGTACGTCCATTTATTGATTTTTGGTGAATATTTTCAGGTATTAAACTCATCAATATAGAACATTTTTTCACTAAAAACCTCACCTGTAGTAGTTAAAGCATTGTGAATATAATGAACTATAGCAAACAGAGTAGGGAAAAGACTTTTTTTTAGTTTATTTCAATCAATTTCTACTGAATCATGCAACTTGCAGACAGTCCCTGGTAGACTGGCAACGTGGAGATGCTGTTTTCTGCTGTTTAAAAGGTAAAACGGTGAGAAAAGCTGAGTAATATTATCGTATATCAGAGTATGATGACTCTATTTACATGGTCTCTGATTTAAAAACCACCCTGACAACAACACTAAGATTCTAGAATGTGCAACTTCTGGCAAGACAAACTTTCGCGCCATGACAGTTTTATTGGGATTTCTCGGTTCCTACCTGAGGAATGGGGAAGTGAGTGGCATACTGGATGTGTCGGGGCTGCTCGTACAGCTGAGGGAAGGCGGGGTCCATGCCCTTGTCCTTGCAGCCGGCCTTGCTGTCCTGCTCTGGGGCGGCCTTCTCAGGAGAGGGGCTGCCCTTCGACTCACAGTGCATGGGAGGAGAGAACATCTGCAAGGACAGAGGAGGCAGAAATGACTCTTGAGGAAATACCAAAGTGTTAGAATTCACAGAAAAGAATCAAAAAGATTCTTTCCAGATTTAGATCCAGAATATTTTCTTTAAAAAAAAGAGTGAATTGACTAAAATCAAGGAATCAATAGCTTGAAATAAGCCAAAATAACATCCAGTGGAATAAAACAATTCTACTCAATATTGCACTAATTCTACCAAAATCAAAATATTTTCACCAGAGAAGGGTTTTTGCATATAGTGACTGCAATATGCAACACGATCAGGAGAATCCGTGACTAATTCTCGGGATGCAGCAAACATTTATGCATTAAGGATAAAAACCGTGTCTACCTCGTCAAAATTAGCACTGGAGTTGTGATCGATTTCCATCGACTCTGACAGGCCGGTATCCTGTTAATAAAACAATCAACAATCAACCAGGAATTAGACAAGCACAGTGTTCTGCTGCATGAATGACTCATCACTAGAGTTGCAAAAGAAGCTTTCCATGGGAATTAACAGGAATATATGGGAATTAATGGGAATATATGGGAATAAATGGGAATATATGGGAATTAACAGGAATATATGGGAATTAACAGGAATATATGGGAATTAACAGGAATATGTGAGAATAAACAGGAATATATCGGAATAAACGGGAATATATGGGAATAAATGGGAATAAACGGGAATATACAGGAATATATGGGAATAAACAGGAATATATGGGAATTAACGGGAATATGTGAGAATTAACGGGAATATGTGGGAATTAACGGGAATATGTGGGAATTAACGGGAATATATGGGAATTAACGGGAATATATGGGAATTAACAGGAATATGTGAGAATAAACAGGAATATATCGGAATAAATGGGAATATATGGGAATAAATGGGAATTAACAGGAATATATGGAAATAAACAGGAATATATGGGAATAAACAGGAATATATGGGAATAAACAGGAATATATGGGAATAAACAGGAATATATGGGAATTAACAGGAATATATGGGAATTAACAGGAATATATGGGAATAAACAGGAATATATGGGAATAAACAGGAATATATGGGAATAAACAGGAATATATGGGAATAAACAGGAATATATGGGAATCTACTGGAATATATGGGAATTAACAGGAATATATGGGAATTAATGGGAATATGTGGGAATTAACGGGAATATGTGGGAATTAACGGGAATATGTGGGAATTAACGGGAATATGTGGGAATTAACGGGAATATATGGGAATTAACGGGAATATATGGGAATAAACGGGAATATATGGGAATAAATGGGAATATATGGGAATTAACAGAAATATATGGGAATTAACTGAAATATATGGGAATAAACGGGAATAAATCAAAAATTGACAAAATTGAAGGTCGTCCCTTAACAGGGAACTTACAGTTCAACAGTATACTTACAGTATACAGTGGGAGAAAAATTGGAGTTAATTGTATAATATTAATCTGCATAATCTTGGTTAAAACAACCAGATTTAAAGGGATAATTCAACATTTTTCATCATGATTCATCATGATTGACTCATAATGTTCAATTATTATCTCCTAGTGTGGTAAAGTACATTTTGATAATATTATTCAATATATATATTAGATCTATAATGGTAATAATGTTTAACTTGCAAATACTGAATAAAACTTTATTCGTACAGCAGCTAACTAGCTGCTAATAATTCTCCAGTTCAACCGTCCATGGAAAGTTCCTGGATTTCCCCCTTTTTCAACTCTACTCATCACATTCCAACCAACAGAAGCCAGGTAACATGCCTCCATCTTGACGCTGCTGCCCGCGTCCTGCTCCTTGCGCTCCGACTCGTCGGAGGGTTCGTCGCTGGGGGAGCGCGGGCGCGGCAGGTGGGAGTCGGACGCCAGGTCGCCGCGGGAAATGAGCGTGCACATGTAGATGTTGTGGGAGAACACGTCGTGGCGGATGAGCTCGCAGAAGAGCAGGACCAGGTTGGAGAACTCCACCCTTTCGCTTTCGTTCCCGGGCTCCGCTGCACGCAGTGGAAAAAAAAAATAATTTTAATTATTTAAAAGCAGGTTTCTCTCGACGAATCATTTATAATAAATGATTACAACCAGGTAATGAAATAAGAGGCGAAGACAGAGATACGAAGCTCTTTCGGATCAAGATTTAGGAATTAAAGTTGTGAGAAATTTCAGGAAAAACCACGCAGACTGACTCAGTGTGGGGGCCTGAGTGTCGAGAAACTGGAGCAGCACGTCCTGAAAAACGGGCAGCGTAGCAGCGGAGAGGGAGCCGGACGACACAGAGCCCTTCTCATCCACCACCTCCGACTCACCACACCTCTGCAAACAAACGCCACAGACAACACACAACAAACAGCCTTTGAGTGCTAAATGTAGAAAAAATCCCGTTTAAAACTCCACTTATTTGATATGTTCTGTTGAGTTCACTATTTGTCTACAACTGCATGTTCTGGGTTGTTGGCCTGACTGGAAATTCGTCATAAAAAGAAGAATGGAAGATTTATTTTATTATAAAACAGATTTAAATGACATCTCAACAGGCGGAAATATCTTGTTTTTGGTACAATTAGTCTTAGAATTGTCTTACCTTTTTCTTGATTTTAGTCAATTTATTCTTTTTTGAAGAAAATGTCTTTGAAAAATATCAAATTGACCCAAATCAGGGGGGAAAAAAAATGAACTATCTGCCAGTGGAATTAGATAATTCTACCTAATATTGGACTAAATGTCAAAAATGGGATGTGGTATAAGCGTAAAAACTTGGTACCAGATGTTAAACTCTCTTAAAAAGGTCGTAAAAAATTAAAAACACATGCTATCAACTTTGTTTGTGTCAAAAATCCCACATTCCGTGTTAAAATATTAAAAAAATAACTGTATAAGATAAATTATCTTCATGTGGAATAAGAATAACTGTACCAAAAATCAAGATATCTTGATGAGACTTCACTTTCTGCAGTGTTGCACATTTTATACTTTCGATTTGTTCAATACAAACTTTTTTTTTTCCTTCTTCAGTACTGAAAAGCTTCAAACTCTTCAAATTACCACCTGAGAAGCAAAACCTATTTGAGCCGTGAATAGCTTTATTGACATTGATCACCTCTAAGGCGGTGGAAAATAAAAAAAAAAGGTTCATTTTGGAAAACAAACGAGAAATTGACCCGTGCAGCAGTGAGTCAGGAGCCGGTGGCGTCTCACTTACCTCAGCTTCTATTTCGGCCTGTCTCTTTTCCAGCAGCTTGGCCACCACCATGGCCCTGTGTCTGCCAGAGCGCTTACAGCAAACTGCCCATTCACACAGCAGGGTCACCACCGCGTCATCGTCTGGCGACATCTGGACACGAGCAGGAGGAATGAGACGATACGGCAAAAAAAAATAAATGAATTAACTTCTAAATCATAAGCCAGACATACCTCGTGGCCATCTTTACTCTGGCCTGAGCCAAATATTCTGTTGTACAGGGAGTCCAGGGAGTTGTTGAAGTCAGACTTCTCGAAGCTGTGGTTGTCTAAAACCTCCAGGGTGTGCAGAACCCTCCCGATGGTGAAGCCTGGCAACAGATCACAGGAATCGTTTCAAACACGCACACGAACCAATGTCTTCTGTGAAGCCGTGAAGGAGTGTGTGCAGAGATAAAAAAGTTAGTTTCCAGACCTGCTGTCGTCTCCTGGCACTTATCAAATGACCACCTGAACTCCACAGCCTGGCCTCGCTCCTTTACTTGCTCCTCAATTTCTCTCAGCTTTGCACGGACCTGCAGTGGGAAAGAAAAAGTGACATGACGCCTTTGAGCTGCATAGAAATAAGGGCTGAACAAGTTGGGAAAATGATAAAAAAGTGTGTTGCAACAAAACATAACGAATGATTAAATATGGCACACACAAATATGACATATTAGGTACATTTAGCATAAAACCTGCATTTACCTGCTCATTACAGAAACCTCTGTTATTGAGCTGCCGTATAACAGCATACAGCTGTCATATGTGGTAGTTTTAAGCTGCTGGAACAAGTTTGCTCTGCATAACACCTGATGCTGTGCTCCTCTTCAACACTGAAACCTCGAACGTGTCCGTTTTGAACTGTTCTCTGGAGCCAGAGGCCGTTGCACAATAGATTAAAAAAAGGGCAGCATGAAAAGCTGATGCAGCCGAAACCTCCACATTTTTGCTTGTGTCATGTGATCACGTGATCGCACATCAGGATACTATTGCAAATGCAATTAGCGGTTCAGCCCTAATAGAGATACTACGTTTTTACAATAGAAGTACCTGCTGTGTAAAGGCAGTGTTTCCCCCTGGCATTGGTAAGCTGGAGGGGGCAATGGGCAGGAGGTCCAGAGGGGATCCGGTCTTGTTCCTGCTGTCTGTCAGGGAATAATGCCACACCAGAGCACTGGGACAACACAACACTATGCTCTGATGTGACAGGAAGAAAGGCAGAAATAAAAGAAAAAAGGAGGGGGAAGAAAAAGCAAGGAGAATTCGTAAGTGAGGCTTAAAGCTGAATTTATCAAGCCGATTCTTCAGTTTTCCTTCTATAAATTATAATAAAAGTGGAATATCTCTACAACCACAAAGGTTATTAGATTTAATACTGGTATGATAAGAAAACTACAACATGTGAGATGACTACAGAAGAGTCAGAATCCATTTATGTTGCTGTTACAGAGCAAATATAGAGTTAGAATAGTTAGGAAATCTAAAATTGGGTTTTATGATCTGCAATGATTGATAAATGATTAATAAGATAAATTCAAAATCAATTATTTGTCTGTAAAAATCATAGAAACCAAACTGAGGAGATTATCAAGGAGCCAATTGAATAATCAGGTCAAATCTAAATTAAATATCAAAACAGTGGTTAGTTGCAGCCCTACTACTGATATTATATTATACTATTTTCTTATTATATTCATATTGATGATGTGGATATTGATGATATATATTAGTACTGTAACAGCAACATTGTGTTTTACTACAGAAAGAATTATTTTTTGTTATAGCTGAGGTTTTCTCATGTAATATATGAATAAAACTCAATGCTGCCGCCTGCATTAGGTGTTTTTTGGGGTAAAAACAGCCAAAATGAGAGCGTGATACCTGCAACATGCAGCTGAGGCCGAACACCAGAGGCCGGTGCTGTGGGCAGATGTAGAAGTCTGTGAACGGCGTCTGCGGCTGGTTTCCTCCCGCCGGCTGGGAGGTGGGAGTCGGGGGCAGGGCGTTGCCTTGCTGCGCCAAGATGCCATGGCCTGGATGCCCTCCCGCACCGGGGCCCAGGCTCCCGTCGCTTAGCAACAGGTTGAGGCGGCGCGTGCAGAAATAAGCCAGTCTCCGTGACAAGTAAGCCGACTGCACGAATTCCCCCGAGTACTGCGGAACGGGAGAGATTCACGGCATTACTCCGTGTTATTAGCATCAGGGACAAAAACGAAAGGATGTGGGCGAAAATGAGTTCATGATACCCGATAGCTGCTTTTAAAGTAACCATGATTCACTTTAAAAAACGGGTATGAACACAAAATATTCACAAAATGCAGGGAGGAGGAGATGTGCATAACTGAAGTAATCAGCTAAACTAAAACTGTTCATAGTGACATGAATGTTTCAGAAATGTTAGAATACCTGTAGTAAAAGAGGCAGGAGGAGTCTGAGCAGCTCATCTTCACCAGGTCGGACCTTCTCAAAGCATTCCAGCACCCACGTCAGGAACTCGTGTCTGTCCAGCATACCGTCCTGAATACAGATAAACATGCAGGTGCATCTTTGGTTTAGGTCAGTGACCAGAAAAAGGAGACTTCAAAAGATATCTTGTCTTTGGGTCAGTGGCAAATCATGTTTGGCAAGTTGAGAAAGTCAAAAATCTTCTTCAAACACAGCTTTAAAAGCATTCATCAGGTCTCTCACAATGTTTTGTGCTCATATCATTTAAAAAAAACATTTTTACCACTTTTTTCCTTTTACAAAAATCACATGGAATGTGCGCTTTTTGGCACGAAATGTCAAATGGTGTAACCGAAAAAGATATTTAATATTTAGATATTTAATCCACCTAAAATATACAACTAGTTGATCGCATGTGTTATTTTATAAAAACCTTTTTTTAAAAGAGTTAAGCTATCTGGTCCCAAGTTTGTAGGGATACACCACTTCACATTTTTGACATTATCCTATTTTTTTTCCAGATTTAGGTCAATTTAATCTTGTTTTAATAAAACAAGACTTAACATTTTATTAAAAAAAGACTGAATTGACTAAAATCAAGAAATCAATTACCTGAAATAAACTGAATTAACTGCCAGTGGAATAATTCTATTCAATTCTACTGAACATTGCGTTAATTTTACCAAAATCTAAATATTTTCACCCTATAAGATTTCAGTTTTTGCAAATACTGATTACAGCATTGACTGCAATATGCAACTTGATCAGGAAAATCCATCCGCAAATAATCTATAATATTTATAAATCTGCTGATTATTTCTTAGCTTATCAGTAACTTGTGTGGTCTATAAAACATCTGAAGGGACAGTCAGTCCAAGACACTAATATATATTTAATTAGCATATTTAATTAGCAGACTGAACTCACCTGAAACATGAACATGGCGAGCTTCTCGTTGTATTCCCACTGCTTCATGGCCGTTTCCACGTCAGCGGGCGTGGCCGGGAGCGGCGAGCTGCAGCCTTGACCGGGCGACTGTCGGTAAAACTCAGCCACCTTCTGAAGCTGTTCCCACAGGTACTTAGTGATGATCTGGGTCCATTCTACAAACACACAAAATGCATTTTTAAAGCCACAGAAGTCATATTATAATGGCATCAAGAAAATGATTCACAACAGATCAATGATTTCAACTTGCTTACCCATACAGGGGTCAGTCACGTGCCTCTTCTTGACTTTAGTTTCTGTGATGGCTGCATGATACGCACAGGTCATTTTAATCATCCAGGCCGAACGCATGACAGGGACTGAGTACTTGGCCAAGTATCCAAAAACCTCTTCCTTTTTGCTAAAGATTGGCACCTGCAATGAGGAAATATCATTCGTGTCAGTAACGCTGAGTGAGACAAGGCACACAAGCCGGGAATATTCACCAAAAAAGCACAAACAACAATAAAAAAAAGGACCGTTGGGAGAAAAAAAATGCAGGAAATAGACAAATCCCAGAAAAAAGTGCATATACTGTAATATAAATTTGCTGAAACTCGCATGAAACAATGGAATCAGAACATAAACAATATAAGCATTGAAGGTAATTTATTTCACTTTTGTGCTTGATATGACAAAACACACTTTTCAACCAGCTGACTTCATCACTTCATTTTCTCAGCGGCACTTTAAACAACTTGCCTACATCAACATATCGTTTGAAACGGACTGTTTTTAGTCTAAATAAAGACGAGGACTTCCTGTATGCTGCAGAACAAGAAAAAGTTGAAGGGTGATAATGGGAATACAATGCATACATGCAGGAGATGAGATACTTTATTCATTAGTTAAGAATGGAAGTATGCTAAGGTTTGGCATGTTTTGACTGTCGCTTAATACTGGAATAATTTAAAAAGGGGGAGAACAAGTCATGATACAGGTGCAGGTTCCTCCTCCTAAAGTTAAAGACCCAGTTAATTTCCTCTAACAGAGCTTTTCTGTGTGTGGTTTTGCAATTACTATAAAAAACTGTTCGCCTTGAACCTGAAACCGCCAAGACAAAACATAAAGAGGCAGGTTTTTATCAGTGTGGGCGAGAAAACGCTCGACCCTGAGAAGACTGGTGGGAACTCAATCGTGAAACCATAATATCCTTTAACTGTTGTGCAGTTTTCGAGGGTGAATCCACATCCATATTTATAGACATGCAGGGAAAACCTTGGGTCCAGTCAAGTGTTTCCATAACAAACAGTGGAAATATGACGATGCAGCCTCTACTCAATAATACATTAACAGTTAAACTAATGCAAAGAAAACGCTAATTAGTAAAGTGATGTACAGCAAATGTCTGACCTTTTTTGCCAGCTGCATTAGAGGTTTAGTCCCGGCTAAATCCGTGAACCAGTTATTGATGGAGCTCTGTGACCTTGCTGTGACGAGCCAGAAATTATCCTTCTGGTTGACCTGTGGCTTACGCTTCCCTGTGTCTGGAAACGTGTTGTAACGCAGCTTCTCAGCGATGATGCTGCTGAAGTTTGAACTGATCTGTAAAGCAGGAAGAGACAAAATAATGACCACTGAACCGCTCTCATAAAAAATAATGTGCTAAGTAGGAGAATCAGACTTGAAAAGAAAGAAAAAAACAGCAGTCGGTACCTTTGAAGGGTTGAAGTTGACATTTTTGGCACTGCCATGCTCATCACCAGACACAGCCGGCTGATTGTTGAATCCTTGCTTCACATTCAGTGCAGTCAATTCATCCTGAAAAAGAAGATATCAATATCAGCACCACACACCTGAACCAGTAACATACAAGCAAACTTCTTAGTGCAAAACTAAAATTTCACATCATTTCTCAGATGGTAGTTTGAGAAAATGTGTTTGTTTTTGCTGAAACCAAGAAAAATAAGCATTCAAAAAAGTCAAAATTGGATTATTTGCTTCAGCGTGGAGATGAGGAGAAGCAGTTTCCCAGATTATTTCACATTAAAACAGGCCTTATTTTCCCAGTTTACTATTAAAATTTTTGTGGTCCATTTATAAAAAATGAATGTTTTTATGACCCAAAAGCACCTAGTTAGACATGCAGCCGCAATGCAGCCAGTCTTCTCATGCACTTACTCTGAAAAACCACAGATCTACAAATAATAGCAGTCCAATGTGACTAAACAGATTAATCCAGGTTTAATTTATATTTTTTTATTGCTGCATGCCAAACAATATACTCGTAGGTGCAGTAGATTCTCAGAAAACCAACAAGACCCAGCATTCATGGTATGCACACATAAGGCTGTGCAATTGGGCAATTTTGAAATCCTGTTAATCACTAACTGCTTAAAGCATTTTGAGATCATTTTAGCTGAACAGCCTAGAATTTTTTGCACATCTTTATAAGTTTTCCCCTCTCCAATCAACTTTTTAATCAAAATACGCTCATCTTCTGAACAATGCCTTGAACGACCCATTTTCCTCAGGCTTTCAAAGAGAAATGCATGTTCAACAAGTGCTGGCTTCATTCTTAACACGTGCTTTTTTCACAAAATTGACCTCAATGATTGAATGCCACACTGCTATTTATTTGAACACACTCCTTTTAAATAATTGCCCAATTGCACAGCCTTAAGATATGTGCATATCATGAATGCTGGGTCTTGTTGGTTTTCTGAGGAACTACTGCACCTGCTGATAAATTGTTTGCCATGTAGGAATAAAAAATATAATAAAAAAACTGAATTAATCTAGGTAGTCACATTACTGTATAACATCTTGTTTTACAGCCACTTATTTCCCCATGATAGTGGCTGGGAATAAGCTTAATGGGCCCAATAGAAATGGCATTGTTGTAATTTCACAGCTTGACCACTAGTATAATTTGCTTCAATGCTCATCACTGTTTCCTCCCTGTGTTTAGTCTGAGAAACAGTAATCTAGTACAAGGCCCCCCAAAAAGGGAAAGGGATTATGCTGCAATCCACTGCAAGGTGGAAGTAGATATTTCCATTTTCAGCTTCCATATAAATGCATTCCCTCAGAAAAACATGCACGCTCCTTCATAGAACCAGTCAAATTACAGGTGTCAAACATGCAAAATAGTGGCAACCACAACAAATAGCAAAATGTGTTTAACTTAAACACCTTAAATGTGTTTAAGTTGGTGAACTCTTGAGTACAATGGATTGCACCGTTACTATTAAATTCCCTGTTGCGACGTCACAACAGGGGCTATTTCTAAAATGGCAGGTTTTGACACCATTGCAGAACGAGTGGGTGGTCTTATTTCACAGTTAGTGTGTGAGCAGCAACACCAGAAACCTAAATATTTACACACAAGCAGTGAAACAGTGTTTTGTGATAATAGGGTCCCTTTAATAATAGATCAGTGGTGCTGCTTAAACCGGTTAAATCTAGCACGGGTAGTTTATCTCACATCCACAGTAAAGGCTTCAGCTGTGCAGGTTGAGCAGGAAAACATCAAAGCAAACAATAAATAATTAATGCAAACCAGTTAGTGCTAAACTAAAAATTTCACATCATTTCTCAGATGGAAGTTTGAGAAATTTTGTTTGTCTGGTTTTGCCTAAAACCAAAGACATAAGCATTCAAAAAAGTCAAAATTGGATTATTTGCTTTTTTAGACAGAATATCACTGAGGAGAAGCAGGCATCTCCCCAGATTATCTCATATTAAAACAGGCCCCATTTTCCAAGTTCAATATTAAAATTTTTGTGGTCTATTTATAAAAAATTGAATGCTTTTATGGTCAAAAAGCATCTACTTAGTCCTGCAGCCGCAATGCAGCCAGTCTTCTCATGCACTTAGTCTGAAAAACCACAGGTCTACAAATAATAGCAGTCCAGTGTGACTAACCAGATTAATCCAGGGTTTTATTATTATTTATTATTATACAGCGAGCAAACAATAAATAATCACGCACAAACCAATAAAGGCGACGCAGACTGTTTTCAATCACAAAGCAAAAAAATACTGCTTGCAGATTATTTTAAACAAGAAAAGTCCGGTATTTAACGAAAACCGGTTGTTTTCCAAGTAAGGAGGCGAGCTAACATTAGCCCACAACCTGACAACTAACCTATGAGCTGTTCATTGTTATTGCTAGGCCCCAAATCGTCTAGGAGGCTTGCTAAAGAGGCTAACGTTAGCTAGTGTTAGCTTGAACATCTTGGCTGGAAATTTTCTTCCCGTAAAACAACATTACTGGACTTTTAGTTTGTATATCGTAAAATATGACCTCTTTTTGCTTTGGATCCTGGGGATAAACGTCCGGAGGGCCGAGCCGGGGCCGCTTTAACGGCCGGTGTTCGTAACTTAGGATCCCGAAAGCAGCCATCATCCAGCGGCATCACAGCCAGGGCTTTCCCGTCCTCCTCCTGCACAGCGGAGCTAACCGGAGCTAACGCTACAACAAGCTAGGACACTTCCGGTGAAGATTCCGCCTTCAAAATAAAAGTCATACAGGAACCAACGGATAAACAATAACATCAACGGGTTTAAAAAGAACGGTTTTGCAGAAACTGTAGCTTTATTTTCTCAAAATTCTAAATATAAAGTGAAAAGAGACACATTTTTAATTTATTTTTGAGGTTTGTGTCTCATTAAGAGTCTAATTTTCTCTTTTTGAGCCCATACAACAAATGACAAATTGTTGTTCAGAAATTATAGCTTAATTTTCTCAGAACTCTAAATAGAAAAGCGAAAGGAAACACATTTTTAATTTTAATTAGGACTTTTGAGGTTAAATTAATTTTAACACAGGGAATAATAGGGAGAAAACATCATAGGAGGCTGTTTTCCTTGCCTTAAACTGAAATGATGCCACTAAATAGAAACCTGGGTCTGAAGCAGGAAATGTGTTTATAGTTTAAAAGAACTGATTTAGGAAGTTGACACATGAGTCACAGGTTGTGCTCATTGTGTCATGAGTTCCAAACAACTGAGAAAAAGTGAGTTTATCATACAGATATTGCATTATATCAGAATATTCTACATTGCACATCTGTCTATCCAAACATTCAGTTCCAGACAGAGTCAGACTAAACTTACTGAAACAACTTGGGAAACGCACATGTTTCCTATTTTGGCAAAACTCACAGTAATTGCACTGATAAGTAAAATGAGAAACACCACCATAAGAAAATGCCTTTCTGGGTATGTAATGATGAAATCAATGCAAATACAACAAGTTAAGCAAGGAAACATTTATTTGTTACTGTAATACATTAAATATTCAGCTGAGTAGCTCTCTGAGTTCAACTTATCAGTCTTTTTAACATCAAATTCTAACAGTGACTTCTCTTGTTTCAGTTTCATACATGTGAATATTTTCTGGTTTCATGTGTCTTCTATAATAGTAAACTGAAAGTCTTTGGGTCGGCCAGGACGAGACGTGGCATTTCAGCAACAGTTTGTGAACATCTGGCTCCACATTTATAGCAGAAAGCAGTTTTCACTCATATTCAGAAACTCAAATGTCCCGTTCAGAGTTCTGAGCCCATAGAACAAAGGATGATTGGTGATTTTTTTAATGTGCACAGATATATCACATTATAAACAGGTTAATTAACTTAAATTAAGTTAAATTTGTGAATATGTGCCACCAAAGAGCAAAATCAGCTGACATGATAAGAGCTTGAAGTGTTCTACTTTATTATTCTCCTAAAACAACCCTGTGTCAACATTTAGTTTTAATCTACTGCAGTTTTGCACATGTGTCAGGTATTTTAAATTAATGAGTTCAGTTTAAATACCACACAGCAAACTGGAACCAGGTAGCAGGGAAGAACTGAGTGGGACCAACAGTAGGTTTACAGAGGGGCCCTGCAGCTCATTTCTTTTCCCTGGAGGTCCCCTCGCAGGTTATTTATGGGCAGGTATTTCCCCAACGTGTGCTGTATATGTAAATAACGAATGAAAGACACATATTTGTTATTTGTAATTTCCTACTCCTGGGTGTTTCTGCATCCAATACAGTGGCAGTTGTTAATGCAGTGCAGTGGAAGTATGTATTTCTATAGAAAACTGGAAGCTTAAGTAGATTTTTCATGTTTGGCTAAATGAGGATGAGGATAAGACATGGACGTACATCTCAATATACATATCAGTTACTTATTCCTGTATCGTGCAACAACCTCAGGATGTTACTGTTATATGTGTTATAAATAAATAAATGAGTTCTGTTCTGTTAGGTGATAGTGCTGGGATGGTCTTAGGGTCTGTGACTCCATCTTGGAGTATGACGGCTACGGCCGACAGTAGCCTGTGTTTGAAATGTGAGAAATAAAGTGAACCAGCTAACCTGTTAGCCTGTACATTGGCTGCAGAATCAGTGCAGGAAGAAACAGGATAACGGAGCTTTAAATTGTAATTAAAGTGCTGGGAAGCAACACGAGTAGGAGCCGTGATACAGAGCTTTGTAATGAAAATGCTGCTGCAGGATAATGCAGTGCAAGGATCTTATTTTTTTTAATTTTAATTTATTTTTGGCATAAACACCTTTATTATACAGTAGCAAGACAGGAAGTAATGGGAGAGACTAGAAGGGTCGGCAGATAGATAGATAGATAGATAGATGGTCAGTAGCTCTGAGTTTATTAGATAAGTTTAATTGCAGTTAAAGAAATTAACCCTGGAGCAGAGTAACAAAGGCTTTGAGGTGTTGTGCTATTACTAATCAGCGGATGAACGCGGGTGAGTATTGATTCTAGAAAGGTCCAGTTTACCTCTCGTTCACTAACACACACATATGTCTTTGCAGTAAACTGGACAGAGGCCTACACTGTATATTTGTGTGTGTGTGTGTGTGTGGTGCATCCTTTGAGTTTGTGCATAAAAGGACAAATCAATAGTCCATTTCACTGCTGTTTGGCTTTGAGACTTCCAAGTATTTTCTTACCTCGTTAAGGTATTTATGACCTTTGCTAAGAGCGGACGGTTTCCTCACAGTGCACATAATAGCTTGATAGCAGCACGTTGTCAGCTGTTTAACAAACGCGTGTGGAGCCAGTTAAGTGCTTTGCTGAAAGGTTGGTTTAGTGCAGTTTGACCTTTCTTCACCGACTGTTGATCTCGGGGCTTAAACGAGTGGATTTGTGCATTTGCTGCTTTACATTGCAGATCCGTGCTGCAACTTGGAAAACACCTCGTGGTGAATGAAAATTATGTCACACCCTCCGGGTGTGTTATGCAAAAGGTGTTAAGTCCACTCACGCTAAGCTGTGAGGACAATCTGACAGCTGATTAGCGGAATAATTAAGCTTCTTATAAATGTCTCCGATATTTTTCCACAGACACCAATAAAAAAATAAGTATACAAATACTTTTATTGAAAAAAAAGATCCTTTATAACAAAAAAAATCTCAACCACTTACAAAAAAATATATTGCAACATTACAATCTCAAGTGTACAAAGGCAATCTTGAAACGTATTAATGCAATAGAAGCATATTGCACTCTTCGCGGTTTTTCAGCACGTACTCGATTATAAGGCAGAAGTTTACAATCCTCAGTTTTTACTGAAAACACAAAAGACACATCCTGATGTCCATCCATTCCAGCGTCATCGTTGCAAATAACATGGTCGATGTCTGTAACTTCAACTCTGTAACGCCACCACTACCATGCTGCTAAAAATAAACTAAACAAAACAACACCGACAGTGTAAAATGTGTAGATTTTAAACTCCAGCATTTGGATTCAGGTGAAACATTAGCTCACTTCAAAAAAAAAAAAAAACACAGTACCTGCATGCAGTCTATAACAGCATGCTCGCATGGCTAACTCCATTATATGACCTGAAATATGAACAACCCTAGGCACATATTGCATCTGCAATAATTTACTGTAATTCTGCATAAAAACATTGAACTAGATGCATAAAACATAAAATAACAGTGATATATTTTTAGACAGTGCCTCATTGGAATGGTTACTGTATATATATATATATTTTAGATTGAATATTAATTTCTAACAGATTATTTCAATCTATCCTGTCACGATAAATAAATGATTGTTAATCTGATCTACACTTTTCTTTTCTTTAACAGTAAATGTGTGCACCGTGATGGTTACAAATGCAAAATGACTAAAGCTAATTCTCGGCTTTACTGATTAGTTGTCCTGGAGACAAGAGGAAAGCGAAGCCACATGTGTTTCCATGTGTCTACATGAAATATAAAGTGCTATTGTCAGAGCCATTACTCTGTTTGACTTTCAGTTAATTATTTGGCCTCCAGGAAATAACACGTACGACACGTAGCAAAGAGCAGGAGGCGATGATGGCTTTTTTTTGTTGTTTTGCATAGTAGGATTTGACGTGTCCCTCATAAATGTCGTCCCTGGGGTCTTTGGTTTAAAAATAAGCAGACGTTTCTATCACAATGATTCTCTGTATTTCTTCACGGCAGGATTGGGTTAATTGTGGGTTTTTTTGTATGCAATTCACATATTTCAACTGAATATTTTGCGGTGTCACAGCTTGTGTCCAACGTTTTATCTGCTTTGGTTTTCTGACGCTTCGATCATGGCTCTGAATCTGGAGTTTTCATCTGCCAGCAGAGCAGCGGGACTGTCAAACTCCAAAATCTATGAGAATGAAAAAAGGATAAGAAACAATGATCAGAACCAGCATGCACAGCCAGAGATTCAACGGGAAAAAAAAAATGCAGGCATATTATTTCCTCGAAGAATATTGCAACCTAAGTCATTTCCCACAGGCAGCAATAACACAAGTTTCTGCAAATTCTGTAGTTAAATAACCATGAATAAGTTAGTTAACTCTCTCAAATCTTGCTTTTTTGATTATATATAATATAATCTGTATAATACACCTGCACACAGTTAATAAGACACATTCTCTTTTATGTTTTACTCACCACTCTACATTTTCCACACTGGTGAATCCTTAAAAAAGACACCTGACTCTGACATGATAGCAGACAACTTTTTACTTTTAAGCACAAAATATTAAGTTTTCAGGTGCTTCCTATCCCATGAGAACATGGAGAAGACAAAACCCTCCTAGAGATGATGATTTTCAACCGTAACATGCATCTATTTAATGATTCAAGTGTCTAGAATAACCAATCTTGGCTTAAAGTGTTCACTGTCTCGATCTGACTCAGTTCACACAATAAATCAGATGTGAGAGAGTTTGAAGTAAAAGCCGGATCCTGCAGCGTTAACACACACCTGGCCGTTGTCCAGGACCACAACCCGGCTGCAGTTCATCACAGTGTTGAGACGATGGGCGATAATGAGGGTGGTGCAGCTGCCAAATTCACAGCGAATCGTCTCTTGGATCAGACGATCGGTCTCAGTGTCGATGGCCGCTGTGGCCTCGTCCAATATAAGAATCTGGGGGTTAAAAAAAGCAAATGTTAGAGAAAGAATATTAAATGAAGATTGTTTATAAACCCCACACGTAGAAAGTTTGGTTGTTGCAGTGGCTGAGATGAAACAAATAGAAAATGTATGGACAAGACTAAACACTATATATCAGTGGTTCTCAAAGTGGGGTCCGGGGACCCCCAGGGGTCCTTGAAGAGGTGCCAGGGGGTCCCAGAATAAAAGGAGAAGAATTTATTTTCACTATAATACTATAATATAATATTTCTTTAATTTAGTGGTATTTATTTCCTATTATTTGTCTGTTATTTTCCCTTTGCACATGAATTTATTTGATTTAAAATTGTATTATTTTACCATTTTATATATTGAGGAAAAATTAAGAGGGTAAGTGATTAAATAAATACATGTAAAAATCATAAATAAAATGGAAAATCAAATAAATTCTGGACACTATTTATTGATATATTCTTGATTACGGCAGTTTCAGTCCTCCATAATTTTGGCCTCGGGGTTCTGACACTTTCTTTTATAAAACATCTTAAAGCAGGAATCTTATGAGATGTGGTCCGTGGTCTAGTTTTTGTGAGTTTAAGGGTCCTCGGTGTGAGAAACGTTTGAGAACCACATCTATAAATACCCTTTCTGATGCCTTGATCATGCTTTTCAAAGGTTTATGAGCTGCAGTAATGACACCGGCCACTAGGTGGCAGTGTTATCTCATGAAGGGATCGCACATAGATTCTGTTTCACTATTATAAAAAAAAAAAAGAGGACAATCTCTGACTTGAGTTTCCATCATCACCCATCTGAATCAATGCTACACATGTAAATGTGAAACAGCAGCATTATACAATAAGCACCTTGCTGTTTCGCAGCAGAGCTCTGGCCACACAGAGGAGCTGTCGCTCTCCCACTGAGAAGTTGTCTCCGTTCTCCGTTACCTCCGAGTGGAGGGAGTGAGGCAGCTGACTGACCTGATGAGAGTCAAACACACAGAGAACAGCTGTTACGGGCCTTTCCGATTAGGTTTTGTCCAACTTAGTGGAATCTGACAACAGTTTCATCACTTACCATCTCTTTAATATGCGTCTTCTCAAGTGCTTCCCATATCTGAGAATCGGAGTATTGATCCCATGGGTCTAAATTTGTCCTATTGGTGGAAAAAAAATGGCATAATTTTAAATTGGACAGGTGCACGTTAAGAGAAAAAGGACTCCTCATGACTCCAACCAGGCAGCTCAACTAAGATCAATAAAGAAAAATGACTTTTATTGTAATAAAAAGAGTCCTGATTAGTTTCTGAGTCTGCTCTGCCTGTCAAATTTAGCTTATCTGTTCTTTTATTTCTGACTGCTTAGCACCATTTTTGTTTCTGCCATGATTTCCCTATGGGCTCAACCCAGATCACTGCTGGGCACCACATACACAATAAATAGTTTATGCAACGGAAACACTCGGAGAGCCGATATCAAGAAAACGGTGGAGTTCAGGGCAGAAATAACCAGGATCACAGACGGAGATGTGTATAAAAACCCTTAAAATCCACTTTAAACACTGTTGTAAGTGTTTAAATCTATGTTTTAATCAGCAACCAATGTTTTCAGAAAACACACACCATCAATGTGTGATTTTAACTGAAAAAGAATGAAAAATTATAAATATGTACTTTTTTAAAACCTTTTTAAAAGCTATCTGGTACAAATATATGCTTTTTATTGGACTAATTTGAACAAAACCAACTGGGTGACGCCATTTAAAGCTGTTTAATGCGTCTGTAAGATTTCTCCGCCTTATACGACAAATTTCCCTTCATAAATTTCATAAAGTTCGCACTACTTCTCATTGCGTTACCTGACGGTGCCGATGAAGAGCACGGGCTCTTGAGGAATGATGGCTAGCTTGCTCCGCAGGTCATCCAGACCAATCTGGGCGATATTGATTCCGTCAATGACAATAGAGCCTCCGGTCAGCTCCACGAGCCTGAAGAGAGCTACGCCCAGGGAGGACTTCCCTGTGGAGAGAATATACTGAATGAACACGTGTGTTTAAAAGGGAAGAATCAAATTGCTGCTGGCTGGGGAACACAAAGCATCGCTCATACCTGATCCTGTGCGGCCTACGATGCCTATGGTCTCTTCGGGCAGGATTGTGAAGGACAGACTCTTCAGCACCGGCGGCAGATCGTCGCGATAACGCATCTCCACGTCCTGGAAGGTGATCTCTCCCCGCTGAGGCCAGGAGGGGGCAGGAGCGGCCGCTTCCAGGCTTTGTCGCGGCGCCTCGCTCTCTAGAGACTGAGATAAGGAACAGCGACGGTATCAGGTATTAATCTGGGAATCTCTGTGGAGACGCGGGGGCCTCCTAACTGATTTGCAGTGATTTTTCTCTCTGTGAGCTCTTCTTGAGCTCCTCTCGAGACAAGAGGAGAGAAAAAGCCGAGTTGATATCCGCGTCTCTGCGGTTTGACGGCTGTTGGGTGAAACAAGCTCTGTCGTGTGCTCTGAACTGTGCAAAGACCCCACACTGGGCGTCTATCTGCTCCCCGCTGCGTTTATCACACACAATCACACGTACGTGCACGCCAAAAAACACACGTCTGGACAAGCAAACGTCCTGAATCCAAATGCTGTTATATTGCAATGACTACTTCATCTGTGTGCAATATACAGGACAGGCCAGGAGTTTGGAGACACCTTCTCATTCCATGTGTTTTCTTTATTTTCATGATTATTTCTATTGTAGATTCTCACTGAAGGCATCAAAAACACGTTTTATATTCTACTTTCTTCTTCTTCTAAATATCCAGCAAGAAATTCCACTAATTAAGCCTAATAAGGCACAACTATGAAGTGAAAACCATTTCAGGTCATCAAGAGAATGACAAGTGTGCAAAGCAGTAATCAGAGCAAAGGGTGAAGAAACTAGAATATAAAACATGTTTTATTAAGTACATAACACCATGAACACATGTTCATTCATAGTTTTGATGCCTTCAGTGAGAATCTACTACTTAAATAGTCATGAAAATAAAGAAAACACATTGAATGAGAAGGTTTGTCCAAACTATTCCTGTTTTATTTATTTTGCCTTATTTCCTTAGTGCCTTTTTTATTGCTTATTTATAATCATGCAGCTCTTTTGTAATATATTTTGTACTATAATTGTCTGTAAATTTCTGTAATTTAACTCTTGCAGCTTCTTTTTTTTTGCAACAAATGACTCAGGGACATGCACAAGAATTCCAATGTACTTGTTTAAACTTGTTTTTAACCTGTGCAAATGGCAATAAACTCTATTCTATTTGAATCCCAGGTGGCGTCCCAGTGTGTGAATGCCACATAATCCACCGTCCTAATCAATGCTCTCACCTTTATGTAATGATTGATCCTCTCTACCGACGTGAAGCGAGCCTCGGTTTCCGTGAGCAGCCGCACCGTAAACTGAAACAAGCCGGTCAGCTGCAGGTGACAGAAAATCAGAGAGAGGTGGAAGGTTAACGATTAAGACGAGTGTGAAACAGACGCTGGTCACATGTGCCGCTTCACTTCGAGAGGAAGAGCAGTAAAATACCTTAAGACAAACGGCCTCATCAACAGACCTGCTGATACGGCTCATTCACATTCTGGACAATTGATTCGAGTTAATATTCCTCGGCCATGGCTGAATTGACTGTCGATTCTGACATGCACTAAAGCACTTGAGCCTTGAAAAAATATTCAGTTTAACGATAAAACAAATGTTTCTTAGCAAAGAATTTATTTGCCGTTTTTACCCTTGTATGTAAGCATGTGACGTCTCTTTATCGAAATGGAGTTGACGGGTTAAAACTGGTATGACACGACGGCTCTTTAACTTTTATTGATTCAGGGATGAGTAATATAAGGGAGGGTATTAGGGCCAGGCAACAGGAGGAAGACAAGGTCGAACAGCATTAATGCCAGACATAAAAAGAGGGAAGCGGAATATATATATATATTTTTAAATAAAGTAAACATTTTGAGAACAAACTCAAGAGGGATGCAGCTCAGCTAATATCCAAAACCCTCAGAAAATAAGTTATAACGCAGTCAACGAAGGACAAAAGGGAATTCTCAAAACGAAGGAGTAGTATTGATAAACTTGCAGGAACAGAACACTGTGGAGGTAAATACATAGAGCTCATGATAAATAGACCCTATATTAGAACAGCTTAGCTGTGGCAAACAGTTTCAATCGTTATTTCATCGACTCTGTTTTGGAATCGGGCCGATATTTCAGTGTAGGTCACCTGTTTGTTGATTCAAGTGATTATCCACTAACGCTTAAACCCAACTGTATTAATGAGGCAAAAGCGATTAAAATGATTTCGAGTTCATCGAATTCAAAGGCAGTGGATCACGAAGGAGCAATTACAGCCCAATCAGCCGGCTACCTCCTGCTTCAAAAAGTGTCAAAAAAGTTAGTTGCAGAGCAGCTGGTGTCACATCTTAACAGCAAAGATATTCTCCACCTCATGCAGTTCTAGTTTATGAATAATTACTCTACAGAGATGTTGCCTCTTCTTGGAAGTAATTCAATCTAAAGTAGATAAAGGAGGGTTCCAGTGAACAAGCACAAAGCTAGATGTAACTAGATGTAATGTCATGTACAATGGGAGTCCCACAAGGCTCAATATCGGGGCCACTGTTTTTCATCTTATATATAACAACAATCTCCCATCTGTTTGTGGGGATGTAGATATACAGATGTATGCTAATAATAGCCAATAAGCTTTTGTTAGCACTATAATTGCTAATTGGCTTACATAAAAAAATGTGGATTCACACCTTAGTGTTAATGGACATGAGGTTAAATATTTAGGTTATTTTAGAGTACGACATTGTTGAATTTAGACACTGCAAATAGAAGCATCAGAAACATTTCTGCACACATCTCCAATACTATATATCCTGCTGGCCTCTTTAGGTTTTTAAAATATAATATAATTCATAGTGCTGCATTTAAGAGCAAAAGAGCAGAACGTCTCGATGTGCTCCAAACTCAGACTTAAACATCCCTCTGCTGCAGCCTTTGCACAATCTGCCTTTTCCATTTATGGTCATCAAACATTGGAATATGCTTCTAGCTGAGCTTAAAGCATAAACAGACTTTCAAGCTGTCTCCAATGAAAAGAAATGGATATGGAGCAACCAGTGACGTCAACATAAATTTAACAGCAATTTAGATTTTATTAAACTGTGATTTTTGATGTGCACTTGTAGATTTGTCTGTATAATTGTCATTAGTATAGAGAATAATGTTGGTGTTGTTTTAGTATTTGATAAGTCAATAAGTAATAAATCTGGCATAAATTGACTTTTCTCATTCTGAGATGAACATTTTGTCCTTGTTTAATAAAGAAAGATAAAAAAAAACTTTTGAAAATAAATCAGACATTGGCAGAGTAAGACATATCAGGACTTTGAAGAGACTGATCCAAAAACTGTGTGTTCAGAAAGAGAAACCACACACACACACACACACACACACACACAGACACACACACAGACACACACACAGACACACACACACACACAGACACACACACAGACACACACCAAAAAAAAAGAGGTGGCCTCATTTGTGCAAACTAAAATAGCTATAATGGACAGATGCAAGGGTATCCATGGTTACACCTGCTTGCAACACAGAGAGGATATGTTGTATCGCAAGACACATTAAGAGAATTGATCAAGTTGAATGATCCTGAACACAGGCAGCTGGCAGGGCGGCTGCTCGCTCTCCAAGGATCTAACATTACACTCCGGCACGTAGCCGAGATTATTCTCCAAGCCGTATTTCAATTTGATGCTGGAAATGCAAAGCTTGGCTCGAACGCTCCTCCGTAGTGATAAGTCGGGACAATTCTTTGCTCAGATTCAAAGCATATGTGTTTGTCCACAAACCTGCACGGCGTACGATATGGCCAGGCCCGCGTAGGCTGGAGGTATCTGATTGTGCATGAAGACAATGAGCAGTGCGACAGAAGTGATAAGAGAGATGCTGATGAGGTCCAGGCGGACAGCCAGCCAGCGCATTGCGCAGCTGAAGAGGTAGTTAGAGGCCTGGTTGGTGTCCAGCAATTCCTGATATCTGGAAAAAAAAAGAGAGATAAACACATTTCAGCCTGAGCAAAAGCAAACAGATCCCTATCTGCCCGTTGCTGAGGGAGAATCTCCCGGCGGTTTTTGGAGAACCTTTATTTGGGTTATTTACGAACCTAAGAGTAAAGTGAGAATCTAAGAGGAGAGACGAGGTGAAAATGAAACGTTAATCATCCCCGCGGAGGGGGGAAGAGGGTGTGTGTGTGGAGAAACGGGAGATAACGCGGTGATTCTCTGACGGACAGACGTCACCTTTCGAGGAAGTCGCGTCCTCTTCCGTAGGCGTGGATGGTGGAGAGTCCCTGGAGACTGCTGGTGATGTGAGAGGTGAACGGGGATTGGCTGATGTTTTCCAGACGCTTCAGCTCACGGATCAAAACCCTAAACATAGTGGAAAAGATTTTACATTTAAGGAATTCATAATTTCAGCAAAACAATGTTGAAGTAATTATAAATTCTAGCTATAGTTTTCCCCAAGTAGTTTAACAAGCAGATGAATCAGCCATTCGTTAAACTGATTCATATTTCGATGGATGAATGCTACAGCATAATATGCATTTGTATTTATAGGCAGACACAGACTAACTCCAGAAATCACTCACAACTAAATGTTATAATGCTGTGAAGCTCCTGCTTTGCCTCATTTGAATAACAATAGCATGATGTAGAGCAGTGGCGTGAACAGACTTTTTATAAAAAGCAGGGGCGAAAAGGAAAAAAAGGGCACATATAGCGTGTCGTCGCCAATGAAGAGGGCACTTTAGCACAAGTTTTAGCTCTTAAATGGGTTTTTAGCACATATTTTGGCTGACATGAGGCATTTTCTTTTTGATTTTCTGTCATGTGAGGAGTCTTCACAACAAATTACAATAAAATGCAAAAGAATCCCGAGGAACACCTCATTCTTCCTCTGAGTCAGAAGCAGTTGCAAAAAAATAAACTCCAAGATATTGCATGAAATGGGAAACGCATAGAGATGATACTGCTGCTGCTCTATTACATCACTGAAAGAAAGCCGGTGTCATCTGAACACCCGAAGATGACTGAGAGATGAAGGAATGGAAAACGCATCATCTCTAGAGCTGCAGCTGTGTGGCAGACGGGTCATGACAGAGGAGGATTCAGCCTCCGACACCTGGCTGTTTCTCACTATGTGATGCATGTGTGTAACATTACGAGCATCACACACACACACATATAGGCGTTAAGACACCAAGACTCGCTGTCCAGTGTGAGCGAGAGTTTTATTGACATAAGGTGAGGTGTCGTTCTACTTTTAGACACCACGATAGAATGGATGGTGCATGTGAATTACAAGTCTCCCATGAATCACTTGGTTTTCTCATAAAAAGCAGAGAAGAGCGAAAGAGGAAGAAAAAAAACATGACACTTCCTCGCTTCAAGGGTGTGAGCCAGACAAACATGTTTATGCCCTCGGCTGTTTCATTTCAGAATTCAATAGAGGCTGCTTTAGAAGTGGGTAATTTCAATGGGAGATGCAGTTTGATGTAACATCCATACATATCCTCCTGGGTCACTGTGACTTTGTTAGTTAGCCTACGGTTATTCATCCCTTGAAACAGTATCGCCACCGTTGCCTAATCACTGCCAATCATGTCCTTCTCTTGTTTTTTTTTATTAAATCAAAGTTCACTATTCATTTCACTGACATCTTCTGTCTTTTAAGTCGTTAATAACACATTTTGGGTTCAAATTGATCCCTCAAGCATCAAACAGATCCGGTTAAAGAAATCAAGAATTAGTTCTACAAATACAGAAGTTGTCATCTCAAAAAAATCCTCTAAACTTTAGCTTTGAAGGGCAAATAACATGATGTATCGCTTCAAAATGACATGCATTACATACATATTCTTACATGTATAATAATGCATCACCTTTTTTGTACTTTACAGCATGAAAACAACAAATCAGTCATGTTTTTACTTGATCTCTCTGAAAGGACAACTAATAAGATACTGTGGTTATTTCCCATGATATCCAGTGAGCTGTGGTTTCCCTCAGTGGAATCACCTTTATTGTACAATTTCTGCAAAACCATAAATGATGACTGAAGCGGAGTCATCAGATCGTCTGGGGAAAACATTTACCACAGAACAGAAGCTGTGAAAAATGAAATCAATGACAGTGATTTAAGTCTACGTACTTGCAGATAAAGATTATCATAGCGCTCCTCTCACTGGTATTTACTCTAGAAGTTAAATTAACAATTAACCATGTACGAGTTAATTTATTGTACCAACCACATGCAATTAGATTATACATGAACTAATTGTTAAATGACTTCAAGGACAAAATCAAACATCTCAATATTCTTGGACTCGATATGGATATTGCATGTCGTGCATGGTGCTTTCAACATATTTAAAAATGAGATTTTGATAGATAATGATCAGCAATCGCAGCCGACAAATCATTTATACCTTTTAAGTTCATATCTATTGATTCCCTTATCTGCCAAAATCAATTTGAATTGAAATATTAAGACATTAATTAATCACAAAGCGTGTAATTAAGTATTTTTTTAATTGCTTGACAGCTCTAAAGGTTACACCACTTTACTGAAATGCAGCCTTTAAAACCAGGAGAAAACAACACTAATACCATATCGCAATATTATAATATTCAAAATCTGAGAAGATATCTAGTCTCAGATGGTGATATTGACATACTCAACTCCATTTAAACATATATTACTCAATATTAAAAACATCCTGCTTTTGAGAATAAAGGATGTGCAGAAATGATGCATTTGGCTTCAAAAGAAATTCTGTTACCTCTGCTCAGATTGCTCGAATCTCAGGTTCAACGCTGAAATCAATGTTAACAAGAGACGTGATAAGACTCTGACCTGGAGACACGGTTGACGACGCAAAGGAAGGCTCCAAGGGGCAGGATGGAGATCAGGAACCAGGGGAAGACGATGCCCACCATTCCCAGGCAGAACAGCACCAGGGTCAGGTTCTGCAGCAGCATTTCAGCTTGCATGGAGAGACGCACATCCACTGAGGACAAAAGACATGAACTATATAAAACAAGCTGTGGTGTTGGATCTATTCATCTATAGAGACATACCGTGGTGTGGAAGAAGTGTCTTGGCACATTTCTTTATTGAGAAAATTGTGATAAACTACAGTTAATTAATCACTTTTTCCACACAGGGCCAAGTAGGATTTTTTTTCATAGCATTGCCATATGGCAACAAGTACTTTAGCTCAATATCACTAAAAAGCAGTAATATAAAATCCATGGTTTTATTGTGTGCTTGTAAAAAGCATGTCTTTTGCATCACATGACCTTTTTAAACGGACTGACAAAATCTTCAGGGCACATTTGTTGCAGTGAACCCGAATATTAGACCAAAATTAGAAAAAAGAGCCCTATACGGCAAATTTAGCATGACATTGTCAAATGGAAACACTGCATTTATGTTGTTTTGACTGACTAATATTTTAATGTGTTTGATAATCTGAAACATTTAAGTGTGAAAAACATGCACAAAAAATAATATACACTACTCACAATAAGTCAGGGACATTATTAATAATACCAAAGGGAACTTTTACTTATTTTACTTATTATTATACTTATTCAGTGGTGTCTTTTTTGTGTTAGAGCACAGTGGAATCTATAAAAATGTTACGCTCTGATGCCACCACCCAATTAATACAAATGAATGCAAGCTACAAATCAACATGTCAAGCAAAGTAGATCCATTTACCCACTAGGGAAAATGCTCCGTGTCAAATCATGTGTTTTGACACCGCACCTTGTCAACCAAGCTGCTCTCTGGGGGGGGAAAGAGAGTCACTTACTAAATAACTTACTCACTAACTAGACAAATCAAGCCTCACCCTCGTCCATGTCTCTGGAGAAGCGTGTGAGGATACGGCCCAGAGGCGTCGTATCGAAAAAGTGCATGGGGCTGAGGAGTAGCCTGCGGAACAGCTTGTCGTGCAGCACGGAGGCAGCCTTCACTGTGCACTGTCAACACAAACAACAGCCAGCGTGTGTGAACATGAGACCTGACACTTGTAAATAAACAACTTAAAGAAACATACGGAAACAATTCGGGCCTGGATAAACACACATTTGGATGGAATTCATCTGTCAATGCGATCAGAAACAAAACGATTGTGTGTTGCTTGCAGTTTTACAAGCGTTTCTTCACCATATGCATTTTTTTTTGCACGCAGCAAGCTGTCATTCTTCATTTATAATGAGTTTCTGGGGGGCTGACATAAAGGGCATGACCTAATGCACAAGAGACATTTCACCGATTGGACAGCAATTGCATGTGGCAGCGGAGAACAAATTAATTCTATTAATGGAATATTCAACGCTACCAAAGATCTCATCGCAGCTGGGGGTAAAAAGGATTAGCCATCTTTGAAAAAAAATTTGAAATTTCAAGTGGCACGCATTAACACGGGGACCTAACCTCTGCAATGCATTGTCAGGACGGGTTAGCTTGAAAAAGAGGACATGCACCCAAAGGGGGGGGGGGGCTGACACACACACACACACACACACACACACACACACACACACACACACACACAGTGTGAGAAGGCAGTGGACAGATAAATGGATTTGGCCTACAGGCTTTTTCGATTATAACACTGGGTGGAACCAGGAGAGCATGAACAAATGACAATGGAGACAATTAGGGAGGAGCCCTGCTAAACTGTGCATCACTATTATATCAACTTTTCATATTCCTGTCAAATGCTGCTACTCACCTTCACAAACACCAGCCCTCTGATCGTCTTCAGGAGTAAAGCGGCGCCCATGGAGACGACATAAACGGTGGAGTAGTACTGAATGTGAGGGTTGAGCCTCATGCTGTTGCTCGCCGCCGTTTCATTCGCCGAGATTAACGATGTGTTCTGAGGGCAGATGGAGCAACAAATTACAAAAGAAAATCGAAAAAAAAAAATAATAAAAATGGAGAGCGGCACGCTTTGGCATACAAAAAAAGAACATTCAGCCGATGATTCCAAGAACATTTCTCAATTGCACCGCCCGCTTTGCCGCACATCTGTTTCTTTGCTCTTCGTGCTTGATTTTAATTAAGTTTACCGTGGCGCTGTTACTTTTTTTAATCACACACATTCAGATTAATGCTCAGTCGGCTGCCGCAGCTCACTGAAGCAGAGGAGTTATTTTTCTTTTGGGGACGCATAAACACTAAAGGAGAGGCATCTCTTATCCTCTCCAAACTCACCCCGCTGCCCTGTTTGATCCAGTGGCTCAGCCACCAGTTACAGAAGGCGATGCAGCCCGTGGTGGAGAGGAAGAAAAAGATGTTGACGATGAAAACGAGAGGACCTCCTGCCGCTTTGATGTAGGCTCCATACACAGCCCAGGCCACCGCACCAGAACCCTTCTCCTCGGCTTTCATCAGCTTTTCTAAATAAAAGATGTGACAAACGTGACCTGTGAGCCTTTTCTCAGGTAAACATTCATTTTCATGCAAAGTGGCGGGGTCGCTCACCTCCTCTTTTGCTCTCCGCCTTGGCCGCGACCTTGGGAACGTCGGTGCCGCTGTCGGCCTTTTCTGCGCCTGCTTTCTGTTGTTGGTTTTTTAAATTCTCTTTCACCACATTCTGAAAGATGAAAGGGAGAACAAAGTGAGTCTCCCCCCCAAATATGCTACAAGCACAGATCTGAAGCAGCCGTAACAGAAATAGCCCGAGAGTCATTTAAACAGAGATATCTGTGACAGGGTCTTTAGCAGCTCGCCAGTAAATCAATGCATGCATAAATAATGAAAGGCCTTGTAAGCATTAACATTTCCCAGCTATTGAGCCTGCCTTTTCCGGGCCTATGAATTATTCAGCGTGTAACGTAACATGTTATAGTGTAGTGTTGGGCAAAGATGCCTCATTCAGAATAACTGGCATGGCGCCTCGAGTGCCCCCGGCCTCACCTCCTGTTGCATGCTGTTGAATAAGGTGGCATAGTCACGCTCTTTACCCATTAGCTGAGCATGGGTGCCGTGCTCCGCAATCTGCCCGTCCTTCATCAGAATAATGTCATCACACTCTGACAGATACTGAAAGATTCAACGACAAGAAAAGGCAAAAACAGCTCAGTTTACGCAGAACCGCTGTTTTACACTCATTAGAAAAGCAAAAACAGACTAAGAGGGAGAAAAATGTAGCTAATATTTTCTCAGTGCTGGTAAACAACAAAAAAAAAATTCTGTTATTAAATATTCAGAGACAGCCTCCTCACCTGCAGCTGGTGGGTTACAAAGAGCACCGTCCTGCCTCTGGCGGCGCCCCGTATGGCTTTATTAAAGACGTAGGAACCCACGCAGGCGTCCACGGCGCTGAGAGGGTCATCCAGCAGGAGGACGGGCCGCTCGCTGTAGAGAGCACGGGCCAAACTCAACCTCTGACGCTGGCCTCCACTCAGGTTGGCTCCTCTCTCCCCAATCTAGAAACCAAAAGAAAAATACTGAAAAAAACCCCACATCTAATAATGTCGGTTTAAAGCTCCATCGCAATGCATAGTCCACCAAACTTGCACAAAATACTTATCACACTGTGTTTATTTATTTATTTAAAATGCCTCCACCTTAACCATAATGCATGATGCATATGATAGTACTGGTACTTTAAATGTTATTTTCTTACTCAGTGCTTCTCTGTATATGAGCTGTGATAAAGTTAGATTAGATTGGAATAATCTCCCTTTATACATTCGCTCATTAGCTTATTTTCATAGGTTCAAAGGTGCTTTGTCTTCTTAGTTTAATTTTGCCGCTACTGCCATTGTGCACATTCTGTACTTTTTTTATGTTTTATATAAATTTGTATTACAAAGATAAGGACTGGAGTGAGGGGAAAAAAGATGTTTTTCTCTCCATCTCATACTTACTCTACTGTAACTTTACATGAGATGTTTTTTTTCTATTTTGTTTTCTGTCCCCTCGGTGGAGAAGTATGACTTTGAACTGCGCATGTAAATGGAATATCGATGGAACCTTGAATTATGGATTCAATAAAAAAGTAAATAAAAAAAAAACAGAACAGAAAGAAAAAGGAAAAAAAAAAACACCTCTTTTTGTGGTGGTGCTGTTTGAAACTGCTGTGTAGGTAGTTTCAATACAGCAATAAGAACAGACGTGTTGTAACGAGATACACATCCCTATAGATACCTCTGTCATGTCTCCATATGGCAGCTCTGCAAGATCCGGGAGCAGACAGCAAGCTTCCATAACAGCATCATATCTGATGAGGATACAAAGATGTGAAATTAGGGATGAGTCCGAACCGGCGTGGCTTCTGTTCTTATAATAACGTCATTATACAGCTATCATAGCTCACTTGTCTTGGTCGTAATCGTTCCCAAACAGGATGTTCTCCTTCAGTGAGTCGTTGAGGATCCAGGCTTGTTGAGACACAAAGGCAAAACCACCGCTGGCGGCTACGTTGCCCTCTAACAGGGTCATCTGTGACACAAAAACAGAAAGTTGAAAGCAGAGGAAACACTGAATGACATCATGTCTGTGAATCAGAACTTTAGAAATACTCCAGCTGTCCTTGCAGCGTTTATATTCATATTATTGTGCAGTTTTGAAGAGGAAACTTATAATGAGTAATCTAGCTGGACATTCAATTCCCACCTGTCCCAGCAGAGCAGACAGAAGAGAACTCTTTCCGCTACCAACACCTCCACAGATGCCAACCAGCGTACCCTAGAAAGAGAACAAAACTAAATGATGAGTCAACTAATCATTGCTGCAAAAACTGAAATCTAAACAGGTGACGATATCTTGTTTTTGGCACAATTATTTCTACTGACAGATAATGAGCATATTTAAATTAAATCTGCGCCATCACATCTAATTGTAAAATACTATTGTTTATGAGCAAATTCCTGCAAAACAGACACTTCTATGAGCCTGAATTGTAGTCTTCTAACTCGTTAGTAGCTCTGTTAAGTAGCTTTCAGCTAAATGTTAGCATCAGAATGCTAAAAAACATGATCTAAGCAAAAAAAACCATCACTCAAAGCCACATGAGAAGGTTGAACATAATATTTATAAGGAGATGTTTAGCTCTGTACTATTCAATTACATTTATTCTTGATTTTAATCAATTTAATCTTAATGTTCACCTTGTTTTTTTAACATTTAACATTAGACTAACTGCACCAAGAACAAGATATTTTCACCTGTGCAAATTGTTTGAAATAAAAACATCCTTAATTTAACTTTCGTGTGTTTATACCCTCTTGATACGCAGGTCGATGCGGTGCAGGGTCTTGTGCAGTGGAGGCCGTATGCTTTGAGTGGAGGAGATGGTGCTTTGTGGACTCTCCTGCTCCATGTTTGTGAGGAGACTTTGTGCGTTGGGACCTTCCTTGTTTCCTTTGCCGTCCTCAGAGGAAATGTACAGGCTCAGCTTCTCCCTGCGCAGCACACGCTTCATCCCTCCTCTCGTCTTAGGAGGCGGGTTGGGTTTAGCGACGGGAGGTCGTGCCTTTTCCCATGCCAGCGTGGCGTCCTGGAATTCAACCGCATTGCCCGGATCCTCCGTTTTCATCAAAACGACCTCTCTGTCATCCATCATGAAGAGCCTCTGTGGAGAAAAACACGACGACGAGACGCTTTATGCAACATTTAACTCCGGGCACAACATTTTCTGGAAGATTTGTCCTCGTAAAACAACAGCTGAAAAAAAAAAGAAAGTTGAGATATTGGCACCGGATCACACACGAGAGGAGGAAGAAAGTGTTGCACATTCTAACTCCAAATGCATCTTTCTTTATTTAGATGGCGTTTGGGCCATTACTTTTTGGAAGATCCGGTCCAACCTCTTCCTTCAGTACATCATCACTTTTTCACAGGGTAAAAAAGTACAGAACGTCTCGAGCCTTTTGGTGTATCCTTGGCAGAAACTCTTGCTTACTTAACCCTAGATGGCTCAGTGCAAACATCTCTCACTAATACGCGAAATTTACCATGTATTTGGAATACAATATGTCGAAAATGTCAGAATGTGAAGTGGGCGGGTGTGAGGTTAGCGTCGACAGAAGTTCCTCCTGAGAGGCAGAAAAACACCTATACTATCAGAGTCTGTTTGACCTTTATAGAGTGTTAAGTAACACGGTACCAGCCAAAAAGCATGGACACGAGCCTCATTCACTTGAATGGGTTTGTGAAATCCTGTTGTGAGACTAGAAATCCATCCCGGGAATATTTGTGGTATGAAGTACACGTATGGGTGGCTCTGTGACTGCACTGATTTCTCACCTGAAACCTTTTGACTGCCACAGCTCCCTCCGACAGAGCCCTCACAGCCAGCGGAGTGACTTTCAAGGCAAAGGTCATGGAGTTGAAAACTGTAACCACGGTGAAAGCCTGAAGCAGAGCGTGTAAAGATTGAGACAGTTATTATAGGATTTTATCCTCCTGTAAAAAAGGTAACTGGCAATTCTCTCTGGTCCAATCATGGATGTATTATAAGAACTGGATACCAGACATGCACATGAGATTAAAAAAATGAACTCACTTTTGAGACGTTTAATTCACTTTGTCGTCCACAAGTAAAAACCGTTCTGAGAAAAATAATGCTGGGGGTGTCCTGTCAACAGATTTACAGGCTTCTCTTTTACTATTGTGAGAAGCTTATTACTATTACTATTTATTTCTTGAGGCGTTTAATAGTTTATGTAAAGCACTTTGAATCGCCTATTACATATATCGCCCGTTGCAGTCCATGGGAAAAATGCTTTTTGGGTCGCATTAGATTTTTGTGGCCACTGGAAAAAATCTGCACCATATCCGAGTCTTATAATACATCCATGATTTGTTAGTTGTCAACCCTTACAGATACAGCTCTGGAAAAAATAAGAGACCGCTGCAAACATCCGTTTTTTTGATTTTACTACTTATAGGTATGCATTTGGGCAAAAGGAACATTTTTGTGTGCGTCTATAAACGACTGTTTGGAGATTTATTTGCAGAAAATGACAAATGGTCAAAATAGAAAAGAAAAGATGCAATGTTTTTAGACCTCAAACAGGATCAAATTCACATTATATTAATTTTCACACTAAAGAAGAGTTCAGAAATCAACATTCGGTGCATTAACCCTTATTTTTAATCCCAGCTTTCATGCTCTCCACAGTCTTTAACAACGTTCTTGGATGACTTTATTCTACTCCTGGTTCCTCTTTAAGCAGAACGAGGTGTTAGAATTCAACAGAATCTGGAATAGAATGGCTGGAATACATGTAGAGATGCTGTATATGCAGTTAGGCTCCTTGTGTAAACATACCTCGGCCGCAGTAAGGTCATAGCCCAAGGCCATGTGCAGAGTGAATGTGCACACACTCGCTATCACCACCATGATGGGAGCCACGCCCACCGTGAGGCTCTGGATGACCCCGGCCCGCACCAGTATCCCCCTCTCCTCTGACCTCACCTCTGTTGAGCAGATAACAAACAGAACGTTGATAAAAAAAATAAGTAGGACAGAGGGGAAAGTGAGGGTTGGGTGAATCCCAAATGACTTTTCTGTGAAAGTTCAATCAGCAGCACCAAGAGAGCCACTAACACAGCGAGTGGACACCAATAGATCCGAGGAGGACAAGGCCGCCGCAGACAAACATGGTATGAAAGGGGCTTCAAAAACCTGCTGAACCTTGATAAACATCCAAAGTCTAATGCCCAAATCCCGCCGTCCTATTCTTTCATGTTTGCATTTCCCAAATGCACACGCTAGCTCCTTTGTTCTCCCGGTTCGCCGGGTACAAACACAGGAACAAAAAAGCTTGTGCATCTTTAATTTAGCCCTAGCAGCGCTGTGTCAGTGAAATATGAGAACTCCCTCCTTCTGGTACATGTTATTCTCCCATGGGAATCCCTTTTGGATGCTACGCGTGTTTCTGCATGGACTACAAAGCCAAAAGGAAAAAAAAAAAAAAAAGGCACAGGCCCTGAGCAAAAAACACTGTGATCACCCATTTAACAACAATGGGAAGTGAAGAAAATGACACTGTAACTCTTAAGAATCGTCTGCAATTAGGTTGAATGCCAATTAATTATCATTAACAATAGGTAATCACAGGGCAGCGGTGGAAACAAGCCCCGCAAGGCGAATTTGGAGCGAGATTAAAAAGGGGAAAAATGATCCTTATCTACAACCTACAGCAGAAAAGGCCATCACTAATTCATAGATAAGTAGAGCTGCCTTGACAGTCACTCGCGGTATAATACGGCTCCAAATTAACCTTCGAGTCAAGGGATTCACACTGGCCTTGACGATCAAGGACAAAAAAAACTTAAACAAGCTAATGAAAACGGATTTAAGGTCACGATTATCTTCCCAGTTCACTAAGAGGATAAATCTAATTTCAGGTGAGCTTTTAATTGCTAATTTGCGACAGGCATTCAAATCAGCTGACTCTAAAGAGGCCGTTTCCACGTCTGCGTCTGTAGAAAACTGCAATTTCCTCACAGACAAAAAGGGGGAAACGGGTTTCACGGTGTCGCTGAGTCATCCGGCTACTCACTGTGGACGTTCTGCGCGAAGGCGTCCTCCCAACAGTACATCTTGATGAACTTTATGCAGCCCAGGATCTCGTTCATCAGCCGCACGCGCCGGTCGGTCACCGACACGCACTTTTTACGGAAATACGCCGTCAGCCTCGACGCGAGCATCTGTCCAGACAGGCACAGAAGGGAAATGATGACAAGAGGAATAAGTGGCAGGAGGGGAAATGGAAGCAGACACAATTACATTAGCCGCGCTGCAGGCCTGTCCGGGGGATCAGGGTGATAAATGCCCCTCACGTCGATGCCGGGGTCAAGCTCAGACCGAACGTTATTTGAAAACAAAAGCTCCGCACTTGACGGGAGATTGATGACTAAAAGACTTGAGGATGATTTAAAAAAAAAAAAAATAAAGCGTCAGCAGCGTTAATTAACTTAATGATTTCAAATTGATGTCTCCTTACGCCTTCCGCTAACCGAATCCAAAAAAAAAAGAGACTTCTAGCGCAGTAAATACTGATTGGACAATAAAGCAAAGCCTCTGGTCATTAACCTTTGCTACAACATTTAGAAATGTCTGAAATGAAATTGCTTGTCACAGCTGTAATGTGTTTGATCATTACTTTTGCTGAAAGTTTTAGAAATAGTTTTTAATTAAATTACTTGGTACTGCTTTAACGACTTTGATCATTACTTGGTAGCACTTTTATAAAGGCCTGTAATGAAAGTGTGTTGATGACAGCAATTTCCACTTTATTAAAACAGTGACATTTGTCTGCTTTTGTGCCTGCAAGTCAATCCTGTAACTGTGCAGCATTACACAAAAAGCCTCCTAAGTAGAACTGAACTATCTTTTCATCCTTTGTCTCAGTCATTTACATGGCACTCAAGAAAACCTAATTATTGCATTGGATTTTTAAAATGCATCTATATAGTTGGATTGAAAATAGACAGAGTTGGACTTCTTGGCACTTTATTTTAATTGGGTTTATAAGTTATAACACTGCTGTTATTACATAATATTGTATTGTATCATTGAATGAATGCTTATGACATTGTTTAACATGTCACACAAACCAAGAAAACTATAAACATGACAGCAGATCTTAATGTTAACCTTTTAAAAAACTATTGAGCTTATATCTTACATTGACATTAAACTGGAATATATGATTCGTTTTAATATTAGCTGTCACAGTATTGTGTCCTGAATGCTTTTCAATATAATATATAATTTTGAGCATAGCTTGATTAACCTGTTTATTCATATATTGCATGAGAAAAGCTCAGCTCCAACATTAAATAAAGTATTTTTATCTGGAGTAAAACACGATGTTTCTGTTACAGCATCAATATATATCATCAATATCCACATCATCAATACAATAAGACAATAGTTTAATATAATATCAGTAGTCAGGCTGCAAATAACCACCAACAATCTCCTTTTTAAACATCTTACAGAATATATTCTTCATGTGCAAAGTTGCATTGCATTGATAATTTAGCTTATTTTAAGTTATTTCTCATTTAGGTCAGTTTGATCTTGTTTTAAGTTTTAAATGAAGTATTTTTTTATCTGTAATAAAACACAATGTTAGATATTTTCTCTCTAACAGTAAATCACCTCTAGTGACTGTTCTACATTTCCTTTGATACCAGGTTTAAGTAAATAACCTTTGCAGTTGTTCAGATATTCTGTATTTATCATCATTTATAGCAGGAAAGCAGGTCTGGGGCTTATGTGACTAAGCTCTGCATGTAAAAATACTAACTGTATCGTACCATGATCGGGTAGAAGATGATGAAAATGGCCGACCCCACCAGGGCGGTGGGACCCAGGAAGTAGGCGGTGTAGGAAAGACCCAGCAATCCCACCAGGGGCCCACCGGCCAGCAGGCAGCCCACCGACACCGCTTCATACAGCCGCTGACCGTCACAGGAGCAGATGTTGACCAACTGGGTGTAGACACACAGGATTTCCATTATAAATTGAAAGAGCAAAAGCCTGTCAAACAATACATGGTGAAACCCCACCATTAAGACCATGAAAGTAATAATAGTCGTCCTTATTCCCACATTTACTTGTTGTACAATGATTCTGCTTAAGCTGCGTAATGACTAATCTTACAGCCTCCCCTCCCTCAGGCTCCAGGATTTGTAGAGATCTAAGCAGGAATGGTGTAATAGCAGAAATTAAATCCATCTCAATCATCTACATTGCGGTGCCCCTGCAGCGGGGGATGATTTAGTTAATTTGGAGAGGAGTCCCCCTCCAGGGCCGCTACCACCAACCTCGCCTGGACTGATGTCTTTAGTGCTGCGCAGGCGGAGGATCTTGTGGAAGGCGAAAGTCAGCGCCGCCCCGCGGAGGCGCGACGCGGTGCGGTAGTTGACGGCCCACATGAGCGCCAGGGACCAGGACCGCATCAGCTCCAGGAGGAAAATCCCCGCGACCAGGGAGAGGCCGTACGGCACGCAGCTCTCTGGATTCTGGGTGTATTCCAGCAGGGCTCGGATCAGGAGAGCCTGGGGACAGCGAGGGGGAGGAGAGGAAAAATGACCAGGAATGAAAGCGGGAACACGGAGGCGTTTAATCGAGGAAATACCACAGATTGAGATAAGAATGGCAGGGAGCGAATAAAAGCAACAAGAGAAAGATGAGAAGAGGAAGATGAAAGAGAGGAAATGAATTCGGAATGAACAGATTAGAGATAACGTCACTAAAATATGCATAAAACTGCAAAAAAAATGGACATATATACACTATGATTAGCATCTACGCTACTGTTCAATAGTTTTGTCACTTAAAAAGGTTTAAATACGCTTTATATTCTAGGTTGATGTTTTAAATCTATCATTATTTTTCAGTTACACCATTAGACTTTTCATGTTCGAAGGACAAGAAACCAACATGAGCACAAAAGGTACATTTTGAGGGACCTGATGAATGCTTCTTAACCCCTTGACCTCCAGCCCTTTTTAGGTTTAGGACATAGTAAGTAAGGTGTCTCTGGAATAAACACAAAGATGTTGGTCGACACTAAACGACCATTTATTGATCTCAAATAAATATTTTCATCCCAAAACAGCAACAAAAAAACACATTTTTTGTTTGTCGCTTCAAACAAGCGACTTTTTACTGTAGTGTTTTTTGGCTGCTAGTTTACTGAGTTTTTGTCATAAAGCTACACTGATGGTACCGTTGGACTCGTCATAGTCTCAGCTTTCATATAAGATGTCATTTGTTTGTATAACATGAAGTATCAGAGCGCTAGCCATCAAAATGTGGCGAGTGGGTTGGCTTTATGATCGTATACCGATTTTCATATTTGTTAATTAATTAGCTTGGTGTTGGAGTTGTGTTTGGTGTGTGTAAATATGACTTATATGTCCTTGTAGTGGAGTTTCTCCTGTTTAATTTGATGTGTAGCTTGTCTATATTTGTACATGATTAGTGGGGCAATCTTAGGGGGACCCTGGAGTTTAACGGGTTAAAAGGTTTTTGACTTTCTCAGCTTATCTTATTTGTCATTGACCCAAAAACAAATATTGGTTCTGCCTAAGTGGGGTCACTTAGAACTTTCACTTTCCTTATTTTTTAAAGAAAAGCTGTGTTTTTCAATAAAGATAACTTTAAACTACTCAGAAATCCGCTCTATACATCACTAATGTGGTAAATGACTATTTCAGCTGCAAATGTCTGGTTTTTGCTGCATCAATATCTACATATGTGCATAGAGGAACATTTCCAGCAACTATCACTGCAGTGTTCTAATGGATCAATGCATTATAACCCATGTTGGCAAATAAAAGTGTGACTTTTCATGGAAATCACTAAATTGTCTGGGTGACCGCAAACTACTAATATGGACGCAGGGTAAAAATATTTAAAAAATGTGTCAAGAGGCTTTTAAATATCAGGAAATGTTATGTATTGACATAATAAGCTGTAAATAATAAACTGGAAAGAGCGAGAACGCAGATAAAGTGTCAGACTGAGAATACACGAGAAGTAGAATAAGGACGGTAACGATATATATACACAACACTGGTCTGTCAGCACCGAACACATGAAAACGAATGTTAAAACAAATGCGTCATTGTGTAAGAAGTAAATCCAGTTAATACTATTAGCTGTGAGTAGTAGCAAGCACATACTGTACACATAACATGGCGTCAAAATAAACAGCTTATAGCAAAAAGAACAATGGCAGCACTCACTAAGATCAGACTGGGAACTCCAGACATAATTACTGCTCAGTTGAAGGTGATTATCCTAAATTTTAGATCTTTTTTTAATATATTCAACTTTGAATCTGCCCAGTGCACAACTCAGGGCATTTTTAGGGAGATATCTGAGGCAGAAAGTGTATAAACCAGCTAATCTATGGTATTAAAGGGGCCCCATTATAAAAAACAACACCTTTTTTAGTGCTTATGTATAAATATTGAGGCGTCTAGTGTGAAACAAGTGTGAAATAAGACCACCCGCTCATTCTGTTGCGGTATGACCTTCTCTGAATGTTGACTCCTGTTTCTCCGACCGACATTTCTGACACAGCTCGGCCAATCACAGCAGAGTTTCAGTAGGAGGGGAGGAATAAGTGTGTGAGGAGGCAGATTACGTTACTGCTACAGGTCAAACTAAGTTTGGACCATAAAAGAATGTACATTTTAATGTGTAAATTACCGAATAATAGCCCTTTAAACACCAGCATTCCAAATAAATGCTGAATCTAAATCTTGTTTCAAACATTAAGGAACACCTCTGGATTAATTGTCTGTAATCTGACTTTTTAAAAATGTAAGTTTATTATTATTAGACTTTGCAGATTGACTGAGCAGGATTTCTGTCGGGAAAGAATTAATCGCATGTCCCAAATTAAATTATTAACACCCGATCTGTTAAGTGATTGAAACAAATAAACACCTCAGCTATTATATGATTAGTTTACTAGACAAATTACAAACACAATAGTTTCTGAAAGGCTGTTTGTAATGCAAACTAACAAATGCAAGAAACCCAGGTGTTTAAACCTAGAGTGGCCCCAAAATTCATATGCTGTTATATATTAAATTACGATCTATAAATTGCCATTTGAGGTCATGACACATTGAGATGCTCACAGAGACACATGCATACATACAAAATACGAATTTACGAACGTATTATGGCATTTTACAAACATTTGTGGAGATCGTTCAGTGGTTGTTCGTATCTACAAATGCTCGTAAGTCAGACTGTACTGAGAAAATGGCAAATGGCAAAATAAGGCCTCTTTAATATGGGCTTCACTATCTCACGCTTTGTAATATCCCACCCGTGAAATGGGATAATGTGATTTTCTGGAAAAAACACCCCGACTGGGGGATCCAAGACAGCAACCACGCTGAAAGACAACGGAATATAAAAGGAAAAGGAGGATTTGGACAGTACTCACAGGCCCGACAAAGCCTGCCACCATTGTGATGAGGAGGGAAAAGATGGCCACCAGCATGCGGGTTTGACAGAACCGCCAAAAGACCCTGGTCAGCGATGCCCCTTCCCGCCCTCGTCTTTTCAGCTCATCGTGCCACAGCGACTCAAGCCTACGGAAACGGGAGCAAAAAACACAAGCGACATGAACAATCCAGCTCAAAACATCACATTATCTCGTCATTTCCACTCTGAGGAAGAACCTGAGGCGACGGCGGTATTCATAGAGCACCTCGACATTGTTGTAATCAAAAAGTAATTAAAATCTCACTGTCTACGATATGGGACCTTTAACCAATGTGCCTGATTCAATAAAGGCTTTAATTTAAGTCCCGTTGCCTGGAGAATGTTTTCTTTTTTGGTGATCATTGTATTATTACTACACTTAATTTACTTGAATGATAACAATTAGTCAAATTAATTCTTCCACTTCTTTTCACATTAATTCTTTGCAAAGTGTGTTGATAGCACCAATTCATTGTATATGAAAGTCGGCAATTCTGAAGGGTGAGCTCATCTCGTGGGAAGCATATATTATATGCTGATATTTTTTTTTTCTCCTGAAATTAAGTTGATTAAAAACTGCAGAGTTGACTTCCACTTTATCAGAATGCTTAAAAGTACAATGGGGGATATAAACAGGCCGGTCATGGCTGCTAAAAACTACAAATGAAAAATTACAGCAGCTCGCCTGATAATAATGAAAAAGTGACGCACAGTATGCAATCATTTTAATAAATGGCGCATCACATAATTAAACTAAGAAGGTGTTATCAAACATGTTAAAGATGTGCTAATATACCTTTATTGCTGTATAATGCCCCATGAAGAGGGTAAAATATCTTGTTGGTCAAATGCATCATTGCTAATGATTTCATAAAGCAACAGCAGGGCAGCTGCAAGAGGCAATTTACAGCTTAACGGCTTTATTAAAAACGTATAAAAGACAGACAGAACATTAAAGTAGACTCTCACACAGCCTGATAATTACTTCAGTACTTGGAGTCAAATTGTGTTGAATCTAAGAAATTGCTATTAATTGCAGTCCAATAGCTGCAAAGGGCACAGCTTGAGACACTGGAAATGAGATTTGTGCGCGCGAGTATTACATTGTGTGTTGCTAAATCCCATTAATGGACCAAGCGGGGGAACAATGAAAACTGGAATGAAAATAGCGAAATAGTGTGTGCAAACACACACCTACACGATGGTATATATTAACACGCTATAAATCGGTTTTAATCGCCAAATTTAACAGAGAGAAATCGGGATCCAGAGGAAGAATTAGTCCGAAATGTTCCTAGCAGCCATCGTCTCCAGTTGCCAGACGGCAGTTGGGAGGCTGATGTTTCGAGAGTGTGTTGGCCGGGACTTTCGCCTTCGAGGTTCGCACCTCAATGAGCACCAACAAGTGTCAACTCTCCCAGGGCGCTTTTCCCATTCCCCCCCACCCCGGGCTCTCTCGCTCTCACCATCATCTCTGGTTGCATAACCGTTCTTTGCTGTGTAAACACAACATAAAAAAAGCACCCGTGCATACCATCGTCTCCCCCCCCCCTCGGGGTAATGTGATCACTTTGTGCTTCCCTTCTTCGTGTTCTTTAACACACACACACACATGCACAAAGCAGCAGCAGCACTAAATGTCCAGGCCCTGAGCCAAAGCCTTTTAACAGAACAGGTCATTTAAATCCCTCACAGTTGTCACCAGACACAAGAGGGAACTTCCCCTTCTTCTATATGCCGCTGAGTCACCATGACTCAACATTATGGAAGTCACAGGGAAAAACAATAAAGCTGTAATGTGCATTCATAGAAATTAGTGCACAGTAATGCAGAAAGTTAAGGTATTACAGGAAAGAATGGGAATATTTTACTTGGCACAAATTCGCTATAATAAGGTTTCACTTCCTTTTCCTTATGGCTCGTCAGACATAGGATGGAGATGAGTGAACCTGCAGAAAACGTCATACCTACTTTTCTATACCTGCTTATTTCTCATTAGGGTCACATGGTCTGCTGGAGCCAATCCCAGCGCATTACGGCGAGAGGCAGGGATACACCCCAGATGGTCACCAGCCAATCGTGGGGCACACACACCATTCACTCACACACTCACACCTACGGGCAATTTAGAGTCTCCAATTATCCTCAGCATGTTTTTGGACTGTGGGAGGAAGCCGGAGTACCTGGTGAAAACCCACGCAGACACGGGGAGAACATGCAAACTCCACACACTCCAGGACCAAGGAGGTCTTGAACCTGTGACCTTCTTGCTGTGAGGCAACAGTGCTAACCCCTGTGCCACCGTGTCGCCTGATTTGAAGAACATTCAAAGTCAAAGTCCACTTTGTGCTCCACTTAAAGAACTGTCCCTTTCCTGAAATAGCAGCAGTAATTTAACATTTACAGAGGTGCCATAGTAGCATGAAGTTAGCGGAGCATGAGAGTGGAGATAAAAGCACAAAACAGACTCAATGAATGGTATTCCGCTCTGAGATTCTTCAGCATCAAGAGGTTAAGAGACTTTCTACAGTGGAATCAGCAGCTTTTTGGAAACTTTTAGTGCAAAGCCTTACATTATAAATTGAAACGACAGTAACAAGTAATAAACAACACCTCCGAGTTTTAAAGTACCAACACGTTTCTTGCATTACTACTTGGCTCACGCTGTGGTTTGGCACACACCGTGACTCGTGTCTCGTGGCCTTTTCTCTGCCCTTTCAGTCACAGCTAGTGGATGTGACAGTGCATCCCAGGTAGAGAGGAGTTAATGACATAACCGTCCAAATCAGGCACCAACTCTCAGTGTAATCTCTAATCCCCCCTCACTATTCTTAGCAGCCTCCCGTCCAGACACAAGCCTCCCGCGTCGGTAAAGAAGACTGGATGTTCATCAACTAAGTCGGACGGGTGCTGGCGTGTTTTCCAGGGAGGACGCTCACAGCACACTGGATTCTGTCGGAAACAGAATCCCGTGTTTACAGCTGATGATTCAACGACTCATTTTATTTTGGTTTTACATGGTGCTGCTTTCAGGTATCACCTCCATTGAGGTTCCAAGTATGCAGAGGATTTTAGTTTTAGTGCACAAAGACATTTAAAGCATCACAGAAACTTACATCATACTGTTTAAACAGTAAATGCCACAACTCTTATGCAAGAATGAAAACTAAAGTCAAGAAATGATAGAAGGTTGGAGTATGAATGCTTCTCATAGTAATGTATGTATTACTCACGTAATTTCCTGCATGGGTATATGGGACGTATAAGCTGGAAAATGGGGTAAAATGAAAATGCTATATGTCTCATTCCTTTGTATTGGACATTATCTCTGCTGGATTTTCTTGAATAAAATATGGTTAAAAAATTAATTATTTGAGCAAAAGCAGTTTGGAGAACTGGAGAACTAAAAGAGCCATCGATGTCTTAACTTAGAGTTTAAAAAAAAGTCTTTTAAATTAAAAGAAGTGCAAGGTCGCAGAGAGGGGATACATATGTAAAATAGTTGATGAAAACTAAACTGGGGTTAGGAAACGATCTAAATTAGATCATTCAGGCTTACTGAGCTGATATTAAAAGCTGATTGGACCGATGAGACAGAAACAGTCATTACTAGAATCATCACTTCATTCCGGCTGTGACCCCCAGCGACATTCAGGAGGCACCTGGTACCAAAACCGATTACAGTTCCGTCGGGTCGGTTCCATTTAGCGAAAACACGAACGCTGCATTGCACTCTGGGACGTGCACCTGCTTCCTTGTTATCGTCCGTGCTGGATCGGGTTTATCACCACATTCATCTTGTTCACACGGGAAAGCGAAGAAGGTTCAATTTGTTTAAAAGAGAAAAACAATCTCATGTGACCGTTCAGCAGGAGAGTGAAGCAACGCGGTGTCGATAGCAGGCTCTGCAGGGGATCTCAAACAAATCACACGACTCTTCCACCCCACCTCATTGTCTGTATTATAAAATAAGCACATGTGATATTTTAGCAACAAACTGCAAAAGGCTCGATGACCAACGTGTCAAAGCAGATTTAGGACTAGAATTTAGAATTTGCATCCTTGAAACACATTGTCAGGGCACCTATTTTATAATTTGCAGAGGAAAACTCAAGAGAAGCGTCTGCGACATGTTTAACTACCGTACTGTAATATGACTTTTAAATAATGTAAGTAGTCATAATGGTTTAATAAAAGAATTAGAGTAAATTACCTTTTTTTCCAGTATTGCTGAGTATATATTATCAGGAAGGAGTTAATCTCCTGTCTGGTCTAAAATAAACAGTGATTCCTGCTGTTATTTGAAATGAAAATAAAATACTATGCATTATATTATATTATTCTCAGTCGTCCAGGTCTAATTCTTGTGGAGCTGTGGAAAACAGCTACTGGACTTCTTAGCTTTTTTGAAGACCTCTCATCCAAGAGGTTTCCTTCAGTACCGAGACTAACGCAAGAAAATCAGGTATTTAAAACCAGTCTGGGTGGTTCTGTTTGGTTTGCTGAGCCACATTTTTTGTCAGGAAAGGAATTAACTTCCTGTCTCCAACAAACACCTAATCTGTTAATGATTGAAACCAATAACCACCCTGGCTATTGTCTGGAAATTTACAAGTTTAAGAGACAGAGGAGCGTCTGTAGTTTTTCACGGTTTTGAGAATCTTTTGGTTCCCAGGGATTTCTGCGATTTCAGCGTTTGCCACTCGAGAGACTTAACTCGAGAGATTCCCGCCGTTATCTCACCTTTGGCAGTTGACTTCAGAGGCTTCGTGGCAAGACAGTCCCCACACGTCGTCCATAGACAGGCTGGACAGCCTGTAGGCCTTCAGCGCCAGCGGGGACAGCCAGTGCAAAGTCATAAAGGAGAAGAGGCCGGCGTTATCGACTGGGTGCTGGTGTCTGGAACAGAGGGGAAAGACGTGTAGACGGGTGAGAGGCAACACACACGGAGGTGCTACAGCCGCCATGAGTGAAGCCGTGCCTTCACTCGATGAAAGGTGAATGCCTGCAGTGTTTGAATAGTCATTTGCAGGCTCTTCACAGAAATCTGAGAGAGCAGCGAAAAAAAAAAAAAGGCTCAGGGAGAGTTTATCAGTCGGCAGACGTTCAAACACGCCGCCGTCTGTCGCCGGGGGATAAGTCCACGTCGCTTATCGGCCTCCTGCTACTCCCCAACAGCCAGCGCCGTGGACAGGAAATAGAAATGAACTTCTTTGTCTAACTTTAAATGGATATCGGCCATGTCCATGTGACAGACAGGATGTCATCATGTCTGCTTTTATCTGCCAGAGTCACCACATGAATTTAAAACAAGTTTTTTAAGATTATTTGTGTCTAATATGGGTTCCTCATACAAAACTTAACCCTTAAAGCTTGTTACCAGATAGTTTAACTCTCTTAAAAGTTTAAAACATACATGCTATAAACAGGTTTTATATTCTAGGTGGATTAAATATTTAAAATTTAGCATTATTTTGATATTTCATGCTTCAATGACGAGGAACCAACATGAAACATTTGCCACTGACCCAAAAACTGAATTTAAATTCCAAAATATTCATTCTGCCTGAGTGAAACATCCATTATCTACGTGCACTTTTCATGTTATGTCCACTGGAAAATACACTATCGTTCAAAAGTTTGGGAAATTTCCTTATTTTTGAAAGAAGATAACTTTAAACTAATCAGAAATCCACTCTATACATTGCTAATGTGGTAAATGACTATTCTAGCTGCAAATGTCTGGGTTTTAGTGCATCAATATCTACATAGGTGTATAGAGGTGGCAAATAAAAGTGTGACTTTTCATGAAAAACACTAAATTGTCTGGGAGACCCCAAACTTTTGAACACACATGTACTGTAATAAAAACCTGTGAGCTTTCAAATCTCACGGTGGCTCCTTTTCTGAAGCTGCAAACTCACTGTGATATCACTAATTCTGCCTGGTAAATTGAGACTTGAGGGCATTTATACACGGTGCTGTTTACTTGTGTGTTATCCTGAAGGGCTTTAGCAGCTGCAGGCTTTTCCGGTAGCGGCCTCTTCTCTTCGGCCCTCGCTCCGCTGACGTATCGGCCTCTTCTTCTTCCAGCTCCGGTAGCGGTTGTGGGGAGGACAGCGGCAGCCCCTCCACCCGCCCCGCTGCTTCCAGGGCGTCAGGAAACATGGCTGACCCTCTGGAGAGAGAAAGAAAATACAAAATACATCAATATCCATCAATATTTCTAAGGGTTTGAGCTGTTTTCATTTCAACTCGACTGAAAACCCTGTTTGAACGATCGATATGGAGTCATTTTTAAGAAGAAAAACGCCCAAATTCTCTGGTTTTATCTTCTAAAATCTGATTATTGTATTTATTATATATTATTATATTATATTTCTGGCTTCTTTAGTATTTTATAACAGTAAACTGATGACATTTGGTTGTGGACAGATGGTCTAGACGAAATAATCTTCGCCTGTGATCGATATTTCACACCGATTTATGATCATTAGATTAATAGACTATCACAAAAGTTGCAGTACTATTGTATGAAGTAGAATTACAAAATAGAAATAAAAAGATATCAGTTATTACAGTACTTTCACAAGTGGGTAAAAGTTATAACAGTGAGAAAATAGATCAAGTTTATAAACATTTACCTTTAACACAGCCTTTAAAACCAGGAAAAGACACTTATTTAATGTAATTATACTACAGAAATATATATATAATAACATTTCTTTCTTCAGAAAAAACAGCCCCAGGCTGAACCTCTCAGTGGGAAACAACACTGTAATCTTCCTTTAACCCTGAGCACTATGAAAGGAAAGCAGCGTTTTTTTCTGTTTTTCTTTTTTGCTGAATCACCCACTGAGACGCAGATAGACTTGAGAAATCACCTTGCTCAGAGGCCGCGGCCCTTTTTCTGGTCTACAACTAGACTGCTTATCTATTTACAGACGACCTGCCACAAGCCCCGGGAGCCTCAGAGCAGACATCTGAGCTGCCGGGACGTCTCCACGCTGTCACTGATCCAAAAAGCTCCACGGCAAGGTCAGCCGCACTCAGCATGGGCGCAGGTTCACAGAACTTAATCAATAAGGAGATTTAATAGAGATCGGAGACGCTGGGGCAGAGTTGTAGAACAGAAATGAATAGAGTAAATCCTGCTGAGAAACCCACTGCAACAAATAGTGTAAAAGTTTAAGCCAAACAGCTGCTAAGTCTAGTTTATACTCAACCCATTTAAGGCCAGATTTCTTTCAAGGACTCAAGGAAATAGCATTTTAATGGCTGTTATAGTTGCTGCTTCCCTATTTATCACATGTACAAAGTTCATTTTATTCTAGAGACTTGAATGATTAAGTAGATATATAAATATAAGCATTGAAATTCATAATAATCTAAATTAAATGACTCTTTCTAGGAGGGTTTGTCTTTGCCTTGTTCTCAGGAGGAAGGAACAGGAAGTTGAAGACATCATGTGACAGGAAGTAGTTAAAAACTTGTCTAAGTCGTCTACCATCATGTTATTAGAAGAAATAAAGCTCTTAAATAAAACAGTATAAAATGACATAAAGGCTCATAGGTTTCAATGGGTTAAAGCAAGGATCTCACTTTCCTAGAGGGGTAGGTTTAAATGCAGCAGTGTGCACAGAAATGTGAAGTCAGAGAGAATCTTTCAGGGTTCAAGGGATAAAATATTCACAGTTTTTGTTTTGTAAATGGTTCGTAAGGCAGGAGACTTCACCTGCTGCTGTAAAAACTAAATACTGTTCAGTGCACTGCAAAAAAATCAAATTAAATAGCTTGTATTTAAAACAATTAGTCCAATATTGAGTCAAATTAGCTTGAATTTGGTAGATAATTTAGCTTATTTAGGTTTTTTTTTCCGAAATATGAGATAAAAAGTTAGAATTATGAGAAACAAATCCCAACAACGTTAAGATAAAAGGTCAAACAATTAAATCTTAATATTAAAACTGTCTGACCCACTTAAAATCAAATTGCACTGAATGTGGCCCATGAACTAAATAATCAATAATCACTATTAATGCATAATATCAGCCTTCAGATTCAGCTACAGGCCAATCACAAATAATCACTGTTTTATTTGTTCTAAATGTACCTTAAAGGGATATTTTTCATAGTTTTAACACTTTTAACGTGTGCGTAGACAAATATGCTTCAGGCAAGTGTCTTTTTATGATTATTGGAGCAATGAGCAATAGTCTCAATAACATTTTAACAATTTAAAATGCTTAAATATGGTTAAATTTAACTTTCACTGAGTAATATGAGTCCCAATGACACAGCATAGTCTGACTTATAAATGCAGTGATACACAATCAGGACTCTGGACTTATATCTGATGATGTGATGTGATTAATTTAACCGTAAAATCCATAATTATAATTAAAAGTGTCTACTACAACCAAGGTGTGATGAGTTTCTTACCCAAATTCGGAGATTGGGGAAAAAAAGCATGAAAAGTTGTTGTCATTTGAAGTTTTGTCCAATGGCTGGGAGGGTTTTACATCTATTTTTAAAGGCTGCCCGTCTTTCATTATACTCAAGTGTCCTGCAGAACTGCATTCCAACAACTGCAAACAGAAATCATGCCTGTGGTTGTAACGTGCTAGAAAACACTGAGAAGGCTCCTGTGTTTACCTTCCAACTGAAACACACACACAAGAACTGACCTATATAACCAAAAGCTAATCTTCTATCAACAGTTGTTTTGTTTTCGTGAACTTGTCATGTGTTTTCACCAGGAAAACAGAGAAATAGGCAATCAATACTGCCTCTGTAAAAAGATTCTCCATATTAACATAATAAAGTGAGTTTATGTCCTATATTCACCTTAATCCTCAGTTGAAAAGACTCTTTATTCCCTATAGGACAATGGCCATTTTAGTTTTTTGCACAAATTAGGATAAACTTGGGCAATTTAACAAGTTTAATGATGCTTCAAGAATCAAGCAGAAGCTCTAAACAATCAATTTCTACCACTAAATGATAAAGGCTGTAGGCTATAATGTTTTATAGTACTTTAGTCTATGAAGAATTTAATAAAACTTAATATTAAGTGCTTTGCATATCAATAAATTCAATAAGAAAAAAGTCCATTAAACATGAGTCATCACTTAAAATAGAAAATTTGGCACATCTCAGGTTTTAAAAAGTCCTCAAAACTGGATGGAAATGAGTTACGTTCAATAAAAAAACAGGAAAAAGTGATTAAAAATGGATCTGACATTAGTTTGATGTAACTCCACATAATGTAAATTAAGAGGAGAGTTTAATCCAGGTTTAAAGTTGCATAAAGTCACATTAGAATGTTCAAAAATGGTCCTGAGTCACTTTATTCTTTATTGTTATGTGAAAAAAATGACTTATTTCAATAGGATGACGGTATATAATATAATAATTTGCAGTAAAGCTCTTATTTGGTGTTGATTTTAAATATATTTTATCCTGTAGGTCAACTTTTCTCATCTGACTCTCACTATAGAATTAAAGGACAGTTTAATTATATTAAATAATTAATAAATATAATATTCTCTGTATTTAATAAAGTTTTTTGTTTACTTTTAAAAAAAATGACTGGCCATTATTTTAATATTACTTGAATAAACATCACGTGAATTGACAAACAAAAACTTTTTACCCAGTTTCCAGTTATCACCTCCACTGTCTCATCACCGTGAAACTGATAGAACTGTCACGCGCTCGTTACTACCGGGTTCTAATGAAGAGGTCAACGGTTAAAATCTGTTAAATAAAGTTTTCATTCAACATTTCCACTTACGTTCCGGTCGGGCTCGTGCGGGGGTCACCTTAGCAGCGGCGGCGGTCGCAGTTTGCGTTTACGAGCAGGAAACACGGTCGAAGACGCGGCTGAGCGTGTTTATCTGTCGCTGGAGTTGCGCCGTGATACCGGACCGTTCCCCGTCAAATGCGCCGCGGCTCATCTTCCCCGATAAAACCCGAAAAAAAATATATATATATTAAAAAATAAAAAATAACCGGAACACCGGGCAACTTGACGCCTCACGTGTATGCGGTGCGTGCCGCTTCCTCCCAGCGGAGTCTGAGGCTCGGACCGCGGAGCCCTACAGGGAGAGGAATTCCCGACATCGCTCTGACGTCATAGCGGCTCCGCCAACCGGTGACGGTGCTGAACGGTCACCGTAGTAACGGGAATTATGATGAGGTAGTACCACGCGCGCGAGAGAGGGGCGGGGCCATGGAAACGGAGAGGGGAGGGGGGAGGGGGACGTTGGCGACCTTCGCCGACAGGCGCTGAAATCTGATTGGTCAGTTTTATATGCGGAAATATAAACATAAACTATTTTTATTTAAAATATTATATATATATATATATATATATATATATATATATATATATATAGACACAAATTAACCATACAAGCATACATTTTTATATAATAATAATTTTATTTATTTAATTATTTTATAGTAATACTCCTATTATAATATTTAAATATATACACACACACACACATATATATATATATATATATATATGCTTCTTCGAAATATGCACTATTATCAGTTTATATATTTGATTGGCAGTAGTCACTGTATATGTGTATATTTGTTTTTTTTATCCATTTTATTTATTTTTTGTTTTATATTTTATATACATTTGTTCTCTGTTTAATCTTTGTAATACTTTGATTCAGATGACTAATAAAGATATTTAAAAAAAACGTGTAATTAACCCTTTTGGGGTCATAAACATGAATGTGTGTTTATTTACTATTTAGAGACTCAAAACTTTAAAATACAAAAAAAATAAATCATGATGAATGAGCAATGGTAATAAATAGATAAATAAAGATCAGAGTCCATACACATTTTCTTCTAGGTGTGACTTTTCTTTTCTTGAAAAACTGATTCCCTATTGTTCCAGTGTTAACTCATAATATTTACACCACTGCTATAAATAGTAAGTTAATGTATGTTCTCTGTGACCTAGTGTTTGACCTACATGCTTAAAAAGAGAGAAGAAGAAGAGTTGGGTGTTGCCATAGTGATAAGCAGCTGAGAAGTAGGTTTATGTGTAAACAGAGACTGATAAGCAACAGTAACAACACACACAGCAATGACAATAATAATAAACAACTTTATTTCTATAGCAACTTAAGTTTGGCATTTTTATAAATTAGTTTGTATTTTTTATTCCAACTTTTCAAATGGTTATGAAAATATTTAATTGCATTTAGTTTGTTTTAGATAATGTGGAGTGTTACTTGTCAGGGGTGAGATTCAAAAAGGTCAGAAAAGTGTTGGCGCAGAGGATAAAAATGAGAAAATAGATTTCCACCCACAATACCAGGCTGATTTATGTATGAAACTATTTGACAGGCAAAAAGTAGCCTAAAGAAATTCAAGTAAACACAGGTGTCTGATACTAATTAAGGTTCCTAGCAGAGACTTTCCAGTGAGCCAACAAGCACAATAGCAGCACCTGACACTCTGTGACCTGAATAGAACAAGAATACGAATTAATTAGAATCATCAGTAACACCTGTGTTCACCTACTGTTTCATGTCAGTACGGCTGCTGTGGAAAAGGTCTGTAAAAACAACACTTTTAACTCTTATTCTGCCTCATAATGACATTTATAGTTTTATTTTTTGCATCATTTTGGCTGTGATTGTAGTATTCTATAGTATCAGACTAATATCTTTAGAGGAAATTCTTGTTTTTTTTATTTGTACATATTTGCTCCTTCTGTGTGCTGGTTTTAATGGCTGCAGTGTTATTGATTTTTATTTCTCTTGTTAAAAAAAAGCACTTCGGCTGCATTTTATGACACGAAAGGTGCTACATAAATCAAGTTTATTATTAACATTATTATTATAGCCATGATATTTCTCAAAGATTTGTATTTTTCCTTTTTTTTTCTCAAGTTTTGGAAGTTCACCAACAGCTCCTATATAGTCTATAATAAACTGTGCAGAAACTAACTTTCAGTATGTTACTGCCCTCTCAGGTCCCATTGAAACCCATTAAAACTCTTGCGGCTGCTACAGCATAAAATCATGCAATCTATTTTACAAGGCTTTCAAACTGAAGCTCTGGCTGCAAAATTGTAGTTTTTACTGTTTCCCAAGTTTCTCATTTTTAACCCTTTGTGTTGCAAATGACTGCAATTCCCCTGCTCTCCACTAGGGGCATCAATCCTGTTTCTTGCAATATCACATATTTTAAGAGATAATGTATTCATATGAAAATTTGTATTAATATGGATATTCAAGGGAGGTGTCTGCAGTGTGTGTGTGTGTCTGCGGTGTGTGTGTGTGTCTGCAGTGTGTGTATGTGTGTGTGTTAAGTGGCAATTTCTGGAGCTGAAATGTGAAGCTAATAACTGCATTTCCTCCATCGGCCATTTGAGACCGGCTCCAAATGTGAAACAATCAAGATTTTGGTCTCTAGAGCTAATTCTCCTATTTATGACAACTGGATGGATTTTAATACAACAATTAATCTTTGTCACATGCAACATAGCCCAAATAAGAAGAATCAACAAATATACAGACTATACATGATGCAGCTTTGTATTGTCTGAGTAAAAGCAGCATTCTTGATCTTGTAAAAGTCCTGAGGGCTGAAATCTCATCCAAATAAAAAGAGAAACACACAAATGAAAACAACAGGTGCAGTTTAACAAGCAAAAGTACAATTTGCTCAGTAAACTGCACACAGGTGCAATTAAGCTTGTTCACACAAAGCTGTTAATAATGTCTGCAGCCTTTATTCAAAGTATATCATTTTCAGAGGATTTAGGATTTATTCTCATCAATGGGTGAGTCTCTTGTTCTCGGATTAACAGTCCTGTGTTCTACATGTTTCATTACAAGCAACTTGTAGTTTCCACCCACAATGCCTATTGTTATGCAAATTATTATGCAAATTAACATGAAACGTAACAGGATGGTACAGGAAGAGATTCCTTAAAGCAACTTCATCCAAACCAATATCATAGAATAAAAGATGTGGTTTGGAGAATAAAATTAATCTTCTGTGCAAGTAAAATATTTGATTTTGGAATGTTCAATTTAATAATTCATTTTCCTACCAAAATAAGAAGTATAATAAGTCCATCCTAATGTATTTAAGTAAAAAACCTCTTGGAACATGAAAGTAAATTCTAATCAAAACTTATTATTTTGTAAGTACTGTAAAATATAGGTTCAAAATAAAGGTAAAATTCATTTTGTGCAACCACCTTAATAAAATTAAGTAATTTCAACAAAACATTTTTCAGTGCATCGGGTTTTGCAGAATAAAATTGTTTAAAAAGTAAGATTAATCACCAAAACATGTGAAAAAAAGAGTTTAAAAAAGAGGGAAGTTACAGGTAAAAGTGTTTCCTGAAATAAGTAAATAAACACAAACACACAAATACTGAAATAAAGTTTGTTGGTTAAAGACATTTCATCATTTCCATCGAATCACATCCAGTAATGAGGAAGCAGCTGGAGCTCAGTTTCAAAACAACAGCTTTTAGTTTATGTCGTAGATCTCATGGTTTCCTGCGACTAACGTCACCATGGCAGCAAATAACGACCTCAGGATGTGCAGCATCCACCCTGAACGACATAATTAAATCTTCTCTGTGCACAAACCTGCAGAGAATTTAATGGGATTTCCGTCTTCTTGAGGAAGTCACCTCCGCTATGATGGAAATTTAAAAATCATTTCCAGAGATGTGTTTATGGTGCAAACTTTATACGAAACAATTAGCAACGATTAACACATTGAAGCCGACGAGCCTTTAAATCCATGACTGTCATTTTATACTTTTTTTTTAAGCAACATTTATATATCTATTTAATCATTCAAATGTCTAATAATCCCCCATAGGATGAATAGATTTTTGTTTATGGACATATTTGTGCAAGCAGCAACTATAATAGTGATTAAAATGTTATTTTCTGCAAAGAAAATGGAAAAAAAATAGATGCATAACATGATTATTAGTGACTTAACTGATATGATTATATGCAAAAATGGGTAAACTCCACCATGAATTCCTTTAAGAGAGAGAGGAGACTAAGTTCTATCTGCTGGACACTGCATGCAGGAATATCAGCAAATATAAGAGAGGAATTCAACAGTTTATAGCCTCTGCTTCTACTTCTCCTGCATTATCTCTATTCAGTATGACTTAATACCGAGCTGCAATCTCGTTGGCAGCTTTCTCCGCTCTGCTGACAGACAGAAAAAAACAATACGCTACAATCATCGCCGGTGTCTCACTTTACTGAACTGGGAAATTTGCTGAACTTCTGCAATCGATGCACAGAATCTGGACCTCGCTATCATCCTCATTATGGAATTTGTGACAGTCTGGAGCACAGTGCCATTACAAAACTCACTTTTCTCCCCCCCCCTTTCTTTTCTAGCAGCATCGCGTGGTTCAGAAAGTCTATGTTGTCACCGACGGCCACGTTTTGAGAAGAAATTCTCAAATTCTGTGTTATATTCACAGGGAATTATTGTGGGTTTTTTCTAAGGTGTGAAACCTCCAGACGTCTGTAATATAGACTAAATAGACTCGAGCTGTTGACGCTCTCCTTTCACTGCTGCATTTGGAATTTTTCACCTTGCACAAGTTCTCACACAATGTCTACATATAGTCCCTCACTGTGCTGTGAACTGTGCTGTAGGGCAGACATTTCCATTATTTATGGCCTCTGCACCGTCAGAAATGAATGGGTTTCCTCTGTCTGTCCTCTGATTGTGATTATTGGATATACACAATCATTCAAAAGTTTGGGATCAGTTAGAAATTTCTTTATTTTTGAAAGAAAAGCTGTGTTTTTCCAATAAAGATAACTTTAAACTAATCAGAAATAGACTCTATGCATCACTAATGTGCTAAATGTTTATTCTAGCTGCAAATGTCTGGTTTTTGCTGCATCAATATCTACATATGTGTATAAAGGCTCATTTATAGCAACTATCACTGCAGTGTTCTAATGGATCAATGTGTTTGATCATTGCATCAGAAGGTTAATGGATGGTTAGACAAAACGGAAACAGTTTAGAGAAGCTAGAAAACTGACCTTCCTTTGACGTAAGCAAAGTTTGAAGGAAAAAAATAGTTATTTCAAATAGAAATAATTATTTCTAACCTTGTCAATGTCTTGACTATATTTTGTATTAATTTTACAGCTCATGGTGGTAAATAAAAGTGTGACTTTTCGTGGAAAACACAAAAATGACCCCAAACTTTTAAACGGTAGGTTAAGCACCAAATGGTGAATCTACAGTAGGAAGAAGGCTACAGAACCACTGATATTCCCTTACACTGGAAACATCTGAACATGACATTACATTGCCTGCATTTGACCAGTCATCCGCACAATTAAAAAAAAAAGCATCACTAAATAGCTAAATATTACAAGGTGCATTGCCAGTAGCTGTTTGTTAAACCTCAGCATTCTCTGCAAATCCAGTCTCCCTGATCCATTAAATGTTCCAGCGAATAAATGCAGAGCACAGCTTGTTTGTTTCTTCGTGGAGAGTTTTCAAATGCCATTAATATTCATAAATCAGACAGTAGCATTGCACAGTCTAATTAATTAGCATAAATTAGAATGCAGTCCTGGTATTTACATAATGCAGCTGAGGGGAGCGGTGCAAACGTTGCAGGCTTTAAATGTGCATGGAAACCGACATGCAGCAGATGTGTTTTTATTTTCAAAACTGGGAGTTTACGTTCTTTAGGATAAAATGTCTTGACTTGGGCAATTTAACAAACTTTCACAATGGCAGCTGCTTCAAGAAGCAAGAGAATCTAATGCAGAAGAAGCTCTGAACGCGATTCTTGAATTTTTGGATTTGCTGCATCCAAAAAATGGTCATTTATCACTGAAAGGTTCCAGCGTCCCTGCAGGTGTTTGAGGTTCAAAACAAGGACTTAATGAAAACCCTGCAGTCACTTAACTGAAAACACAGCACACACTTTGCCAAACATAATAAATACTTTACTCCAGTGTCTTTTTGGACAGAACCCAAGGGAACATGTCAAGGAGCCAACGCCAAACCAACCACTGGAGGAACAGGTGGAAAAAACACACTATCATCAGAAGTGTTGCATCAAGTAATGCATTATTTATTACTTGTAATTCACTACATTATTACTGTATTTAGAATGTGAGGCATTACACTACTGTTGCATTACAAAATAACTGGAGATCTAAATATAGCTCATCTTTATCATTATTGCTGCTCGTCAACAGGGATTTTGCTTAAAAAGCTGATGATTCCACTGTTGAAACAGCAGGAAAAGGTTCATTTAGTCTGTTTTGTGGTTTTATCTTTACTCTCATGCTCCACTTGTTTCCTTCCTAACTTCATGTTACTATGACACCTCTGTAAATGTTAAATTACTGCTGCTATTTCAGGAAATGGACACTTCTTTAGGTGGAGAACACAACGTGCATTGGACTACGATGTTCTTTTATTATTATTTTTTTTAAAGTTTCTGCAGGTTCAGTCGTCTCCATCTTCTGTCTGATGAGTCATGAGGAAATATTTTTTGCGTCTCATGGTGATTTTAGTGAATTTGTATGAAGAAAAACAAAAAAACAAAAAAAAAACACCACTTTAATCCAGGTTAAAACACATTATAATGCACGTTACTGACATTTTTTTCCCTGTAATACCTTAAATTACTGTGTTACAGCAAAAATCAATGCATTACAGTAATTTATTACTTGCCCAACACTGATCATCAGCCTCTTTTTCCTGCATCAGCTGCACATGCAGCCATTTTTCATCCAGAAGTCGACTCTGGTTCAGTTGGGCTGTGACTCTCTGTAAGTTGTTAGTGTGCGATGGTCGACTTTCCCCTTCTCACGTCTAAAAATAAAGCGCTTATAATTGCCGTCGGCGCGAGGCGATTTCTCCTTTCGGTAAAGGTCACTCGATTCATAACGGCATATAGAGCGGGCATCACTCATTAGGAGAGTTTTCACTATCCCGTCCAGCCACGCGTGAGCTCCACTGGCATTTCAGATCAAACGATCACTGATCAGACCCCGCTGCCTCCACAGAGTAATGGGCCAGAAACAGGCGGCCACTTCTCGACCTAAACCGCAGGAGGACATCTTCTTACCACTGAACCGTATTAAACTGCAAAGGGATTTAAAAAGAATCTCATGAATACCAAGCACAGAGAGACTTTTCTTCTATCATTTCCCCCCTTCTGTACCCTTCCTCTGAACTGTAGGGTCTGCGTATTTGATGTGGAAGCGAGTGCTTAGCAGGGCTGCAGATACAGATACGTCACAGCTGTGTAACGTGTAGAGGAGAACAGGAGGGAGACAAAGAAACAGAGAGATGTAGAAACAGAGCTGCATCATGTGTCAAACCCACGCCTGAAATCCAAAGCTTAATATCTTGTGCCGACACCCCGGAGTGCAGTAAAAGCAATTATTCCATTATTGCCAGTCATTCCAGGCTAAAAGTGCATGTAATTCTGCGAGTGCAAGTAAACAAAACTTTTGGGCAAAAACACGATTTGCTACCTGCCAAAACTTCCAATCTTCAAAGAGATGAAAATCTCCTTCCTTCGAGCTCTAATGTTCTATAGTTTGTGTTTTTCTAAGATGTCATTCCAAGTGCCTGCAGGCGATTGTTTCTGGAGCAGTTTTGCTGCATCTCTCATCACTGGCACATCGGAAAACTGGAGTGTTTTTTTTCACATGCACGTTAATTAACGAGGCCCATGCAGCTTTTTGAAAAAAAAGGAAACCGCACTAAACATGTTCCCCCAGCGCCTGCACACACACACCACACACACACACACACACACACGCTGTCAATGCAAATCACCCCTGGTGCTGCCCCACCAGCTGGAAAAATGATGGTGGAAGGTGCAGCTCCAGCTGTGACCAATAGGAGGAGCTGTTGACCCACAGCCTCCTGCCAAAGGGCTTTTTTTAACCCATTGAAGCCTTTAAGTCTCTGACTGTAATTTCACACATTGAAATGTTACTCACAGCTTTTTTTCTGACATGATAGTGGACAACTTTTTATGTTTTAAGTGTTTCCTTCCTGCCCCTGACATGTATATATCTATTTAATCATTCAAGTCTCTAAAGAATTTTGTAGATGGGATAAATCGATTTTTGTTTATGGACATATTTGCAATTTTCTGCAAAGAAAACAGTACAAAATGTTAAAAAAATAGATTGTTAGTGACTCAAATGATATATGCATGAAAATCTTTGAAAAAAATCTGGTGATGTGTCTCGTTAAAGATTTGTAGAGATTTCATCTGGTGACAAAACAGCAGCATCCAAACTCCCCAAAAAACATAAAGACATTGGTCTGTGCTCTTTCTAATCCACTTTCTGCTGGGGAATTTGACTTTTGATGCAAACACACACACACACACACACACACAGAACCAGCATCCTCTCACCTGCTCGCTCAAGGGAGGCCATGATCATAATTAAAGCAGATCAGGGCGCCTTCAGGTAGCAACATGAGACGAGGAAAAGGTAATTAAGGGTATCTCAAGCATCATATCATCACCTAAAACAACCCGCTTATCTCCTCACATGCAATTATACCCATTTAAAATGTGTATAAACGGATTAAGGAACTCGTTCTGAGAAATCTCAGCGGAATGACACCGATGACCTCCCGCTTCGAGCTTAATATCAGCAGATGCCCAAGGACATCTTCAAACATCTTTACCCAGGAAGAATATAAAAAGGTGGCGAGTCCTAAAAATCTTAAAAATCACGCCTTCTGCTCCTTGAATTGAAATAATGAGGAGGTTCCTCGCTGTGTCTCAGCCGTGAGGAGACAACAGTGAACGTGACGAGGATTTAATTAGACCGTGTTTACATGATGTCCCCAAAAAACCTGACACTCTGTTAAAAGAGATGAATTGTGAATGTCTCAGTGACGCAGGTAATATTAATGGTAATATTTTACTCAGTACTAACATGCATTACAATGCGTTTTTAACCTGGAGTGAAGTTTACATACATAGAAACATTTCACTTCCTTTTCCTTAGATGGAGATGAATGAACCTGCAGAAACACTCATTACTTTGTTAGTGAAACATAAGGATTTGAAGAACATCGTAGTCAAATGCACTTTGTGCTACAACTAAAGAAGTGTCCACTTCCTGAAATAGCAGCAGTAATTTCACATTTACAGAGGGGTCATAGCAACATGAAGTTAGGAAGGAAGCAAAGCGAGTGGAGATAAAACCACAAAACAGACTAAATGAACCTTCTCCTGCTGAGATTCTTCAGCATCAAGAGGTTAAGAGACTTGTTGAAGACATGAAAAACACTTTCTGCAGAGGAATCAGCAGCTTTTTAAAAACTTCTCAGCAAGATCCTTGTTGTTACTAGCAGCAATAATGACAAAGATGAGCCAAATTTAACTTAAAAGTAATGCAACAGTAGTGTAATGCCTTACATTTGAAATACAGTAATATTATAATGCAACAAATTCCTTTAAAATGACATTAACAAGTAATAAAGTTGCCCAACACTGGATATAATTGCATAGGAACAGTAGCTTCTGAAAGAAGAAAATGCACCATATTAGTGTCGAGGAGCAGGAACCGGCCTGTGTGAGGAGGTGTGAGGGAGTTTTTCCATCAGGGATTCCGGGATCAGGAAGTGTCTTGATGCTCGGCTTCTTTCTTCCTCCCATGTGTGCCAACAGCCAGGCGAGTTTACACTCCCTCATCTATCAGAAGAAATAACTGGAAACCATCGCGTGAGAGAGGCAGCCGCTGTCTTCGCACTTACATGCGTATTTTTCCTCTAATAATACTCCGAACTCCAGCAGGTTAGAGGTTACATAATGTATTTAAGATGCAAATAACTCCACTCCCACGTCAGATAGTTTACTTTTCACCCGTGCATCACTCTCCTCTTTTCAAACCGCTGTGTTAATGAATTCATGTGTATGGAAGCGGAGCCTTGTAGAAGCTCGTAGGCAACATATCCCCCTTATTATTAATTCAGGTACAAGGACTAGTGTGTTGACGAGCGTGAGTGGAAATTTTTTTTTTTTTCTCCAACGAGCGGTGCCTGTGAGGGATGGAGAGAGAGCAAGTCATGTGAAATAATAAACCTTTTGTTTCCCAGAGCAACAGGAAAGCGTGCGCGACGCTGAGCGGCTCAGCGGAGCCTCGTTAAGGACGATGATCCTCGGGTCCTGGTGGCGAGAAACTTGGATCTGGTGACGTTGGGGAAGAAACCACTTAACATGTGGATCCAGGCAAGAAGCGAACAAACATAAAGCTACACACACATTCTAAAAAACGTGAGTATTTGTCATAATTCTATTGGCTCAGTGTTCTCCAGTCAAATATTAAGTAGAATTATCTTATTCTAGGCAGATAATTTAGTCTTTTTCCTTGATAATTTAGACTTTTTATCTCTATATTGGACTTATTGCACTTGAAAAAGTGTATTTTTCTCGATTTTGGTCAATTTAACCTTGTTCTCTTGCCTTCTTATCGCATAAATTTCACTTTTCATCACGTTTGTCTCTCGATCCAGGCAACAATCATACAAACACAAACCTTGCCAGACCCAAACAGGCCAGAAACCACATACACACATTCCAAAATTATTAATATTAGCCCTACTTTACTTCAGTCCAAGAGTAGAATTTTCTTATTCTAGGCAGATCACCTCATTTTGCTTATTTTAAGTTGTTTTTTCTTGATTTTGGCCAATTTAACCTTTCTCTCTGTAAAACTATTTCACAATTCTGACTTTTGTTCCATCCAGGCAAGAAGGACACAAACACAAACGTTGCCAGATTCAAACAGGCCAGAAACAGCAAACTCTGCAAAAACAACTCAAAATATCTTGTATTTAATAAATTCTATTTAATATTGGACTCACGGCACTTGGGTCCAATATTGAGCACAATCCTCCTATTCTAGGCGGATAATTTTGCTTATTTAAAGCTTTTTTTTCTTGATTTTAGTCAATTTAATGTTGTTTTCTGAAAAACAATTTTAGAATGTTGCCTTTTTATCTCATAATTCTGACTTTTCTCTTGATCGAGGCAATTATGACAGACCCAAACAGACCAGAAAAGCGAATACATCTTGAATTTATAATAAATCCACTCAATTTTGGACTTTTTTTCTTTAAATCCAATCCGGCAGATACTTTTCCCATTGATTTTGGTCGATTTAACCGTATTCTCTAAAAAACAATGCCTTTTATCTCATTTTCATCCCATGTTTTCTTTCTCGCCAATGACCCCGATACATGATTATTCCAAAATAACGTCCCATCGTGTAACCGGAAGCACTTCGGCTCTTTATTAAACATCATTATGTGATCCCCTACAGTGATGTGGCTGAGATTCAGGCGTGATTGTCTTTTTGGAAAAAACTCAAGACCTTATGCAAGGTTCCAAAACCAGATTTGAGTTCATCTGCAGTAAGAACAGGAAAAAACACTCCTCAACAATCATAGAACCACTTGTCTAATGTAGGTGTCTGTGGGTTCTGATGTTTGCACTCAACACTCATTATAAAACCAGCCTCTCTGTGTCAGACGTATGAAATGTACTCAAACATTATTATTCCCAAACAAGTTTTGTTTTTATAATCAAAAATATCATCCAAGCATTTACAGTGTATTACAACAAATGATTCTATGCAACTGTTAACAGCCTTTACAGAAAATGAAGAAATATATCCATTTTTGATCTATGTTACAAACCAGGAACAGCAAAAAAGAGAAGAGATGGGAGGCCAAAGGGTTTTTTTTGGAGGTCTGAAGTATTCATTTCGACCCTGATAACCTCACACGGTTAGCCCTGTACTCCCGAAAGGCTCGGAAAGCACAACTACATAATAATCCAGTGACTGTACGAATCGGTGCTTTTTCTGCGACTTCCCGGAGATTCGTCGCGTTTAGAAGTATTTTTTTGCGGACACTTAAGAAACCGAAGAGTTTTGAGCTCGTGAAGATTTTGTCATTGTGGTTCGGCGTCAAAACTCCGACGTCTCTGCCGCCTCTGCAGAGTCCCTGAAATCCTTCGTGTAACATCTCCGTCTACGATCTGAGATCTGTGCTCAGTCTTCAGTGTTCTTGTACAGTAAAGGTACAGGACACCGTCTTTTGATATTCGTGGGTTTTATACTGTTACTTTCACATCTCTACAGTGCCCAGCCCCTCCCTCCCTCCCTTCCCCGTGTGTGTCGTCTCCTCATCGTTCCAGAAGTGTCGCCTGGTGGAGTCTATGTGCTTTTGATGCCTTGAAAGCCGCAGAAATTCCATCGTTTCTCCAAACTGGCTCCGACCCCGGTCAGCTCCTGTCTGAAGGTGCAGGGCAGCCGAGAGAGGAGAGCCTCCACCTCGCTGGGGTTGATCTGCAACACACATCAATCATCCTGCATTAAACAAGTCAAGTCGGTTTATTTATATCGCCCAAAATCACAAATCACAGATTATAAAACACAACATCCCCTTTCCGTGGACCAGAGGAGTCGAACTCAGTTTCATCCCGGGTCACATCAGCGTTCTGGTTTCCCTCAAAGGACCAATTATAAAGATTATATATACGTTTCTACTTGTTATTATATTAGATAATTGCCTCAGCACTCATAATAGTGTCTAGGGGCCACAGAAATCAAGGTGCTGGGCCAGATATGGCCCACGGGCCTCGAGTTTGACACCAATGCATTAGACCCTCACATCGTACAAGAAAAAACCAAGATTAATCTTCTAGTTACAGACACTACAGTGGTCTATGGTCCATCACCAGGGATTCAGTCTGTTTCAATTCTCCACAACATACTCTTGGAGTCCCTCAAGTGTCCATTTTGGATCCCTTATTTATTAATATTCCCTACACTGCTACTACTTAAAGGTATGTGTTTGGGCAAAAGGAACATAGAAGAATTCAGAAATCAATATTTGGTGCAATAACACAGCTTTCATGCTCTCCACAGTCTCTACCATTGTTCTTGGGTGACTTTATTCCACTCCTTTAAGCAGAATGAGGTGTTAATGTGTGAATTCAACAAACACTGGAATGGAATGAATGGAATTCATGTAGAGATGCTGATTCCAGAGCTGTGTATTCCCTTAATTTTTAATTTATTTGTACATGAGGGTGATTGATCAATGTTTCGCTTTAATAAAGACTCGTCTTTATCCTCCACTCTTCTTTGGATTCTTGGAACCCAAAGTGTTCCCATATAAGAAAATATTTCCGACCCTTTCTCCTCAAAACCTTCTGTCCTCTCTCTGCTGTTTCACTCGCTCTCACTCTGCTCACACTCTGGTAAAAATGTCATAAATTGATGAGTTTGGAGATTGTTTGACGTGCAAAACGAAATCAAAATTCAATTAACTGCAGCAGCCTTGCTGTTAATGAGTGGACGTGTCTAATCTTAAATATCGCTTTAAATCTGACAGTAACAGTAAAATAAACTACTCTGACTGGACTATTTTGCACGTGTCAATCCTCATGCATTAAACAAAGATTATTTAACAGTGCTGTGGTCTTCAGCCCATCACCAGGGACTTGCAGCTGTCGGCTGAAGCAGTTTGTCATTCTGTTTCTACTCTCCTCAACATGAGCTTGGAGTCCCTCAAGTGTCCGTTTTGGGTCCCTTATTATTCCCTATATTCCCCCTAATTGGGACGTGTGTTCCACATGAAACTGACAGCGACTGCTGTGGGTTTGACAGCTGAAGCGCGATGTCACGGCCGCGTCCTGCGTCATGTCACGTCTGTCTCGACGCTAACAGCTTGAACGTCTAAACCTCCACCAGCTGAAGTGAAAGTCGGATATCTTCATAATTCCCTTTCTCCTTCCCCGGCACCAGCGCCATTAATTAACCACAAAAGTGAAGCCTGGAGCCCTATAATTAATTTCTGATTCAGATCTGTCATTTAATGCTCGACTCATTGAAGTTGTGCAATCGTGTCACCGAGATCAGGTCATTTCTTTTATTGGCAGATGTGATGAAGGTCATTAATGCTTTTATCTCCTTCAGGCCTGATTGTTAGTAATATTCTTTATTCTGGTCTTACAGGGAAAATATTAATAACAGCAGCTAGTGAAGCGTGGCTCTGGTCTGTGCTGCCCAGCTATTGATTTCACGTGTTTTTTTTCTTCTAGTGGTTCATAAATCTCAGCCCATCACTGAAGGTGATCATCAGGCTTTTGCTGCACACCTGCTTCTTATATTTCTACGGTAACTGTGCCTTTATAAACCTGTCCATATATCGTGCAACGTTAAAAACACTCCACAACCAAAAGATCAGAATCAGTTTGCATAAATAAATGTGCTGCAATTATTTCTTTTCTATTTTTCTTTAAAACTCAAAATAAATCAGAGGTGACAAATTTCTCTTGCTCAACTAAATAACGAATCATCTAATCATTGCAGCAATAATGGTTTTAATTTGAATGTTTCTTATTCTTATTTACACACACTGGTGAAAATATGTTGTTTTTGGTACAATTAGTCCAATATCGAGTAGAATTATCCTATTCCACTGACAGATAATTTAACTTATTGAAAGGATTTGGGTTAATTTGGTCTTAATTTAAGAAAAGAAGACTGCCATTTTCTTAAAAAAAAAGAACAAGCGCTGCTATAAAAGCCTTTTTTAACCTGTTTAACCTGTTTTGAATAGAACGTGTGGTAAAAAGAAATAAATGCACTGGAAAAACTAACACTAAAAACTAAAAATATTGACCCAAATCAGGAAAAAAAACTAGAGATAATTCTACTCAAATTTGAAGACAATATTTTTATACAAGAGATTTTTTATGAACCAAATATTTCATTCAGAACAGGTTAAACGGGTTAAAAAAGGCTTTTAATAGCAGCTCTTGATAGGATGGAACAGAATTATACTACATTATATTTTTAATTGTCACTCAGTGCCTGTTCGTTTCTGATACTCAAATAAAGAAATTCCACAATAGCAGAAAAGACGCACACTGGTGCATACAAATTCACAGAATGCCAGATAATGAAGTGATGCTCAAAGGTTCCAGTGGGCGGACACACAGCCCCGGTGTTCAAATGGAACCTACGCACCTCGCGGTCACCTAATAGTGAGTTAACTCTGGAAGCTGCTGACACGTCCACTTTATGCTGCTACACACTCCACACCTCCTCTCCGCTCTAATTACACTCACAAAACATTCCCCTCGCTACGCTCACACCTCCACTGCGGCAGATAATCATAGTGTAAGTAAATCTATAGCGAGAGGCTGATAGCGGAGCGGAGGCCCAACTGGATCATCAATTGATCAATCGAATCCTGAGGTGACGTTGCCAAAACCCGCGGTACGCTGCAGGAGACCCGCAGCGCCTGGCATTAATAAGCAGAGAGTTTCAGCCCTGCGCTGATGTCGAGATGCATTAAGGTCCATCATGGAGATAGAAGTGCTGAGTCATTACATACAGCGGACTCCTGTGTGTGTGTGTGTGTGCAGCCGCCAGATAAGCAGAGGATGGGGCTTGTTGTTGGGGAGTCGAGTCAGTGATGTTGGCAAAACTGGAGGCTGCTTGATGTGTGGAGCAGAGAGTCGTCGTCAGAGCAACAGACGCATGAACTGACAAAGACCGGGTGAAACCTCCAGCCATGTCAGCACATATACAGAAAGCACTTTTCACCCCCAACTTCCACATAACGAGACATGAGCTACCCTGAAAACACGATTTGTGAAATTATTTGTGTGTGTATTGACTGTCCATGTCTGTATTTTTTACTGCACTGTGTGTGTGTGTGTAATTATTGTCAATGTCTTATCTATATATTTAGCTTAACTACACATTGGAGACTGGTCAAATGCAATTTAACCCATAAGAACCCGGACCCATTTCTCCTTTAAGGAAAATTCTCAGTGATATTAAATAGATCAAATATCACATTTCTTGGAATACTAACTCCCAGTGTCATAGATTTGTGATGTTATACATATTTATGGTAAATTTATTCCTCATTTGAATAAATCAGCTTGGCAGTTTTAGTGCTTAATATCACATATTTAGTCTTTTTATTTGCATTTCCTCAACATATATCACAGTTATAACTTTGCTAGTTAGATTTTCTTGGTTTTCCATGACTATTTTAAGGTTAATAAGCCTGATGTGACAGTTGTTTTACATCAATTTAACAGGTTAAATGTAATATAGGGCACGTTATTAAGGGCCTTCATCAATTTAAGTTGAGGATAAAGCTGGAAATGAGGAATTATTCACATTTAACATTTAAAGGGGCAGTGACACCAGAGTCACAGTGGATTATTATGGGTTAAATTTTTCTATGCTAACCCCTGTTACTTAGATTTTTGACAGTAAAGTACACCTTGACTTTGATTTGTGAAAATATTGGCAAAAATGCTCTATTTTCCCATGCATTTCCCCTTTTTTTTTAATATATATATATTGTATAGTTGTATAAAATTAGCATGTTTGTGCATGATTGTACATTGATTTACTTAACAGACATGTCAATCAAACGTACACATGTCGGAATATGTCGGAAAACCATAAAGGGATGTCAGAATCGAATGCAGGCCCCGTTTTATTGATATTTGATGCATGTATATGCATATGTGCTGAAATGGATTGTGTTTTGAGTAAGTCCTGCAAACACCCCCCCCCCCTGAAAGCCACAGTATACTTCACACACTGCACACATGCATCAAATCTAAATGAAAAGCAGCCAGTCCTGCTGCAAATAATCAAGTCAGCATTAACGCAAAATAACGTCTGAAATATTAGAACACGCATCAACAAACAAAACGACACCACACATGCATCTGCTAAGAAGTGTAGCTGCTCCTTCGAGTCTAATTTGCTTTGTAAACCTGAAATCTGCAAGTAGTTTTACTCGTTTTCCAGTCAGAGCTGTATTTATTATTTTGTTTTATTCGTTTCTGATGTCAGATTTAAAGCAATGATGAAGACTAGCACATACATATTAATGGTAAGGCTGTGCAATTAAGTGAATTTTGATTTCAATTAGTGTGTTAACCGATCTTCAAACTCATAGTTTCATCATAGAGTTGAAGACATTTTAACTCTGGGAATCCAAGGTAAGGTGAAATAATCCTGATAATGATTTTTTACATTATCCAGCAGCCAAAATTAATGGTGAGCATTTTTATTAAAGCAAAAATAATGATCAATCACCCTCATTTGCAAGTACATTAAAAAATAGCCTGATTTTACACACGATTCATGATTATGACTATGCAAAAAAGGAAAAAAACACAGCAATGCACATGGAAAAAGACAGCAATTTTTCCAATATTTTTTGAGAAACCTCTCCAAAGTTTCACAAATCATGTTTCCAGGGGAGCTCATGTGTCATCATGTGCTGAGACCCCACCCTGCACACACACACACACACACACACACAGACCCAGCAGGCGTGAGACTGTCACTCTCCATTGTTTGTGTGTCTGAGGATGAGAGGATGCGTCAGGGCAGAGTTGAGTCATTTCTGGGGGCGACCATGTGGATGTGGTTGAGACAAAAAAAGTTTTTGCAGATGAGAAATTAATTCTCCTGAATGATGAGTAAGTTTCAGCCCAGATGTGGCTGCAGCTACGTGGTCAGTGATTGAGCGTGTAAAGGGAGCTGTGGCCATATTTTTTTGTGCTGAAGGTCATGTGGGAGGAGTAGAAAGCTGAAACGGCCGTTATATTCTCAGCAGTAACACTCCTCAGAGGTGACATTGAAAGCTGGCGTTTAGAAAGCCTGGTCTAAGTGGCAGTAAAGTGCCCTCATATGTCAACAATGCCCCCCTTCAGAAGGACAGGATCACATAGCCGTGCTTCAGCAGACAGAGTGGAAGCTGAGGGTGTCTGAGGATTCATCCAGGGTGTTTGGCTTCAGGTGTTGGACTGATCTATTTCTAATATATTCCAGTGTCGAGGGAAATCACGGCTGGTGAGACGTATGGCTATGAGATTCCAGGAGAAGAAGAAGTGAAACTGTCTCCAAAGTTTGTCACTTTTTCAAAAAGTATTTTGGATTCAGTTTCTGTGTCTGTGAATTTTGCTGATGCTGTTTGTTGCTTCTTTTTTTTTTCTCTCAGGTCATAAAAGAACCAACAATTTTTCAAAATCTATATTGTCCAATTATATAAAGCAGTAGTTTGACAGTCTGGGTTTATTTGCTGTCTTCTCTAACGTTAGATGAGAGGATCCATATCACTTTCATGTTTGCTTGATGCTGGAAGGTGGATTGTTTTACCTTTACACACAACCTCTTTTTTCCTTTGTTTCCAGTCTTTGTGCTCAGCTAAGCTAATCGGTTGCTTGCTGCAGATACATATCAACCCTATAGACATGAGACTGGCATCGATTTTTCATCAAGTCTTGGTAAGAAAGCTCATATGCACATTTTGCAAAATATCAAACTTCTTTCTTTCGATCCACTGACGCAGGTGTTTTCTCTTATTTGCTTGATCAGGCGTGTGCAGACTGGACCTGAGTGACGTGTGATAGCTTTGTTGATTTTTAGGGAATTTACACACCAATTCTTATTGGTTCATGAAGTTTTATGACCTCCAACATTACCAAATAACAGCCGGGGAATTTATTTGTTACAATCACTTAACAGATCAGGCATTTTATTTGAGACCAGGCGGCCGAATCTTGCTCAGGAAAACTGGAAACATATTCTTTTATTACATTTTTCACAAGTCAGATTACAGTACTGTAGTTAAACATCTCACGGCTGCTTCCCCACAGTTTTCCTCTGCATATTTTACCACATAAAGTCTGATGGTGATCAGACAGAGGGTGATCTTTAATGTCATTTCAACGCAAGAAACGAGACGCTTATGAAAAAAAGGCAAAGAAGAAAAACGTGCAGCGTCAGTGATCACATCTTCTTCCTTGATTTTTTTTGTTTTTAATCAATTCTTTAATTTGGAAGCGTCTGTTATTAATCAAAATATACACATGCATTCTGTGTTTAAAGGGAACCCTGTTAACTTACAGTGGCTGCATCAAACTACAATCTGAACAGAAGTCAGAAAATCTGACCTCTTTCTGCAAAATGAACTTTTAAGCAGCCAGCGACGTGGATCCACTCTGCGGTGGAAGCTGTGATTCGTGTGAGGCCGTTACCTTGGTGTCCAAACGCTGCAGGTAGGAACAGATGTACTCGATGCTGGCTCCGAACGGGTGGACATGCAGGAACGTCGAAATGATCCCTGAAGCAGAAAAAAAAAACGTTGTTCTAAGACGTTATTGCAGAGACACGTCGCATGCTGTCAGTTCCTGTCACTTGTCAAATATCGACAAACTGCCAAAGGACTTTTGTGACACCGCTCGGCTTCCAGAGGCTTCTCCCAGTGTCCTACTACTGTTAGGAGCCATTTGTACAGCCAGTCCCAGATTAAAGGGAGTGTTTAATGATGGCTTTGATGCCGTTGTCTCCCATCAAAGCCGTGCTCTCCCCCCAGCTCAATCAAACCATCTGCTACAACAGCCAGGAGAGAGATAATCCTCCACCGCTGCTCCTAACCACCTACTGAGCATCAAGGGTCTGACAGTCCAAACAAACATGGTGTTGACGTCACGGCTCCAACACCGAGGCTACAAAACCACAATCACTGGAGTTTTTAAGAGGAAAACGCTACTCCAACACTTCACTTCTGCCTCCTGCAGAGACAAATAATGAATAAATAAGAGACTGCAACAGATATTATCTCTGACTGACAATGCACACATTTGCTGTAATAACTCACACACTCTGAGTGTGTGTGTGTGACTGTCAGCTCACAGTGAGACCTCAAGTCTCAAATATCTAATCTGCATCTAAGTGATATTAACAGAGAGTCAGAGTCAAATCTTACCAACTAACAGAGCTTCTCTCTCAGAGTGGACGGGACTCGGTGGATTCTTCTCTGTAGGACCTTCCTTCTCTTGACTGCAGGACACCAATGTTGATATTGTAGCTTCCTACACACACACACACACACACACACACACACACACGCACACACACACATGCACACACACACTTACTTTAAAACTTACAGCAATACTCAGATTTTTGTATATATCTCATGAACATATATATATTTTCAGGATTTAAATATTAAATGAATTAGATATTATATACTAAGTGGAGTTTATCACAGTCTGGTGGATGTTACTGTTTAACAACAACATTGATCTAGAAGCATTTTTATTTTTTTGTGCAAAAAACTCACAATTTCCATTGACTTCCGTTAAAACCGCATTTTTTGATCCCCTTAAAAAGCAAATCTAAATCTAAATGAGTACAATGGATGATGAGTGCCAATGGTGCATATACACACAAATATATATATATATATATATATATATATATATATATATATATATATATATATATATATATATATATATATATATATATTATATTTTATTCCATTTTATGGTTAGAATTTATTTTGTACAATGCACATATTTTAAATTTAGGTAATTTTTGTCTTTTGTAATTCTCGATATATTTAATCGTCGGAATTTTGTAATATTTAAATTGGAACTATTTTATTTTTACTTATTGTATTTCTGTAAAAAGAAAAAAAATATATATATACGTCATATAAAATTCATTCGTGCCATCTAGTTGGAATTTTACATTTATATTTAGATATAATTTTACATTTTTATGGTTTTAATGGAAGTCAACAGACAAAAAACATTGTGGAAAAATGGATTACACAGTAAATAATAGACCTATTATAATAGCTGATGGTGAAATAACCTTTCAAGTATTGGACCATATGCATGAAAACAGTCAAATGTGTAAAATCAAATGCAAACACAGTAAAATCATATACGAGGAAGCTGAAAGCGTCAAATAAATCAGCTACCATGTCGCTGATATGAAGGAAACGAGATTAAATATAAGCTGCTGCATGGCACAAAATGAAAAAAAATAGACAATCAAACACAAATAAGTGGAATGAACACATCAGAAAGTTCCAGCATCAACGCGGTGACAATGAGGATAATAAGGCGGGGGAGAAGTTTGCGGCAGCAGCTCGGTGTCTGATACTGGATGAAATGCAGCAGAACAACAAATAGATTCAGAGAGGTGCAGGCTTTGAAGGCAAATGATCACACTGTTTGTTTCAGATCTCTGACGGGGGTAGAAACAAAAGCCAGATGAGTTACAGAAGGTTTTTTTTGTTTCGTGTCTGGTGCCCTACATAGGATTTCCAATTATTTTCTGCTTTTAATCTACACGTAACAACCTCTATGTGAGAATCGTGCAGACGGAGGCACATGGACTTTTTACGACTCCTTTATCTCCCGGCCCGGTCGCGTCTGTGCTCTTTTATTCAATGACAAACACATTTGCTGTGATGTGGATTGTCCTGTAATGATCTGTCATGTCACTGGAAGAGGTTAAGAGAGGAACGTCACAGGAGGAGGAAGAAGAAGAAGAATGAGGACACACACACACACACAAAAATATAAAAAAACACCAAGCAGGCAGGAGTTGGAGAGGGCTCAGCCCTTTTCTACTTACACTGGTTTGATTAGGGCTCTCATCGCCGCCTCTGTCATCCTGCTTCGACATCTCCAGCTGTGGCACATTAGAAACATATGAGGAATAAGCCACTCGGAAACAATCTGAGCACTAATGTAGACAGACGGAGGGGAGAGGGTGACACACTGCACGCTGCCCGAAGGCAGACAAAATATAGATGGATATAAACAGTGGAGTTTTTTTTATTTTTTTTTCTAGAATAATCCCCAGAAATGTGCTGATTTGGAAGAAACAGGAAACACAGAGACAACAAATTCCTTATAATATCAATATTTCTGTGTCAAAACTGGCGATGCCATCTGTAACAATGGTGCTGATTTCTTGGAAAAATATTCTCTTGAATTGCTGAAATGTCAATTTTACACAGGATTATCACTTTACTTGGTGCCATAAACACTACTTAAGGTGTCACTAGGTTCGAAAATGAACAAGTTCATAAGTGTCGCCTGGCTGTTTTGAGCAGCAGCATAAAATCTAGCTGCCACAGAGAGGGATAATCTTCCCTTGAAGGTTTTCACTGTTCGTTTGTACGTATAAAACGAATGGAAGCAACAGCTGAAAGAGTTGACACTTCTGAAATGTGTTCCACAACTCAAGAAGGAAGCGTTTGTAAAGTCTTAGGCTTTAAAAGCTGAAATCTTATCAGGTGAAAACATCTTGTTTTGGGTTTTAGTCTCATAACATTTAGTAATCTTTTCTTAAAACAAGCCCAAATTGACCCAAATCAGGGAAAAAACAGCCAGTGGAATAAGATAATTCTACTCTAATTTGGACTTTCGGTGTATTTTAAAGGTCTAATGAAAATACACTATTGAGTTGCATTATGGGAATTGTAGGATCCATCATTCTTGGAGCTCAAAATCTAATAATAATCAAATTATTCAATCAAACTTGAAAGTGAAGATATGTTGTTTTTGGTACAATTAGTCAAATATTAAGTAGAATGATCTTATTCCACTGGAAGATAAATTCGTTTATTTTATTTTTTCCCTGATTTGGATCAATTTGGTCTTGTTTGAAGATAACAAGAGCAATATTTTCTTCAAAAAAGATGATTGATATGATATTTAAAAAACTTGAAATAAGCTAAATTATCTGCCATTATCTTCACTTTCAGCCTGTGGTACAGTACATTTTCTCCCATGTTTCCTCCACTTATAAAACTGCAGATCTAAATCGCTTTTAACAACAGAAAAAAAAAAAGTTTAATCAGAAATATAATCAACACATCAATCAATAAGGAAAATAATAGTTTGTGGCCACACTGAAATATTTATGGGACATATTTGATAAAGCAGTGTTGTTGTGATCATTATCAGAAGGTTAAGTGTCTGGGTGACCTGCTCTGCTGTGGATCCTGTAATGTATGCTGACAGTTTAGTGACAGCGTGGACACTGATGGGACCAGTGAAGGAAAACTGATGGCGTGAAGGCTTCCCTCCAACATGACAAATCACCCCGCAATGACCGCTAATCTTCTCGGACCCACGCCCAAAAATTGATTTCTCTTTCTCACTTTAATGAGACTGCCTCACATGATTCATGTTTGCCCATATGCAGGAATTTAATTAGCATATATCCTAAGGCTCGCTGTGTGTGTGTGTGTGTGTGTGAGGAACACACAACTCTAATCAAACCCATCACCATTAATGTGCTATTGACAGCTCTGCCACTCCGGTTGAGCTGAAGGAGGAGATCTGTTCACGATTTACTAATTCAGCTCCTCGCCATGAGAAACCTGCAGCAGCCTCCCAGTAAACAGACAACACACGGCGTGGGCTGAGAGCCTCTCGTTTGTATTATTATCCAATTTAATAGTCGATTGAACCTGCGGCTCGTTTTAATGACAGCCCTTCCCGCTTGTTATGCAAAGCCATGATGAGCATTAATCAACATCAGTGCTCCAACGCTGTGAATACGGGGACAGCACCTGAAACATTAGAAAACACGTCTTAGCGCGAGGAAACCTCTCTGAAAACTGCGTTCCTGTTTAATACGATTATAGATCCCGCCGCAGTATATTTAGCGGTAATGCGGCGCGCGGCTAATCGATATCAGACGGAGTTGTGTCATAAACAAACGTGAGCAACGCATTCAATCAGCTGACGAATGCGATGAAGCTGCGTGTAACGGATCTGCTGTTTCCCATTATATTTCCACCTTCAGCTCTGTGCACATGCTGATAAGAGCCCTGATCCCCGAGTCTTTACAGCCTCTTGGTCAATTGGAACAAAATTATTGCTTCATGTGCTGAAAGAATGTTCAGGAATGTTTGGGCTGCTGGTGGTTAATCACATAAAATCTCTGCTGCAGACAAATAAGGAAACGGTTTGACTGCGGTAAACCAACATGTTCCCAGTTAGGAAATGAACATCTCTTCTGTTTTAAGCCGATGAGCCTTTAAGTCTATGACTGGTCATTTTATACTTAAAATAAAAGGTTTTAAGCAAAAAAAAGTGCTATCTCTCATATGACGCCATCAACTTCCTGCTCCTTTCTCCTGAGAACATGAACAAACCCTCCCAGAAAGAGTCATTTTATTTAGATTATTATGATTTTTAACCCGGACATGTATATATCTATTTAATCAAGTCTCTAGAATAATCCCCCAACAAAGAATTCTGGGCTTATTTGTGCAAAGGGCAACTATAACAGCCATTAAAATGTTATTTTACGCAATGAAAGACTACAAAATGGAAAAATAGATGCACAACATGATTGTTATTGAGTCAACTGATATAATTATATGCATGAAATCTGGCTGCAGAGAGAACAAGCACTTGTAAAAAGGATGCTTTCCTAACATTTAAAGATGCTGTGACAGTACCATCGGTTATAGGAGGCATCTTATATGTTTTGCCTGACTTATAATCTTGTTTTGCAGGAAAGACGAATCACAACTACAGCAGCTGTTGCTGTAGCTACATGTAAATTACACCCAGGGGCGTCATTCCAGGAAAAAGCCAAGGTATAGTAGGAGCCGTGGTGGAACTTTTTGCGTCGGTTCAGTCGTGCAATAGCCAATTCACTTGTATTTAGACTGAATTTCAGCTATTTGACTTGGAAACTCACGTCTTTCTCTGCTGAGCTGACCCTGTCCTCCCTGTGTGAATACAAGCCGCTGATTCTACTAAATGAATTACAGCAGCAGATGCAGAATACGGAGAGAGAGAAAGTGGATTTTCCTGTACGGTTATGTTCATCCTCAGGCAGAGAGATGTGACTCACATGTTTATCTTTACCACAGGCTTGTATAACTTAAGATGCACACGTATACACACACACACACACACACACACACACACTCTAAATCAATGATGTGTTAACTCAGATTTTTGTGCATCAACTTATTTCTAAATAAATCACAGCTATGCAGATATTAGAAACAGTTTTTTCATTAAAAAATGAAAAGAATCCATGTAAATTACCCACTAATGAATATATGCACACTTATTTTTAAAAGACATTCTTTCTCTTTGTTAATACTCTGTGTTCATCCTCAACTCTTGTTTGAGTTATTTTCCTTTTAAAACAATCTTCCCAGACGTTTATGAAACAAATGACCTTTTCTTGTTTGCGGAAAAAACAATAACCAGGTGAAAGGTGTCGACATAATTTAATTTAGCAGTTTATGTTTTGGAGATGCATAAAAAGCTGACATAGATAGTAGTTTCTATTGTTTCTACTGTGGTAAGTAGTCAGTACTTATACAATCATGCTGCCTCTGTCCGACTGAGATGCTTGAATTCACATTAAATTTTTGCTGTGGAAGAAATTCTTATTTCCTTTATCTAAACAACTTTTTAATCAGACCACTGGTCCAAAACACAAAGATATGGAGCTTATCAGACGCTACTGAAGGACCAGTTTGTAGGAGTTAGTGGCATCTAGCAGTGAGTTTGCAGCCTTGAATACGCCTCTATGCATTTAGAAGAACTTACTATAACATGAAAGACCCTTTCTGGAGATAGTCTTTGGTTTGTCCTCTTTGGGCTACTGTAGAATCATGGCGGAATCATGACTCATGATTTCTGTTTTCTAAAGAAAAACATCATCACATCTGAGAAGAGTTAATCTCATCAGACAAGACTAGACAAAATATATTTATCATTTTTTTATGACCAAAACGAGATGAAATCAATGCCCTTCACAACTGACTGTGATTAAATTAACATGCATTTTTTTGTTGATGAAAAATGATGAGAAGAACACTACTTCATTTAATTAAAACTTAATAAAAATGTCTCTTTCTTTCAGTGTCAGTGTCCTTTCAGGGTCAGTGTGTGTGCTTCTGAGTGAGGAGCATCCACTGGCGCTGTCGGCACTAAATGCGGCGATGCGGCGAGTGCTTCTCCTGTAAAACATGCTGCAAATCAACAGCCATTTCACGTGTTAACCCGTGTTTAAATAAATGTATTCCTGCCTGAAACACACTGAAATTAACCTATTGGTTTGACTGTGACTAAACAAGAAATAATACAAGTTGAGAAAGAAAACTAAACAAAATTAAGACTAAAACTAAGTTAAAAAATAGCCGACAGAATTAAAACTGCACTGATGAACAATGGAAACGTGTTACTCCACAGCTGGTGATTAGTCCTTTAAATGATTACTGGTTGTTTTTCTGTAGCACCCATTATTGTGCAATAAAAACTAAATGAAGGGAAATCACAAACTATCATCTTACTGAGCCACTTACGACTTGAAAGCAGTGATATTAACTTTTAAAGAGGCTATTTTACAGTTTATTAAAATACATTATCGAATTAAGCTCCCTGGGAGGAATGTGGAAATACCAGAACATTGATTTGAAGTTAGAAATTGTCTCGCTATGGTCGGCCCTTCCTCGCAAGGATTGATATTAGAAAAATGCACCCAAATAGCTGTTTGGTTGTATCTGATGATCTTAGCAATAAATTCAAATTATCAGGTCATTTTACCACATTCTGTTACTATTTATTGGTGATTTCTTTTCCTCCAATATCTTTAATGCGTCACTTTCTTTTTCAAAGTCCAAATCAGGCTGCGTTCCCTTTCATTACAAAGAGAGTAACGCAGAAATTAACTTTCCTATGAAACACACTTGGGAGACGTGCTGTGATTGCTTGAGTTTTTTCCACTTTTTTATTCTCAGAACACACACACACACACACACATCCAACTAACCTGCATCACGTGTGTGTTCTGCAGGTTCTGCAGTGCTTCCTTCAGGTTCTGGACTTGGTTCTTCAGCTGCTGCTTTTCCTCCAAACTCTTCTCCAGCTCAGCGTCTCGCTGTTTTAATTCTTCCCTCATTGTTAAGAGTTGCTGCAAAAAGGGGAGAACAATAGGTCATCAATGGTAAACACAATGGCAAATGCAAAAAGTGAAACCTTTTCAGGTGAAAATGACAATTAGTCCAATAGTGAGTAGAATTTATGTTATTATCTTATTCCACTGGCAGGTGATTTATTTATTCTTTTATTAAAAAAGACCAAATTGACCCAAATCAGGAAAAAAAATAATTGATAATTCTACTCAAACTTGGACAAATTGTACCAAAAACAAGATATTTTCACCTTTTAAGTTCAGTTTTTGCACTGCATTTTACGGGTGTAATGAAAAGACACTAGTGAGTTTTGGTGCTCATACACACACTGCAAAAAAACGAAAAACTGAAGCTTGAAATAAGCTAAATTATCTGTTAATGGAATAAAACAATAGTACTAATTGTTCCAAAAACAAGATTTTTCCTGCTGCTGATTTCTTGGCATTATATTCTTTGAAATTGTTTAAATTTCTCTTTTACACACATTCCATAAACTGAAAGTGAAAATATCTTGTTTTTAGTCTAATTAGTTTAATATATTTTAGCATATTTGAACTAATTGTACCAAAAATAAGACATTTTCACCCATTAAGATGGATTTTTTGCAGTGTGTGAACTACAGTAAAACACAAACCTTGTTGTCAAACTGCTCAAGAATTATCCGCCATTTATTCCATTATGCTAATATTTAGCATGGAGCCCTAATTACAACTTCAGCTTGACACAAAACATCAATTAACGACTGATGCGAATTATAATCTTCAATAAATATTTCCTGGAGTGAAGCAGCAGAAGAGCAGTTTGCCAAATCCTTTACTTGTAAACACTGGAAAGTGACAAATTATCATATAGAAGAATAAAACAAGAAAATTGATTATTTTATCCTTGCTTTGGGTGTCACGAGGATGTTTCTGAGGAAGCTTTTGATAGCTAACAACTATGTTTGTCTCCAATTTGTCCTCTGAAGTTATCTGCTAAACACAGATGAAAAGATTCCCCTCCCGCTGTGTTAATTTCAACAAAATAGGGTCTACGAGTCGCAGGGGAGCCTTTACGCTGAGCAATATTCATCCTCGCCGCTCCACGTCGAGTGGCTTTGTTGTCAACGCACCGTGATTCACAAAGACTAAAACAGATTGCTGCTACAAGCTGGTAATATTTCAATGCAATTTGCGCGGCTGCGTGCGCGATACATGTGAACCCTGGCAAAGAGAGGCATCCAATTTCAGTGTCTTCCAATTCATTTAATCCTTCTGCCTATTTCTTTCCGTAAACACAACATGAGAGACGCAAGTTGGAAAAGGTAATTACTCTGAAAGCCGAAATGAACAGCACTGCTTTAATGGATTCTCTTCTTGGAGACGTAAATCGATCATAATTTCCATTACCTGTGACACCCGGCTACTATAAGTGAGGACACTTTAATAAATGCGAGAACGGGACAATTTAGTCTGGAGTTTGAAGGGTAGATTTGAGGGTTTCTGGCAAAGCCGAGATGAGTTTGTTTGAATCGTGGAAAGTTTGGTCGTCCCCAGAACTAAAAATAAAGCAGCTGAGGAAACAAACCCAACCGCAGGGTCAGTTTTAGCTGCTGTGGTTGAGTTTTTGAATATATCACGTGGTTTTAATCAGCAGATGGAGTTTCCCTGGTCGACTGCTGTAAACAGCATATCAAAACATAATATATGTGGATTCCTTTCCTTTCTACTATTCATCATGATGTCATAAGTTGCTTAGTGCCTCCATACATACACAAACTATAGCATCTTTATATATATATTCTTTATTTTCATGACTATTTCCATTGTAGATTCTCACTGAAGGCATCAAAACTATGAATGAACACATGTTTATGGTGTTATGTTCTTAACAAAACAGGTTTTATATTCTAGTTTCTTCTCTTGTCATTCTCTTGATGAGCTTCAAGAGGTCGTCACCTGAAATGGTTTTCACTTCATACTTGTGTCTTATCAGGGTTAATTAGTGGAATTTCTTGCTTTATCAATCAGAGCATGCAACAACATCGCAGTTTCACTATTAAACAATGTTTTAATAAAGTTTGCTGGAGCTTTATATATGATTTTAGCTTTATGCAGATTGGTGCATCACTAAGTCAAACAATTACTAATGAAATAGAATAGATAAGGGAAAATGAAATAAAACCTCATTAAAACACTAAAACCAGTCGTCTGGTCTTGAAAGGGATAAAAATGGTCTTTAAGACGAGTTTTAAAAATGGACATTGAGGACGACTGTCTGAGGGCGATTGTCTAATTATTGGTGATAAATTTTTATTTCAGTTACTATTTTAATATTTCTTCCTGCCAGATAATAAATCCATCTCAGTAATTGTTTGTGAGCTGTGTAAACACCGGGAACAATGATTAAAAGTCCAGAACTATTTCATTCTATCTTTAAAATCTCTTCACGATGAAAGATTAAACAAACACAGTGTTCCAAAGAGAGAGGAAAAATATCTTTCCCTTATCTTTCCTTGAATAAATCATCTGAAATTGTTTTAATGGCCCGGGCTTTGTTCCAAGAAACATCAGTTTTGCTGTCAGACTCATGGCAAATGACCCCCCAAACCCAAGTAAAACAAATTTCAAACGGGAAATAAGCTTTTCTACAACTAGAAAATAGCACATTTTAGCTGCTCTTCAGACAAGACTGACATAAAATTATAGCTGTCTTGGGCAGCTATAATTTTTCTACTTGTCTCCAGACAAATATGTTTGATCATAAATAAACAGCAGTCTAGTTTTAAATCTTTCATCGACATAGGGAAACAAGTCACCTCCTTCTTAAAAGAACCTGAGGCAAGACCAACAAAGGAGATTACATTTATTTTTAGAAATTTGATTGGAAACTGTCTGAACTGAAAATTCTGTGTGTGTGTGTGTGTGTGTGTGTGTGTGCCAGTGGCTGCTGCTCTTTCAGGGAGGGGAAGCTCATGTTTGGCCTTGTTAGCTTGCTTACTAGCAGCTGCTGTACGTCGGGGAGAGATTCAGACAGAACGGTCTCTGATAACAACGGAAAAAGATGCTGGGATGCAAAGAAAAAGTCATTAGGAGCATCAGGAGGAACTGTGACTGTGAACTGTGGCCATTTTTCTGTCTGGTATCCAGTTCTAATAATACATTGATGTTATTATTTCATAGTGTGAGGTCAAAGGTCACAACTCGTCCACCACAGCGTTTGCGAGTTGCTGGATTGTGTATTTATGTGGTTAAGGGAAACCATTAGCCGCCATTAGCAGTGTCTGAAAACAGCTATATCATTTCACGTGTTATTTTCACACTAAACCTCCAGAGGGCGCTCTCGGCTTGTGTTGATAGTTTCAACAATGGCGGTAACTTTTAAAAACAACTGAGAAGAACTGAACAAAAACGGCAGCGAACAGAAAATCATAGTAGTAAAACATGACGTCATCGACGTAGAAGAGGAAGCGCCGCATCTTCTACCTCCGGAGTTAGAGGAGTTGATGAAAAGTGACACCGAGGATGAAGATTTCATTGGGTTTTAGTGACACGGATGGTTTTGGTGAACTTCTTAGCATGTTATTGATGCTGTAGTTATGGGAATAACTCTTAATATGTTGTGTTAACATACATTCATCATAAATAAATTAATTAATAAATAAATTTCCCACAAAAATGTGACTTATATATGTTTTTTCCTTCTTTATTATGCGTTTTATGGCTGGTGCGACTTATAATCCAGAAAATACGGTGCTATGACTATGAGAATCATGACAATTGGTGAATTTTTAGAACGTGTCTCTGTCCTTAGTCACCACTTTGGCAAAACTAAAACTTATGTGTACTTAATCCAAGAGAAGAGCTCAGAAAACATCATCTGAGAAGGTGGTACACGTTTTACTGGACATTTTTACAGTGATTTGTATCAGCTGGGAATTGTGTCTAATAGTAACACAGGTGGGTTTTTACATAAAAGTACATATTTGACCACTTATTTAGCTTTGTGTGCCATGCATGTGTGTGTGTAGCGCTACCTTCTGCATGCCCTGCAGCGCCTGCTGTAGGAAGCTGAGCTGCTGGGAGTGTGTGTTGTCCTCCTCGCTCCTGATTGGCTGGTTCTTGCCCTGCTCCTGTTTGAGCAGCTCCACCTCGTTCCTGTAGGCGTCGAGTTGGCAGCGAAGGGAGTCGTTCTCCTCCTTTAGAGCTTCCGCTTGGGAAACACCTACAGGAAGATATAGAAATAACAACGAGGAATATTGAGGCTTTTATAGATTATCGGCCATTCCTTTCACGCCTTTTCTCAAGTTATCCCTGACCTGGCACTTTTGTGGACAAGTATCTATTCAAGGGGAAACTAAATATTGAAACTCGTATTGGTGTTACACAGTGATTGATCGCTCCACATTGCCTGGAGTGAGAGCGCAGACAAATTGTTAAGGATTGCAGGGTGAGCAATAACACATTAAAGTTCCAAGTCTAATGGTGAACGTGTTCTATTTTAATGCAAACGCCAGGCATCTTATAACACAGAACGTCATGCTCTTAATAGACGTCTGCTGGTAAAACGGTCTCTGAGCTTTTCAGAAACGCATCAATACAAATTTAATGGCCTGAAAACATGGTTTCACAACTTAAATGTAAAAAAGTATCCCGAGGTAGCATTTATTAAGAGTTAATCACTCAGAAATTAATCGAAGCTGCTTCATCAGGACTGTGTGTGTGTGGTTTGATTGGGTTTTATTGACAGTAGCCTAGCAACATAAAAAACAATCATCACATATCATACCCTGAAGTTAGCAACACAACCTTGTTCTACCTCAGACCTGCTGACATCAAATAAGACAATAAAAACACAGATACAGGAAAAAAAAGGTTGGAAAACTTAAGCTTTTATAAGCAGCCCCTGGTTTTCAGGGCCTTTTTGGGGACATTTGATTTGTCTTAGGACTCAATCTGAGGTAAAACACTGCAAAAAGTGAAATCATAACAGGTGAAACTATCTTTTTATTGTACAATTAGTCCAACATTGAGTAGAATTATCTTATTTCACTGGCAGATAATTTGATTCTAGTCTATTTAATCTCTTTTTTAAGGAAAATGTTCGTCTTTCTTTCTTAAAATAAGGCCAAATTGACCAAAATCAGGAAAAAATAAGAATAGAATTGAATTACATATCAACTATATATACTTTACTACTCACCGTTAGTTAAGGGATCTTGTGGGGTTGTGTTTGTTCTCTTTCATTATTAGTAATATCAAAGGGAGCTTTTAATTTCATTTAAATTCAGAGCAAATAGGAAAAGCACTCATGTGAATAACAATTTCTCTAACTTATTGTGGGTAGCATATATATAATATTACATTTCTGCCAAGTCTGTTCTAGTAGATGCTGCTGAATGCCACGAAATATTATTTCTAATTAAAATAAATAAATAAATAAATTGCTGACACTTCCAAAAATTTCAAGACACGATCCTGTCAGACAACAGGGGGCGGGGACGTTGTCAATTCAATATTCACTCTGTGACCCTGGTGATCAAACACAGTAAATTACTTTTGCCGTTTTGTCCAATCGCTCTCTACTGGACATTTGACCTGACCTATTGAGCAAAGAGAGGAGACAGTGGGAGTTATTATATATATGAGATTTGCTCAGCTCCAGAGATGTCCGGTATTATCAGCTCTGCTCTCCTCCTGTGGGCTTTGAGGGGAGAATAAAAAAAAAAAAAAAAAAAGCTCTTCGGCAAAAGTGCAACACACTGACTGGACCGGGGAGATAAGCCCCATACTGCACGTGTGTGTGTGTGTGTGTGTGTGTGTGTGTGCATGAAAACGTGTCTGGTTGGGTTTTGTGTGGGTGTTCATGAGTGCTGCCTGCAGTCTATCATGGAGGACTATTGGTGGTGTAAATGAGCTCTCGCCGGGCGCCTGTCTCTCTCTCTCTCTTTCTGTGTGTGTGTGTGTGTGTGTGTTTGTGTTTGTGTGTGAACTTTTCTCCTGACGAAATGAAGGTTTGAGGTGAGCCGGGTATTGATCCGAGAGCCTCATCAGCTCGGCGTGAGGGGATGTCAACCGCTTGGCCAGATTCTGAGCAATTCCCCCATCTGTTACCTACAGAACCAGCAGCATTGATTGGCTTTTTAAGAAGCTTCTACTCATAACGCGTGTTTTTTTTTTTTTTCCTGACATGTAAACATGTAACAGTCGTTCCTGTTAACACACACATACCAAGACGGGCCACGTTAACACCTGTCACCTGTCAGTGGGGCGAGCTGAGTCTTTGACAGCAACGCTAATTACTGATGTCTAAATAGCGAGGTTGCAAAAGAGAAAGGCTGAGCCCACGACTGCATTTACATAGATTTGCATCCTGATTAGAGAGGCTGTCATATTAGCAAATGGCAGAAATCAGAGTGATTAAAAAGGTGAGAAGAAAGGCCGAAGCGAACGAAGGGAGAGGTGCTTTACGCACGGAGAGGAATGATCTCGCGTGCGGTTGCGACCCTTGCGGCATGTTGCCGTGGAGACAAATAAAAAACGCAGGGGTTTATCATAACTTCAAATATCAGGAACTCGTCTCCATTGCTGATATCTCTACATGTATTCCAGCCATTCCATTCCAGCGTGAACACCTCATTCTGCTTAAAGAGGAACCAGGATGGAATAAAGTCACCAAAGAACAATGGTAAAGACTTGTGGGCGTGAATCTGGGGTTAAAAATAAGGGTTATTGCAGCAAATATTGATTTCTGAACTCTTCTTAAACGAAAACATTAGTATTATGTTGGTTTAAAATGAATTTGATCTTGTTGTCTGAGGTCTTTTCATAGAGCCTTGACTCTTTTGTCTTTCTGTTACTGCTTCTGTGCAATAATTTATCATGTGCAGTAATCTACTCTACCCTCTTGCGTATCTATCTTGTATTATATTTTATTATAGTGCATCTATCTTATTGTATTTATTTTATATAGGCTGCGTGCAATCTCTTTTTATCTTTGTCTTGCATGTCACTTCTACTGCCCCTACTGCTGTTGGAAATGCAATTTCCCCACTGTGGGACAAATAAATATTCATCTTATCTTATTTAAATTGTGCTCTCCTTCCTCTCTGTCAAAACTACCTGATAAAGGTAGGTAGGGCTACTGAAACGTCAGACCATTGAACTCATTATTTCTGTGATTGACAGTGTGGGAGTTCTTTTTCTTGTTCTGGTTAAATAAAGGTAAAAATAATAAAATAACACGGTGAGAGAAAACTGTTAAGTTCTTGTTGCTTCAGCAATCACAGAGTCCTGAGTAAAAAAATAAATGAAGATTACAGCACTTCAATGGTACCTCAATCTGAAATGAGCTGGCAGCTGGCAGGTGTGAACTCACACACACACACACACACACACACACACACACACACACTGAGCTGTGTAAACTCACCATGCTGGACTCGGCTGAATGTTATTTGGCAGTTATGTTCACATCAACCCAGCAAAGCATAAAGCATGTGTGTCATCATCTTCATATATTCTCTATGTGTTTTTTTATTCATGTGGAGTTGTCAGATGGTTGTCAACCACTTGATGGATGATTCATTCCAGTCAAACGCAGCTGTCCCTTTCTTTTTTTTTTTTCAACATCATCAATGTTCATCCTCTAAAGGTCCTGATCAGTGTTTGGGCCTGTCATGTTGACGACTGTGGGCATGCATATGCATACCTGAGTCCTCCGAGTCCTTGCTTTCAAGGGCGTCCTCCATGTCGTCGTCAGACATCTCCATCTCCTCCTCCCGCCTGATGCCCATCAGCTGCTCGTTGTGCATGTTTCTGATCTCCTGGAAAAACGTGAGGAAAAGAGGGTTCAGTCGAAATTAAAGCGACTTCTCTGGATGTGGAGGATCGTCAAGGCGCCTCTTTGTTAAAGCTAAGCATTAGCATCGTAAAGGAATAGGAACAACAATATATGAATCAGTAGAGTATGGAGGAGTGTTGATGAATAAAGATGAAAGGATGATCTCAGAGACGAGGCTCTCTGGCACAGCAATAGGGCAGATGGTAGCACAAATACAGCCCCACTCCACAGTTTTGTACTTTAATGTTGTTGTTTTACTTTAAGAAAACAGCACATTCATGCAGCTCTGCTACACGATATATAGACAGACCCTTCCCAAAGAATATCATGGAAAAGTTAAAGGTTTTTTTCTTGTAGAATGTGAGGGTCTAAAGAATTAGATTAAAGGCCCAAAATTTAAACCATTTCAAGTATTAATTTGTTGATGTAATTTCTGCTTCCAGCTTATAAAAGCCATGAAATATAAGAATACTATGAATAAATCACCATTTACTTCACAGTTTTTGCAGGATAACATGGAAGAAATTAGGATCACATCAAATCAATCGAAAAAAATGTTGTGTTAATGTTCAATACTTGGTTTAGAATCCCTTTGCCTTAATGATGCGCTGTGGTATGAAGGCAATCAGCCTGTGGCATTGTGTGGGAGTTTTTTACAACCACAATCACTGTCAAAAACAGCACAAGATACGGATCCAGACTGACCAACCATCAGTTGGGTCTGTGTTTCTTTCTTCTTTTTTTAACACCCCTGTTTTACTCTTATTGAGCACACATCTGGAAACACCAGCGGTAACTGTCTCCGCTTCATTCCAGCCTTTAACTCCATCTGTTTAGAGACTAGCAGCTGGTTTTAAAATAGTTTAAAGGTTAAGGTCAACCATTGACTTGGACTGGCTGTAAATGAGACCACGTCTGAGCTGAGAGACGAAAATAGTCCCAGTGAAAGATTTATGTATGTTATATAATCCATGATTTGACCAAAAAACAAATTAGACATGAGAATCTGTGTGTCCATAGGTGCTCAAACACCTTCCAGCCTGTGTTTCCTGTTGAGAGGATGAAGGTGTGTTATGGGAGTAACACAGTGAGCCAACCGTTTTCCATTCAGGGGGTCGAAGGTCACAGAAAAATGTCTGACCACGGCAGCAGATCATAGATCTACATCGATGCCAGGGCCAGACATACACGTCAACATCAGGACGTGTGTAGAGGTCGGAAAAGTGAATAAAAAAACAGATATGTGGTTTTATCAGAACAAAATCATATATTTAAAAAGAATACATATTCTCAAGTGCTTAAGAGCCATGTGATGGATGCTCAAAAAGTGAATAAAATGTCACAAGCCCTGCATAAGTCACCTCATTGAATAAAATGTCCATCATCTGGTGTTAAACCCTCATCATATTTTAGCATAGTAGGCCATTTAATATGATTCAGCAGGTATGAGTAGTGAAAAAACAGAAAATAATCCCCTTTAAAAGTTGTATAGATCTCCTGGATCCTCAAATTGGCTTTCGTTATTTAACTTCATGTCCTATTATTCTATATAACAGAAGATCTACAAAGCCTATATCATTTCACTCACCTTCAGGAACCTTAAATAACTAATTAAGTATTTGATGTATATGTGCAAACACTTGAGAGAGGAAGACATCAAACCAACAGACTGAAAAAGCTGCCTGAGAGTAAATAAACTTACAACCATCTGTCAGCTGACATCAGGCTGAGCCCATGGCAGAGGTAAAACAGGTACTGTACACACAGGCACATGCAGACACAAAACCATCTGCTGTGTACTGAGCACACACACACACACACACACACACACACACGCACACACACACCTACCAGATGCATACACATACTGTAAACACACAAACACAGCACATAAAAATAAATAAATCTAATCATAGAGAGCAGTTTGCCCCCCATATTTCACCTATAGACCAAATCATACTGATATATATATATATATATATATATTGTTCATGATGTGAAAGAGTGTTTGCTCCCTTCCTGATTTCTGATTTTTTGCACGTTTGTTACCCTTAAATATTTCAGATCATCAAATATTATTTTATTATTAACAGAGATAAACTAAATGCAGACTTTGCAGTTGCTCAGCTGAATCCTATTGAGATGCTGTGGCATGACCTTAAAAAGGCAGTTTCATGTTTGGAAAAACCTTCAATGTGGCTGAATTACAACAATTCTGCAAAGAGATGAGTGGACCAACATTCACTGTAAGAGACTCATTGCAGTTGTTGCGGTTTTGGACTTTTAATAATCAAAACCTTTATTTAAAAACTGTATTTTGTGTTTACTCTTTGACTAATATTTGAATTTGTTTGATGATCTGAATCATTTAAAGGTGACAACCATGCAAAAAAAAAAATAAGAAACATGTATGTTTATATATATACACACACAACTACATATGTACACATATAAAAGGCTGCCTTTTTGGTAACTACCCCTAAACTACTGCATTTACTTGTACTTTCCTATGCTTTCACCCTGTCCTATACATTTTGTTGAAATAAACCTGCATTAACCTGTATTTTCCAACTCTGCAGCTTTCAGCCCCATTATTTTGTTTTTCCAACCTTCACATGGAACCTATGGCTGAGCCTCACCACATTTACCCCTATACATTATTTTCCAGCTCGGATGAGCTGAGTGCACTATACCAGCACAGGAAATAAATGACAGAAAGCTGAAGTAAACAAGTTGTTGGTGTAGAAATTCACGTATCCAGCAAGCTGAGGGACCCTGATTGTCTTCATTAGTTGATGGAAGCCAAACCAAGGATAAAAAGAGAGTAGATATTGATTTGGCAGCAACAGACTGATGCTCAAGTTGCTTTGTGACCACTGGAAGAATAAGCAGGCAGCTGTTTTCCAACAGGCTAATTTTTGATTGATTACTAATTTATGACTTCTGGCTCCTGCTGGTTTAAAAATGTTTAATACGTCTTGCAGGTTTTGTTTAATGTAAACTGTACCTAGGGAAGTAGGGTTTTATTTTTTACACTAAAACCAGTGATCTGATTCTATTAAAACTCCAAAAAACAGCTGAAGAAAGTCATATTATTATTAATTGCACAATGCATACTGTTCACTCCCAGTCAAGAATTATACGTTTCATTCCAATCATACCAGCTCTCCACAATTAGAATGTATTGGATATTAGTTTGATTGTAAATTAATTCATTTATATCATCACCCTCTTAAAATAATGTCCCATTTATTGACAAATGTGAGTTTTGCTGCCACGTCTGGTAAAATCACCTTAATGTTAAAACTAGAACCATACTCTTTATGGCCCTATAGGACAATGGACATTTTATTAAGGCCATTTTATTTTTTGCCTAAGTCAAAATGTTTTTTTTGTCCAAGTCTGGACAAATGTGGGTAATTTAACAAGCTTTCATGATGGCGGCTGTTTCAAGAAGCAAGAAGAAGATCTAAACATGATTCTTGGATCCCTTTAATGCCAATAATGGATTTTATTTTATTCTATTTGATGTATTGTTGATTTAATTGCTGTTATACTAATGCTAAATACTATTGCTGGTTTTAATCTGTCTTATGTAAGGCGACCTTGAGGCTACGAAAGGCGCCCAATAAAGAAAATGTATTATTATTATTATTATTATTGATTTCTACTGGTGAGTAATAGGCTTTAGGCTATACTAATTTATAGTAATTTATTTATAGTAATTTAGTCTATATTTTACAAGTTATACGTATACTTAAGTTTTACTAATTAATTTAATAATAATAATAATAGCTCATCACTGCATTGAAAATTAGTTGATGTTTAATAAAAAAAACAGGCAAAGAAGACATGAGAAAGTGATGAAAAAGGGACCTGACATTTGTTTAATTTAACTCCATATAATGTAAGAAAAATGTTCAAATATCACTTTATTCATGTTCACACATAAGATTTTCTGTTTTCCCCAAAACCTGAAAAAATGTCTTAGCCCATTATTTTAACGATATATGTGACGATATATGATTCCTGTTTACTTCATTTTGGTTATGATGCATCAAAATAAATTGAAATCAACACTGAGTTCTGCTGAATTCATCTGTGTACATGTCTATATCTATTTAAACATCCATATAGTCTGACGTCTCACTGCTATTTCAAGTATTAAATGTGATTTTTTCATGACAATACATTTGGAGGAGGACTTTGGTGTATCCTCCCCCCCCCAGGGGTCTCATTCACTCCATCTCCAGCCTTGCTGTTCTCCCTGGTGGATGCAGTGTGTGTACAACAATTTGATAAAGGAAGTCTGAGAATAGAGCGGACACGTCCCTGAGGCCTGATGGCTTCATACTTCCTGGCAGAGCGTACGTATAGAAGGAAGTAATTCTCCAATGAAAAGGTTCATGAGAGCAAGAAAGGTCTGAGCGGGGGAACACAGCAATACACAAGAGGTCTCTACTGACATCAAAACCAGGCACGTTCTCAAGCATGAGCCTGGAAACCTGCGTCATCCAGTTTCTCAAGTGGATTAAGCATCCACCACATAACCTAACATATGCATGACAAGTTCTATTAAACAGTTGCTGCTACAGTATGGTAATATTTTCCATTTGATTTACTGTGTCATCATCATTAGAGCGATAGAGGTAATTTTGCTTGGTAACACCTACCTTTAAAGAGAGGTGATTGCTGCTTCTGCTGCATGTATGTACAGTATTAACCTCTAAATTACACTTGAAATCACTCGTTTCTTTTTAATACTTTCCAAGAAACTTACCAATCAGATATGATCATATGTGGTCCATTAGACCCAGGACTGCACCACACTCCAGAGCCATCTCACGCCTCCATTACACACAACCCATCATCATGCTAATTAATGCTTCATTTGGCAGAGAGGAAATGGTGAGCAGATAGTGGATGACAAAAAAATATCTTTGATTTGAAAATGAAAAAGCTTTTTACGCCTCAAGGTGTTCCACTTCCAGTTACACTGCAAAAACTGAAATTTTAATAAGTGGAAGTCCAATATTGAGTAGGATCATTCTATTCCACTGGCAGATAATTCAGCATATTTTAAGTTTTTGTTCTTGATTTGGGTCTATTTCGTCTTGATTTTAGTCAATTCAGTCTTTTTTGTCAGAAAATGTTACTCTTGTTTTATTAACCCTCTATTTCATAGCGTCACCATGTGGTAACACCGTGCAAATTTTGTCATCTTTTTAATTTTGGCCAAGAATACACTGCGATATTCGGGTTCGCTGCAACAAAAGTGCCATGGAGGTTCAAAAGATTTGAGTGAAAACAGCACTTCCTGATTATATAATGTGATTATTTTATGTCCTTTAAAGTAAAAGACATGATTTTACAATAATGCAATAGAGGGTTAAGAAAGCAACTACTAACATTTTCTTACAGAAAGATTAAAGTGATTAAAATCAAGAAAAAATGAATATGGAATATCATAATTCTACTCAATATTTGGACTAATTGTACCAAATTTTTACCGGTTTTCAGTTTTTGCAGCGTATCCGCTTAACCATTTGTGTGTGTTTTTTTTTTCTAAGTGCAGGGGAGAAAGCTTAGTACAGATTTACCTGTGTTCTGGACACCGTTAGAGATGGAAAACTCACCCAGCAGCTTGTGTCCCGTCATGAAGGGGGGAGCAGTGGCAAAGGGAGGAAGGGGAAGGGGGCAGAGGTTTGGACCTGGGTGTTTCTGGACCTCTCATTGGCTGGAATGAGCAGCCACCTGTCCTGTAACTGGCTTTTGCTGAAGGTACTTACTGTCACATGGAGTCTGCTCTGATTTCACCTATTTGTTGGACTTTTAGAAATCACAGTGTAGCCCTAATGCAAGCGCTCTAACTACCAATAGGGAAATAAGCAACTTTACAACAAGGAGGGGAGACAGGCATAGAACAAAATGGGATATAAAGTCTCATTTTCCATAAATCACGTGAACAACAGAATAAAAAAAAAGGAAAAATCAGAGAGTACCAACCTCTGTTTGTTTGCGCCACAGATCCAGGTTCTTGCGCTGAGCTTTGGAGAAATGGTCCCATGCCTTTTGTTTGGAAGCGGCTTGGAATACAGACACAATCTGTTCAACTGTGGCGGGATGCAGGGAAGGACCGAGACCATCCAGAGACAGAGAGACAGAGACAGAGGGCAGGTGGGAGGGAGCAGAGGAGTGAGAAAGTGGAGTCAACTAGGGATGTAAAGAACTGTGTGTGTGTGTGTGTGTTTTCATATGTGTGTGTGTGTGTGTGCAAGCGTGTGACCCATTTACCTGCTGATGCCAACGCATCTAATTGTGGCTGGTTGGGCAGATAGTTCCCCCCACATGCTACAACTTGTACAAGTTGAATAAATCATGCGTTCTTCCGACATAAGTTAAATTAAATATGATATACTGGTTTATATAAACCTCGTCACCCTTTAATCCTGCAGCGCTATGACAGCTGACTTGTTAATTAGCCACGCCACCATCTTTGGTAAGAAAAGCAACGTCTGTCGAAATGCAATTTTGGTCCAGGCTGAAATAGCTTCAAACCCATTAACCCTTTCTTCTACATGGCAGCACCATGTAAATTCAGGCTCTTTCTAATTTTTTGGCCCAGAAATCACTGCGATATTCAGGTTTGCTGCAACAAATGTGCTGTGGAGGTTCAAAAGATCTTCGTTATTCCATGAACATTTTCGTAAAAAGACTCAAGACAAAAAAAAACTAGAAATAAGCTAAATTATCTACCACTGGAATACGATAATTCTACTCAATATTAGACAAATTGTATTTTCCAGGTTTTTATATTACTGCTTTTTAGTAATACTGAGCCAAAGTAATTGTTGCCTTATGGCAACGCTATGCAATAGACGTTTAAATGGATTTATCATGATGTTTTGCCCAGAAGACACATCTTTATGACTTCTCTGATGCACTGACTTCTTGAACAAAACGTGAATTGATTGTCCTTAAATTTGACATTGATATTGATGTCCCTCTCGGGATGAATTTCGCAAATTTTGCAACCCTGTGCCTTTCAGCGGCACCGTAAGAACAAAACATGACATTATACCTGCTACAGATCAGCATGCTGACGTGAGCATTTAGCTCAAAGCGCTGCGGTGCCAAACCACAGCCGCTAGCGCAGCTTTAGGCTCTTGTCTGACATTCTTTTTAACAAGGAAAGTTTGCTAAGCAACTGGCAGCTGCCAAAAATAACTTACTTTAGGTCAGCCGCTGCTGACCACTGTACAGCTCCACTACAGCAACGTGTTCAGAACCTTGCCTGAGGACACTTTGATAGAATAGCAGCATTCCTGGTATATATATATTTTTTTTATCTCTATTCAGATTCCCCAGATTACAAAGGAAGAGCAGCAACCCTCAGCTCTTATTAACTGTAGCTGGAACTGCAAACTTGACAGCTTAAGAAACTCCAGGCTGGACAGAGCAAGATTTCTTTGATCCAAGGAGGTTCTGATTAGGACCAGACAGAAAAACCCACTGCCCCTACAAGTGATGGATATAATGACAGCTTCTCTGGGTTCATGTCTTTCATAGACGGAGTATTGATAAAGTCATTCTCCTTTAACTGTCTCTCTGCTGTCATGTCGGCGGTCATAGTGGAGTGTATGGGGGGTGCGTGTGTCCCAGAGGTCCATATGTACACAATGCAGATAGTGGGGGTCAATGAGACCACCAGCTAAGTGTGTATATGTGTGTGTGTGTGTGTGTGTGCAGAGCGGTGAGAGACAGGGAACAGTACAGGGATCAATAGAATCTTCCCGGCACCCTGTAATTTGATGGAGGAGATCGATAGTGAAGGCAGAGAAGAGAGTGTGGAGACAGAGATTCTGGGCTGTGAAATTCCATGTTAAGTATGTATATATGTGTGTATATGGATGTATATATACACTTCAAAAGTTTAGGGTCACTCAGACAATTTTGTCACACTTTTATTTACCACCATGAGCTGTAAAATGAATGAATTTGTATTTGAAATAGTACGTTTTTTTCTTTAAATTTAGCTTTCATCAGAGGAACGTCAGTTTTCTATCTTCTCTAAGCAGCTAAACTGTTTTCAGCTGTACTAACAATGGTTTTCTAATCATTCATTAACCTTTTCATGCAATGATCAAACACATTGATCAATTAGAACACTGCAGTGATAGTTGCTGGAAATTGGCCTCTATACACATATGTAGATATTGATGCAGCAAAAACCAGACATTTGCAACTAGAATAGTCATTTACCACATTAGTAATGTATAGAGTGGATTTCTGATTAGTTTAAATTATCTTCATTGGAAAAAAAACAGTGCTTTTCTTTAAAAAATAAGGAAATTTCGAAGTGAATCCCCAACTTTTGAATGGTAGTGTATGTTTTTGTATGAAACCATTTTTGTATTCTGCTGTTTTTTATTGGGTCCATTTCTTTGATATGGAAATTGTTGGTGGACAAATTGAAGTGGACATTGTTTTTAGGGAAGATGCCTTTGTGTGCCTTTATTATTGTTTTATGCTTTGAGCATAACAAAGAGAGATTCTCCACACCTTCATTGTATTAGTGTCAAATAAGATGAAAACTGTCTGGAGATAAAGTGCTACAGGCGCTGGTGTAAACCAGCAGCTGCAGTCAGAGCCGTCAAACGTGGGCAGGAGCAGAAAAACCTTTCCTTTGGCCTTTCATCAACTCATATGAACTATGCATGCATTCATTTTACATGTTTTTCCTTCACATTGTTACTGCATGCTCTATGTTCATGTGAAGGAAACCTGAACTACATTCTACTACACTGCAAAAATGAACAAAAAACATCTAAAATATTAGTCTTGATTTCTTAAAAAAAGACCAAATTGACTCAAATCAGGAAAAAACTGAAATAAGGTAAATTATCTACCAGTGGAATTAGATAATCCTGCACAACATTGGACTAATTGCACCAAAAACAAGATATCTTTACCTTCTGCAGAGTACAGTCCTCCTTTATATCCATAAATAGTAGCACTGGTGCCAGGATTTTTCTTCTTTTTAATGTTTAGATATTTTGATTGTTAGAAGTAATGAAAAAGGCAAGAGACTGAATCCCAAGAGGTTTCTAGTGATACCTGTGGGGCTTTATCTGCCTCGGAATTTTGCAAGAAGATTTAGAATTACCAGTTTAAAGGTGGGTTTTATCTGAAGTGAACCAAAACTCATCTCAATATAGTTTTACTTCTCCTCTCTCAAGCTTCTCTCTGGAGCTCTAGCAAAAAAGAGCAGGTTGTTTTGAGTCATTTTCATTATTATTAATGAGCCTGGGAGCGGCGACTGCATAGATGTGACATCACAACTTCATCCTGATGGTTTTAAGGCTCAGCTTGTGAATACAGGCTGTGTGCATTTCTGTAGATTCTTTTTCAAACATGGTACAATATTTATAGAACACCTAGACCTTCTTGTAATCAAAAAGTAATTAAAATCTCACTGTCTACATTATGGGACCTTTAACCAATGTGCCTGATTCAATAACGCCTTTTAATATAAGTCCTCTTTTTGCCTGAAGAATGCTTTTTCTCTTTGTGATCCTTACATTATTAGATGATAACAATTAGTCAAATTAATTCTTCCACTCTTTTTACATTCATTGTCAAAGTGTTGTATATGAAAGCTGGCAGCTTTGTAGCGTGAACTCATCAGTGCTGTTATTTTTCCTGAATTTAAGTTGATTAAAAACTGCAGAGTTGACTTCCACTTCATCAAACTGCCCAAAAGTACAACGTGGGATATGAACAGGCCAAGCAGGCAGCTAAAAAATACAAGAGAAAAATTACAGCCGCGAGTCTGATGATAATAAAAAGGTGACCTACAATATGCAATCATTTTAATAAATGATGCATTACGTAATTAGACCGCGAGAGGAATTACTGAGCATGTTTAAGATGTGCTAATATACTTTTATTGCTGTATAATATTGCCCCATAAAGAAGGTAAGGTTGGCCACGCTTTCTACGATATGGGAGTTTTAAGTTTTGGATTTCTCTATTTTAATGTGGCATGTCCTTGTTCACTTTGGTACAAATGCACTTTCAAGTGACCTGAAACCAGTAACAGAATAGAACAGCATGTAATATTAAAATATCAACGTGGTCATAAAAAAGTATTTAAGGCGACTTTGCTGTGAACTGAGAGTAAAACTGTAAACAGAAGCGAATCTGTCTGTTTCCATCACTACTTCTCTATTTCCATCAGAGATATTCATAGAGCTGTGAAGATTCTTTTGTAATATCCTGCCATGCTTTTATCCTGTCCTCATCTGTGCACAGTGACACAGCTAAAACCAAAAATAAATGAGTAAATAATGTCTTGACTGATGATTTAAATCATCAATGTTTAGATCGACAGTAACACAGTGAGGAAAGACATTAAACTTACCTCTAAACCGTCTTTCCCACAACAAACTAGCATGAAATAAGAGGCTATAAAACTCAATGACCTTAAAATCCACTTTGCATAGTTATTTGAAATAACTGTAGACATGCTCTGCATCACCTGAACTGTGAACAAATACATATATTTTACTTACTGTTTTCAGCATTCAGCGCTTCAGATGCAACAGTCTTGCTGGGATTTTGACTTCTGTAAGCTACAGTGTGTTAATGTGTGTGTGTCACCTGTAATATGTTGATATTTATGATAAGAACTTACACTGAACCAGAAACTTGGCCAAGAACGGATTGGGCTGATTCTCATTCTCCTCCTGTACATATACTGCACAATAAGGAGTATACTAAATGTAATTTAAACCAGTTCCCTGGTGAGAGGGATCCTGAATTTATCCTTCGCTTAAGTGGACGATTATTCACAGCAGATACTGCATTATACATTCAAGTGAGTAGTGTGTGTGTGTGTGTGTGTGAGATTCAGAACGTGAGACTCACACTGAGCCAGTATGCCGGACAGAGCCGTCTTGAACTTCTCTTTGGCCTCTTCCATCTCCTTCTCGTGCTGACTCTTCTCGCTCATGAGGCGGCGGATGTGGCTGTTGGACGACTGGATCATGGAGTAGAAGTTGTTGGCGTTCCGGCGGTTGACTTCGCCGCGTTCCAACCAGGTCAGGAGGACGCGAACGGCTTCGGCAAACTTGCAGTCATCTGGCCATGAGGCGAGAAAACAGAGAAGTAGAAGATTGAGGTTCTATAGAGGAGGAAAAAAGCATTTTTTCTTCCCTGTTCTGTCCGTGGATGTTTAAGGTGTTGGAAGAAACAACCGGCGAGATGAAAAAGAATCACAAAACCTGTCATTTTTATTTTATAGAGTTGAAAGTAGACGGAGTTAATGTGAGCAACAGGATGCTGAAAGGGATGAGAAATAAATAATACATAAATAAAAGGGCAGGTGAACAAAGACACAGCTGTGCTGCTGTGGATGAAAAGAAAAACAGAACTGTCATACGCTGGGTAACATGAAACAACATCAAGGACCTCGATGACACCTGACGGATGTGGACAAAAAAGTAAAAAGAGGGGAATGAATCCTCTTCTGGTACTGGGCATAAAAAAAAAAAGTTCTGTCAGCAAAGTTCTGGGTAAAACATCATTATAGCATCAAAAGGAGGAACAGAGATTGGAGGAAAGGGATAAAACTGGCACTGAAAAAGGGATAAATCCCCCTTTTTCCCCCTCTGGGTAGAAGATTCAGGGAAAGAGATTCTGCAGCAAAAATAAGCCAGGATGTGTGTTTTCATAACAGAAAGTCTGAAGTGATCAGAAACAAATCAGCCAAAACAGCCCTGTGTCAGATTGTTGGTTAGAGTTCCTCACGGCACGGCCAGAAAGGAAGAAAAATGAAAAAGACACATGCATATAGGCGACTATGAGAAAGTCACAGCCATTTCTTTTTTTTTTTAAATCTGGCGACTGTGACTGAGACCTGGAAGTGTCGTCGCTCATTAGTGAAACGAGTTCGTTCAGCCAGAATCTCTGAGGAAAAAAGGGGGAGGAGAGAGGAAGAGGAGGGAGAAGAGCAGAGGACAAAGGACAAGATAAGACACACGGGATGTGCTGAGGGGAGAGAAAACTCATCCACCATGTTCAGCAGCTTCTTGTCAGTTTTACCAGATGCTGTTAGGGGGCATTCCTGTAAATCCTGGTTGTTTCACACACACACACACACACACACACACACACACACACACACACACACACACACACACACACACACACACACACACACACACACACACACACACACACACACACACACACACACACACACACACACACACACACACACACACACACTCCAGTAAAGGCCCTTTTTTGATTATAATTTCAGAAGTATGTGACGAAAAAAGACACATTTTTATTTAATAAAATAGATTCTGTCTCATCTTTTCTTGTCAACAAAAAACGTGTGTTAATGTCGTCACAGTCAGTGTTTAGGGAGGTTGATTTTGTCCCATTTTTCACCTGACAAATATATTTCGTCTAGTCTTGTCTGACGAAATTAACACTGTCGCTGTGTCGCCGCGTTTAGTGCCGACAGCACTGGTGGATGCTCCTAACTCACACACACACACACACACACACACACACACACACTGCTGGCACCTTTTTGGATTGTAATTTTAAAAAAGTCTGTGCTGAAAAAAAGAGTTTTTGTTTAATAAAGTTGATTCCTTTGTCTTTTTTCTCCAACAAACATCCCTGTTAATTTCATCTCGGTCAGTGGTTAAGGCCGTTGATGAAAAAAAAACAAAAACATCAACGAATATTTTTCTTCTACGCTTGAATTATTCAGAAAAACCTTAATAGACTTCATTGAAGGGCGACACGGTGGAGCAGGGGTTAGCGCTGTTGCCTCACAGCAAGAAGGTCGCAGGTTCAAGACCTCCTTGGTCCTGGGTCTGGGACCTTTCTGTGTGGACTTTGCATGTTCTCCCCGTGTCTGGTGGGTTTTCACCAGGTACTCCGGCTTCCTCCCACAGTCCAAACACATGCTGAGGTTAATTGGAGACTCTAAATGACCCATGTGTGAGTGAATGGTGTGTGTGCCCCATGATTGGCTGGAGACCATCTGGGGTGTATCGCTGCCTCTCACCGTAACACGCTGGGATTGGCTCCAGCAGACCATGTGACCCTAATGAGGAATAAGCAGGTATAGAAAATGACTGACTGACTGACTTCACCAGCCTCCACATCCACAGACCTTTAATCTTGTCTCCCAGCTGGCTGCACTCATGCTCTGAGTAGTGGACGATGGGCGGCGGCGATGGCGGCCGGAGGCGGTCCTCCTCTATCTTGCGGCGGTGCCGCTCCTCCCGGGCCATCATCCGCTGGTGACACTCCCACTCGTAGAGGTCGTCCCGGGCCTGGGCGAAGTCCACGTGGAGCCGGCCCGTGTCTTTTTTGTCCGTGCTGGAGCCCAAACGGATACGGTAACCTGGAGGAGGGAGAGAGGAGGGATTAACCAACGGGAGCGGAAAAGGTGGCAAACACAAAGTAAATGTGATTGGTGAGAAGCGGCTGGGACAGCGGGGAACTCCCCAATTAAAACGCTGTAATGTGTCTGCTCAGATAGTTTGATGTGATTTCCAGCGCGTGCTGGCTGCTCTGCAGGTGCTGATAAACACACTGCTTATTCCACTCAGAATTTAAACACCAATCTTTTTATGATTTACAATTTCATTGGTACTTTTAGGCTCCAACTAGACAAATCTATTTTTTTTTTTATCAAATGCGGCGTCTAAAATTCTAAACACTTATCTGTAGATTTGTCAAACCGGAAAAAACAAGTGGAGAGATTTGAAAAGATTGAGTAGATAAGACTTTAAAATATTAAACGTTACAAGCAGACAATTCCCTATTAGTGGGTGAATTCTGCTTCACGATGATAGGAAGAAAAGCGACGTCGCTATGAGCGCTTGGCCGCCACAAAAGACCAAAAAACGTACTTCAACGCTCAGCAATGTCAAATAAAGATGAGATGAAGTGCCGCAGAAACGGATGCTGTAACCTGGAGCATCGAGAGCGGAGGGATTAACGAACGGGAACGGAATAGGAGACGTGAAGCGACGAACAGAAAGTAAATGTGATTGGTGAGAAGCAGCTGGGACAGCGGGGAACTCGCCAATTAAAACGCCATAATGTGTCTGGGTGCTCTGCAGGTGCTTAAACGCGTTGCTCTTTTTCTCTTTCTCCCTCCTCCCACCTGCTTAACATGAGATATTTGACAGTGGAGGGCGACGCGCCGGCAGAGAGAGAACAGGGTGACATTTGACACGGATCCCAGATAGACTCAAACTGACAAAGTCACGGTTACGTGGTTCTCACCACAGTGTCTGAGTGCATGTGACAGCTGTGAACTTTACACATCTCATTCCCATGTATGGGTCACACTTTTCTTAAAACTCTGCTTATTTCAGAGTAAATTATCAACCCTCTTATTATCAATCATCAGTAGCCTGGACATTTCAATCAAAAAACACTATATTTAAATCTTAATCTTTTAAATACAAAGTAAGAACATGGTAAGAGGAAGCAGGCGACAAATAAAGGCTACACAACTACCAACGTTACTTTGGGAGGTTTTTTTCTGGGAGATTATTGAGTCATCTTCCATAAATTACATTTAGACCATTAGCCAAATTACAGGGTACCGAACACAGTCTTTATTGAGGTCTAACTACACAGCACCACTCGCATTTATCTTGTCATTACTGATTTTGCTTGTTGGATCTCTACATATCAGGAGATAAAAGTGGAGCTGGAGGGCTTTGTTGACAGGACTGCATCCTTTTGTCAATACACTAGACTAGAGAGACTTAGGGAGACCAATTACCTCTCTAGTGGCACTGAAAGACCACTATATCCCTCATTACCCCCTCTTTCCTCACTACTTCCCTCTTACCCTAACTCTCCGCCTCGCTCAATTTTTGCTAATGGCTGGTTTGCAGATTTGAAGTGAAATCATGCCCATTTTGCGATTTAATTGGTTGAAATGATCAGAGTGTGCACGGCATGCGTTTGGGTACGTGTGTGTGTTTCTTCACTCGTGCTAAAACACTGTGATGATGGCCCAACACATTCCCATCACAAAGAGATGGGATGGAGGGAGCAGCGAGCACAGGAAAAGAAACGAGCTCAAGTTTCTACTTCAGTCTGCGCTCCCCAATCTGCCACTACTTCAATATTTCACACGAGGAGATCTCAGTGTGCTGGAGTGTGTGTCATTACTGTGTTTGAACAGTGTGTGTGTGTGCGGTCATTATTTATGGGAAAGCTGCATAACTCTGCTATCTCACCTCAGCTCCACATCTCCAATTAAGAATAGAAGCAGAAATCACAGGAGCCCTCATTCAAGCTCATTCCGCAGGCGTGCACAACTACTCAGCATTTTTGTTTGAGTCTATAAACTGACATTTCCCTCAAATTACAAAGAGCATTTATTTGCAGAAAATGACAAAGATCAAAATAACAAAAAAGATCCAGTGTTTTCAGACCTCAAACAATGCAAAGAAACAAGATCAAATTCATTTTAAATCAGCATAATACTAATGTTTATACTTAAGAAGAGTTCAGAAATCAATATTTGGTGCAATAACCCTTATTTTTAATCCCAGCTTTCATACGTCTTGCTCTCCAGTCTTTACCATTGTTCTCGGGTGACTTTACTCCACTCCTGGTACGTACATGTAGACATGCTGATTTCAGAAAAATAAGGAAGCGGTCTCTTATTTTTCTCCAGAGCTGTAGTTCTGAACGTGTGAGGAGCTGCTGCTTCTGGAAACATTTTCCCCTGCTGTGAATCCCTACTTTAAAATTCTCTTTTCATGATCGTAACATAGAAACATGGGAGTGTCCTGAGTGAATTAATGATCCCACGCTGTTTGGTACGGTCTCCAGTTTTAATTATTTCAACGTTTGTTTCCAAAAAAAAAAAGATTTTTCTTTTGTTAGCTCAGCATGACAGATGGCTCCGAGTACTACAATACCCATGAGCCTCGAGGAGCGTTGCTATGGGGAGGAAAGTGCTGTGAAACGTTTTACGGTTGTGAACAAAACACTTGTGTCATATTAGTTTCTTACTGAAATGCACCTTGTGAGTCACAGGCCCTCTGCACACCTGGTGTTAACAAGCCCCTCTAATGTAGGATGTTTGGATTATTCATCTAAGCAGTAGTTTTAATACTCTCAGATCCAGATGTGCTCTAATTCATCTCTGAGTTAGCTCTACCCTGCAATAATTGTTCTGATAGCTTACCAGATAGGAAAAGGGCCTTGTCCACGGTGAACACCTCTGCGAATCTGATATGGCAAAAGTTCTTCTTGCTTTTGCGGATGGCGACGATATCGCCGCACTGTCCGAAGACCTCCATGATGAGCTGCTCGTTGGAATTCTCCGGCAGACCCCCCACAAACACCGTCTTACACCCAGGAGGGCGCTCTCTTGTGGCTGGAGGGGGAAGATCTGTTAAAAAGTAGTGACACAAAGAAAAAGAAATACAATTAAATGACAAACCACATGATGTGTCCCACGGCAAGAACTTTCTGTTATGATTAAATCAATCAGAGTTGATATCTGCAGATTAGTTGTTACTATTACTATTAATCACTGACAATTTTGATTAAATGAGTCATTTTAGGAAGAAAATGTCCTAATTCTCTGTTTCCAGCTTTTCAAATCTGATTATTTTCTGATTTATTTAGTCTTCTATAATGGTTCCCTTCTATAATTGTATGAATTGATTAATCATTTCAACAATCTCAATGATCTCTAAATAAAAGAGAATACACATTTACAAGCACAACTTCCTGGTGATGACTATCAGGGCTCGTCATTGAAAGTAAAACAAATCTGATAGTGCTTGGAACAGACAAACCAACAAAAGACAGAAAGAAAAAAATGATAAATAAAACAATCCACAGCAATAACATACTTCTATGCCCAGCAATGTCAAATAAAAAGAGATGAAGTGCAGACAAATCCCCTGCCACAGAAACAAAAGTGAGTGAGAGCACAGAAATGTGTCCAGGAAATTGAATCCGTGAGCCCCTCCCAGTCCTTCACCCTGGTCTGGTCCTCTAATGCTGGAGAGGGAACTCTCCCGTTTCAAATGGAAACTTTCCCCTCTGAGTGTGGATGACAGGGCTTCCAGCGAGGCTTTAAAACGCCAACATCTGAATGGCACCGGTTCAATAAACGAGAAAAAACCTGGGTGTTTCAGGAAGCCAAACTAACAAAAAAACACGGCAGAAAACACACCAACAGGTTGACATTTAAAAGCCAAAGTGCAGCGGAGACACGGTACAAACAGGAGCTGACAGTCTTACACCATTCAATAAAAAAGATCCTTTAAGACACGCAAGCAAATTTCATGCAAGAGGGAAACCGCACAGGGCAAAAAACGCTGGAGAAATAGAAAATAAATCCATTTTGACACCTAACTATAGGCTTGTATCATAAAGCGTCCAATCCGAGGATGATGGTGGGTGCAAACAGATGGAAATACAAAAATATTCACAGGGTACAGATGTCAGATAGCAAGTCGAATGCCAGATTGATGCGGAGACGAATAAGAGGCCAGGTAACAGCATTTAAATTAGAAGTAAAATCGGTATAAAATCCAATCAAAGACTCTGAAACAGATTGAATTTCGAGGCTTGATGCTGCAAAACTGAAATAAGTCATATTTAAAACATGGCATTTATGACCTAAAAAATTATGAAGCTCAATCCATGAATAACGATAACTCGGAGCAAAGTGCAATGTGCTTTCTTTTGTTAGATAAATGCTAATATCAAACCTTTCCATGCATGACAATGAAATCCTTTTGGTCACAAAGTGATTGTGAATCCTCTCATGTGGAAGGTCTCCTGCGTGGCAGGAATCACTTATTCACCACAGATGAGCATTGAGTGATCCCATCTCCAATACATCAGGCTTCTCATCCATGATGAATGTGATTAGCTCGGCCTATGAGGAGCGAACCAGCTAATCAGTGGAATGTTATGGATGCTGTATTTCTGATTGTCTGTTAGAAAGACTGTGCAATCACTCAGATTTATTAATCCTCCACCCCTCCCTCTAACAACAGGGGGTTAGCCTTGGTCAAACACCTAAAGTGGACTACGAGAGTCTGGTTGATCAGCGCCAAGTAAAGGTTTTGTGGAATCTTATTGAAATGCAATAATATGGATTTCATTCACCTGCAGCCGATGTGGTTCACCTGGAAATCCAGATACACACCGAGGCCTGGTCCTGATTTCTTAAATCTCATCTCAAGCTCAAGGATGCTTCTTATATAACAATCTATAAAAGCAAGGAGCGTCTGTATATCTGTGCCTCGCGTATCTCTACTTGTCAGATCACCCTCCGCTTTCAGATATAGCTGCACATGGCACGATGGTGTGGATCCTTTTTTGGTGGAATCTTTTGGATGGATATTCAGAACATCGTAGGTATCATTAAAAGTTAAAATCCCTTTTTTTCTTAAGCAGCAGACCCTGGTTCGAGTCCCGGCTGGAGCGTTCCTTTGCTCCTCTCTCTCCCATTACTTCCTGTCTGGGTACTATATAACAAAAGGTGTTTATACCACAAACAAATAGATGTAGATTAAAATCTAAAAAGCCTTTTTCTTGCAATTATTATATTTGCATCTCTTTTGCTTGTCTGTATATATGACCATGACTTACCCAATGTAGAATTTCTCTATAAAGACCGTGGAACAGTCCAACACATCTAAACATTAAAAGTCTACTTCCACTTTTCGATAGGAACACATACTTTCTATGAGAACTTTACTGGCGATAATTCTAGCAACAAACTGGAATGTGTAGAAAAAGAAAAGGGGTTAGGGGGATGTCAAGCAGTGAAAAAATAACAATCCAAAGTCAGAGTTTACTTCTGGAAAAACATAATTAACTCATAATTCCCCCGCTGTCAGCTCCGTGTAACCTCTTGCAGTAGAAGAGCTGCAAGAAAACAACCAGTCCTCGAAACCCAAGCAGCACTCTCTTCCCTCCTCTCACACACACTTACATACATATACAGGCTACTTTTACCCACTATACATCCCTCTCTCATGCTTCGTCTTTCACTGTGGCCGTTACAGCAAACATCTTGACTGAAGTCTCATCCTTGACCTCCGGACGCTGGCGGATTAAAATCGTGTTGAGTCGAGATGGTGCAGCAAGAAAAGTTTGAAGAAAATGATTTGTTTACAGATGCAGCCCAGTTCCAAATGAACTGACCTTTTCTGTCCACGAGTGGCTGAGGACAGGAAAAAGCAGCAATGCAGAAGGATTATGCTTTAGATCGTAGATTAAAAATCTTTTTAAACTGTCAGAGGAAGGTTTGTGGTTTCCAATCGGCTGATTTGCAATTAGCCAACAGGAGATTGCAGGAGTGAGATCATTTTACGATCCTCTCAGCTACCTGATGGGCATTTCATGCAAATATCTACAGGAGCCAGATGAACTATTCATGATTTCCCGATTGAATTACAATAAATACATAATATGTCTATATTTGTGAATCATCTGTGTGATTGCATACACAGAGACAGCGTCTTTTACAGGATATATATGTGCATTCTGCTGGCAGAAAGAGTTTTAAAGTACTTTTTCCTTTCAAATTCAAATTCTAACTCCAACGCCTGTGCCCTGCTGTGTAATTGCGAAAAAGAAACTTCAAGGCTGATTATTTTAAAATGCAGACAGACAGGAGAGAGAGAGGCAGAGTGTGGATTCAGGGTCCAGTATAGAAAAAAAAAAAGAACAACAGAGAAAATACACGGAGGAAAAGACCTGATATCGACAGGACATGAAAGGAATGAGTTCAAAAAACTGGATTACACGGAACATATGGGGGATTCTTATAAATTTGTTTAACTTATTAGCATAAACATAAATATTAGAAACACCTGAAGATATAAGCTAAAAAACACAGCCTCAAAAATGATCTGTGTCCATGTGGACAACAGTATAAACCTTTCTCAACACCAGTATTCATCACAGGACTGAATACACAGGATTTTCCACTTTTGTTGGAGGTTCGAATTTGGAAACTTTCCAGGGATTTAATGGGAATATATGGGAATAAACAGGAATAAATCCAAAATGTACAAAATTGAAGGTTGGCTCTTAACAGGGTACTTAAATATTAGCTAATTATTATGAGCCAATTAGCTAAAACAACCACATTTAATGCAAGTATACTGTGTTTTTCATTTTATTCAATTTATACATATATAGCTGATGAGTGAAAGCATTTCTCACAAGCTAATGTTGAGGGAAAGATCTTTGTATATGTGTAAATATTGTGGAAAGACATATGTGAAGAATGAAAAAAAGGCCAGAAATGTCTTCAGTGCTCAAAACAAGAGTTCAACAAGAGTTTCCAATTTGGATTATTTCCAAACCCCTCCCATCTTAACTTCTCATGGAAAGTTTCTATAAATTTACCAGAATTTTGCCTGGTTGATGTGCGTTAATGGGGACAAACCACTAGTGGGCAAAAGAGATGAATATGGAGGCCACAGTAAAGGAAACACACACATGCTGGTTCTGAGTCCAGACCTGTGGGACAGCACCGCTGGGTGTGACCACCCACTGGTCTGCTACACACCTCATCGCCATCCATCACCTCAACCGGCGCAAAACCTTTTTATGGTCTGGGAGCTGCTAAAGGGAGGAGGCTTCAGCCCTTCAGGGACTGTTACTCAGAAGATAAACTGCATTTACACACGAGTGAAACACATTTAGTGCATCCATGTAACGCATGAACAAACAAAAGCGTGAACTGGCATTACCTCCCTGTCCATTGTTTCTGTTTTTATGGAAAATTAAGTTACTAGTCGTTGCTGAAAATGTGGAGACAATGACATCACAAACATGCTTTAGACACCGTAAATGACCAAATAACAGCTGGGGGATTTATTGGTTTCAATCAATTAACAGATCAGGTGTTAATTTACTTAAATTCTTTTATTAAACCAGTATGACTACTGTAAACGTAACTGTTAACGTCTCATGGCTGCTTCTCGAATTTTCCTCTGCATCTTCTACCAAAGAAACTTTGAATTTCATGTCGTTCTTTAACATCTTTTCATCGAGGCGCTGACATCTGCTGTTTTTTTTTTTTTTTTTTTAATAAATTAGACCGAGTTTATTTGAAACCAGCAGTTATTTATCAAACCTACACCCAGTGTTTAATGGGGAGCCAGCAGTTAATTGAAACTCAGTTATTATTTGGTAATTTACGGTATTTAAAATTTCTGCATGACTACATTTATCTACAGGATATTACTGAGATTACTTTTTCCCCCCAATGACAACAACAAATAAATTAACTGAAGAATTCCTGTGACAGTCATCGACTTCAGCACTGAGGCTAAATAATGTGCAACATCATTCAGACTTTAAAAAGTGTGTGTGTGTGTGTGTGTGTGTAACACTAGGACACATTGGCAGAATCCTCAAAGCTCAAAAGCAGACGTTTCATCTTTCTGTTACAGGTAATTATGAAAAAAATCACTCGCGCTGCTTCAGTAGTTTGGAAAGAGTAACCAAGACAGACAACACACTTTGACATCAAAAGCCCTTTTTACACAAGGATCCTGCCATACTGGCTTAAAGAAGACTCCCAATAACTCCTCAGTCTGTGCGATTTGTGCTTAATGAGTATAATCCAAACAGAGTAAATATCACTTGTACTGACATCTGTCAACAATTTGTAAATCAAGTAGACAGACAAGCTGTGGAACCAATCAGAGAGCTAGAAGTGGCGTCGTTCAGGTACGTTAAGAGGACTCCAGCAGGTTAAATACTGCTGCATGCTAGTGGTGCCTTTTACACAGTTAATCCACCATTATGACTACCCCCCTTATCAGCTTGATGCATGAACAACTGACTGATTTAAAACAGGATAAAAGTATTGATTTGACTGTGAAACTCATTCTTTTTGCGTCAAGACGCAATTTAAACTACCTAGCTAGTCACCATAAGCTGATAGCTGGCATGATTGTAGCTGGCAGTAGCTGGGTAGCTAGTCAGTCAGTCATTTTCTATACCTGCTTATTCCTCATTAGGGTCACATGGTCTGCTGGAGCCAATCCCAGCGCGTTACGGCGAGAGGCAGGGATACACCCCAGATTGTCACCAGCCAATCATGGCGCACACACACCATTCACTCACACACTCACACCTATGGGCAATTTAGAGTCTCCAATTAACCTCAGCATGTTTTTGGACTGTGGGAGGAAGCCGGAGTACCTGGTGAAAACCCACGCAGACACGGGGAGAACATGCAAACTCCACACAGAAAGGTCCCAGACCCAGGACCAAGGAGGTCTTGAACCTGTGACCTTCTTGCTGTGAGGCAACAGCGCTAACCCCTGCACCACCGTGTCGCCCTGCATTGGCTCAACAACTGAACAATCATTTTAATCAAAGTAAAGAATTAAAATCAGGGTCATAACAAGTGATTCAATTTAGATACTGTAAAGTCAAATAGGGTTATACTTTTATTTTGTGTTCCGTCTTCATAGCTTTTACAAATAAACAGTGAGACTGCACCATAATCCCACTTTGAACTGGCTGCAAAAGCAGATGGAGTGAGACCACTGTTCCAAATGTCTGAGAATAAATTCTTTGCAAACAATTAAAATTAAAAAGACACTACAACACTGCGTGGGAAGAAGGTGACAGGATGGTCTGAAAGCAACCAGCAAAGAGCTTGATGAGGACGCAGGTTGGTGGTGAGTATATTTACTTTGAGGAGATGGAGGGAGGGTTGCAGTTGCTGTTGCTGCTAAAGCTAAAGCTGCTAAAGCAGCTAAAGGTCAGTCAGAGGGGATGCTGCATGTGGTGTCAGGTTGAGTGTTTGCAGCCAGAGGGTAATGACGGATGGTGATGGACACCATATGTAACCTTGCTGCATAGATCGGTAGAGGTTTCCCAAAGATTAAGATGCAACCTCAAATGTCTTTTTCTGTTCCGACCAACAGTCGACAACCCAAAGACTAAAGAAAGCAGAAAATAATCAGAGAAGAGAAGCTGGAACCAGAAAATATGGACATTTTTTTTCTTAGAAATGACTCAAATCGATTAAGATATTATCAAAAGAGTTGCCGATTAATGAACTAGTTGGCAATTAATCAATTAATCATTGCAGCACTATTAAGACATTGATATAACAAGTATCCTGCCTAACTGCTGATTTTGTGTGTGGAGGTTTTATTCTTAAGAGGGCAAAAAGCCCCACAAGGGTCCATTTTAAATTTGATTTCATCACGACCAGCTCACAGTGGCTCCAGAGTTTTCCAGACAAATCCCAGCTTCCCTTCTCTCTAGCCATGTCTTCCAGCCCCTCGAGTAAGATCCCGAGTAATTTTCATGACTAGGCCCCGAAAGCATTTTCAGAATCTGCTCCAGTGTCTCCTTCCAGTTAGACGTGCTTGGAATATCTTCATAGGGAAGCTCACTAAGAAGATGCCTGATCTGTGGCTCTCCTCAAGGTACAAGATTAGTGTTTTTTCCTTCTAGGTGTCCAAGTTTTTCATCTTAAAAGCATAAATCCAGTCACCAGCAATAAAAAAAAAAGTTGTTTTGGATGCTTGCTTGCATTTTTGATCTTAATTTTTCAGTCACTACTCACAAATCAATCGTCAATCCTAAATTCAAGGAAATCCAGTCCAGTCCAGTACAAAGTCTGGTTTCTTTGTACAGATCACAACTCCCTCCCAGAGTAAAGGGGGCACATCACCACAGTCAGGGCTGGAGTTCATGGTCCTATAAAGTCAAAAGATCTTTATCACCTAAATAAACCAAAAGGAGGACTTGTAAGAGGACTGTAACCCATCTAACGGTTCTGTTCATGATTATCAGAAACGTTCATTTCATCAGACGAGACTAGACAAATACACTGTCTGGCCAAAAAAACCAAAAAAAAAAAGTCAGCACCTGGATTTAACAAAGCTAACGGAGTCTTCTATTGGATCATTTCTACATGGGTGATTATCTTTCAGGTGGCAATAAGTTATTTAACCCCAACTGGTGCAATAAGTAGCTTCTCATTTTTTAAACAACCATGTGGAAAGACAGTTGTTGCTGTTTGAGACGGGTCAAATCTTTGGCATCAAGCATCTCATTTTTTTTTCTTGTGGAGTTTAGAGCAAAGCAACTGCACTTCTTAGTAACTTTGAATGCATTACTGGTCCATTGTTGGCCCAACATATTATTAAAAACTGGAAGGACAATGGGGAACCAGAGCGATGGAGCATCAGCGTAAGACAAGAAGCAGATGAAGTGAATGACCAGATTATTCCATCGATGGAATGTTTCTTCCCTGATGGCATGAGATCCATTGCATTTTTTGTTGATGAAAAAAGACAAATCTACTATATTCAATAAAAACTTAATAAAACTGTCTCTTTTTTTTCATCACAGACTTTTTAAATTAACATCCAAAATGTTTCTTCACTAGATGCATGCCTCTTTAATTTCTAATCTGAGTGAGCATCCACTGGTGCTGTCGGCACTAAATGCGGCGATGTGGCAAGTGCTTTTCAGTGCCTCTTATTATTACTCCTCATTTTAGAGGTTGTAGCTGCATCTGGGTCGATATGTATATTTATTTGCCTGCTTAAAAAATTAAAATTTAGTTCGATCTTTGGCATTAGCAGTTTACCTATCTTACTTCAGGCATCTGCAGTGGTTTTAGTTCACATCGGTAATTGATTAGTGCGACACAGGCCGACAGAAAACAGCAACAAGTGTCATCTCTTTGCAGCTGCTCCTCTACAATCTATACAAAAAGACTAAAATGAATTTATTGGTTTGACTTGATTAATTTTGTGAACAATTCTGAACAAAAAAGAATACAAGTTGACTAAATATGAATAAAACTAATATGGGCATTTGAGACAAGACTAAGAGTAAAACTACGTTGAAAAAGAGCTGACAAATTAACGCTGCTTGGCATCAAGGCACAATCTTAACAGATCCATTAAGGTCCACACAATAAGGCAGCAATTTCCACTTCCTGTTGGCTTAAGTGCACGAACCAGAGCTGCAAATGACTTTAAAACATTTCCTCAGCAAATAGAAAATAGAGAGTAAGATCAGAAAGGTGCAGAAATGCATTGATTGATATATCCAAGGGACTGAATTAGCTACTGATTTGGAAGAACAGATTATCTCTGTTAAACAGCCATGTCAAGTTTCCCAACATATGAATTCCAGTACCCATAGAAACAAAAAGTTCTACTGGTGTTACATAGTGATTGTGACAGTCTCAGAAGTTGTTGGGTAATTTCTTCCAAGAAGTTGATCGCTCATTCAGCCTCAGGGTGAACGTGTGCCCTTGCACAGAGTACCTGGTTAATTTCTGTTCTGTATTCCATTGAAAATCCCCAAACACTACTGCGGTGAGAAGCTTTTGTTTAGTTCAACCTACAACATGACATGTAAGACTTCTTTGAAAAAAGTCCCAAAGGCAGAAACTTTTTCCCGAGCATGAAATCTGAAAAGCGAGGGCGGAATCAATCAAAAGACCCCCCGTAACCTTGTTTCTAACTCGGGATAATTGGAAGGTGGAAAAGGAGATAAATATAAACAACAGCTTGTAGAACACAACTCTAGTCAGAACAGACAAAGCGACTTATCCTAAAAAAGTTGGTGTGCGTGTAAATTCTCTTTCAGTTCAGCGTGATCAGGTTAATGGTTGTGCACACACACACAAAAAGAGGAACAATATAGGTTTTCATCTTTGTACTCTGGCACTGGTGATTGATGTTTTTCATCTATGAACGCCAGCTCGGAATTCAATTTTATTACAATTCTGGAACTGCCATTAGGAACAACAACACGGTGAATCATCCAAACAAAAAACATACCCCACATCTGCCATAACAATACTCGTTTTTCACATTTAAATGAAAGCCAGGAGGTATTTTGGCTGAAGCTGTTAAATATTTACAGCTCAAGTGAGTCGCTGATTAATTTAAATAGTTTATAAAATTCCAAGCAAAAATTAATCCCCAGATATGAATATTTAACATTTTTCATTCTTCTTTTATTATATTAATGTAAATTAAATGTTTTTTTGCTATTGTCTGACATAGGGATGAACGATTTTTAGAAAAAATGGAATTCAAGTTTCAACATTTACAAGCAAAGAAACTTACATCATACCATTAAATAAACAAATGCTATAACTCTAATGCATGACTGCATTGATTTCAACTGTAGTCCTATTTATTAACAACATGCTGTATAAATATAAACATGGAAAATAGTTGATGGAAACAAAAAAAGAAAAACCTGCAGCTTTGAATATCTCAAGATTGCCTGAAATCGTAGTTTTTAATGTAAAATCATTAGTTAGCTTAGTCTGATAGTTAGTTAAGTGCTGTCATTGACGAAGAAAGATGAGATGGAGTCTACTTAAATAAATAAAAACGTCATAGAAATGTCTTTCTTTTTTGTCACTGACTTTTTAAATTACAACCAAAAAAGGGCCTTCACCGGATAGAGAGAGAAATTAACACTGGATAATATCAAATCCTTTGATGATAACTAACCTATCTCTATGACAACTAAGCGATCACATTCACTGAAAGATGCGGCTGATGTTATAGCGTTGGATGGTTTTCAGAGTGCTGTGACGGTTTTGCATGGAGACGCTGGTGGGGGGCAGATGTTCTGGGACCAGCAGGATCTGGACTTACTGGGGTTTGGAGGGAAGAGGGTGCAGCTCTTGCAGTGGATGATCTCTTTGACGACCGGTATATCCTGTGAGAGCGGCGCAGGCACCATACCTAGCCCGGGCATCATGGGGTTCATGGGGGTAATTCCTGCCATCATGCCGAGGTTGGGGTCGAAATCTGGAGGCGGGAGAAAAATATAAATGAGATCTCACAGCAGCTACTTCCTGGGAAAGAATTAACACCTACGCGGTAATGCCTAATCGCAGATGTTTACCACGACTTAACCTCTGGTCAGGTATCAGTTGAGCCCATACTGAATCTCTTAAGTTGCATTTTACAATGTTCTTATTCCCTGAGTGATTCCTTTGTCAACAGCGGTGACAGCAAAGCGTCTACACATAATGGAATACACAGCTATTCATGAATAAATCATCTAGTAAACAACATGCATATTTTAAGAAGTTTTTTTTTTCGGAGCCACTCCAGTCGCTCCTGCTGTTCGACGATGACCTTATAAATAATGTTTTGTGTTTAAAACATACATAACACGGAATTTTTATTTACAATATTGATTTCGACTGCAGCTGGGAAAAACATGCACACGCCTACACACACACACAAACATCCAGAGACATGTGCCTTTACTGAATGTGCAGACACATCCCGGTATGGAGCTGTTTGAAATGGAAATGACGCTGCCCTCCAGTCTGTGCCTCGACATCACCTGCAGCGGATTTGGAGTTGACAATTATGCCGCGGGGCGCGCAACGTGCATGCACCTGCGCTACGGATGCACCACTCGTTATAACAAATCCTTCACTAAAGATTATGCACAAGCTTCAATGTGTTTGATAGGTAACAAAATCAATGTGACAGTTTTATAGGAGGTGTCTGCTGCCTGTTAAGAGTTGGAAAATAAGAGCGAAATAAAAGATTAGGGTGATATTTTAATGTTTGGAGGTCCACTCTGGAAATTAGAGCCAATAACTACAAAGGATTTCAAACTGTTGACGTAACTGTGCTTGACAAGTAACAGGTGATTTAATTAGTTTATGGTTTTTATTGTGGGTGGGACAATACTTCAAATCTAGACTGCACCAGAAATGTGCAAGTCGCACCAAAAATAACTGAACTATTATAAAGATCTATATATTATCATGTGAAATTAGTGCAACACAATGTAGTCACTCCTTTTGTTGTGTTTGTGTAACTTGTGTACTAACTGTACATCATTTTTTATGCATTTTAAAAGTTCTGTGGTTCATTAAATTGTGTTTTAATATTAAAGTTTCCCTTTGTCGTTTGACTGGCCCATTTTACTGATAAGATGACCCAGTTTACCTTAAAACCGCTCATGAAAAAAATAAATTGGCACAGTGGATATTTCATGATTTGTGTTTTAACATTACAGCAGATGTTGAATAAGTTTTGAATATGAATTTCCCTTCGTTATTTGACTGGCCCATTTTACCTGATAAGATGACCCATTTTACCTGAAACCGAACAAAAAAGTGTCACAGTGGATGTTTCAAGATTTGTAGGCCCTAAATAATATTTTATCACATAATTCCAACACAAAATGATCAGAAACAGTTATTATTAAATCATAAATATACATGGAAAAGGCATATTTGGTAAAAGTGGCCCAATTAACCTGATGTCACCCTATACAAAACAACAAGCAACTTAAATTGGAGATAATTCTGGAGGCAGAATACAGAAATGTGGAGATATTGGATATCTGTTAGAGACACAGTGAAACACACACACACACACACACACACCTTCTAATTTCCAGGTATTTTCAGGTCATTGCAATGTTTAACAAAAGCAAATATTCTGCAGGTTCCATTTGACATCGGACTATTTTGATCTCCAAAAAGCAATTAAGGCCAAATAATATTTACTCTTCTACAGTTTCCACCATTAGCTGGAAACAGATACTATATTTCCTCTAAAATCTACTGCATGAGAGAAAATGAATGAATTAAATCATACCCGGGGAAGGAGAATAAAGAAATATGCACATCTCAGAAGTCTGAGAATAGGTCCCCTGGTGCCAGAGGCTGTAATAAATACATTAGACTGATAAAACCGTCTGAAGGACAAAAGTCAGATAGGGAAAAGAAATGTGAAAAAAAGGAGCCAGGCAGGGTAAATTAAAGGAAAATAGATGGAAAACTCACTTTGTCTATTGATGACCTCACCATCAGTCTCTAAACAGGTGTCAGAGGGACAGGAAGCGAGTGATAAGAAGGATCCTAGTCGCCAGGCGATTGATGATTTCTTCAGTGAGGTGAGGTGAAGGAAATAAGGACGAAGGGAAAGAAAGACGGATAGCAGCGGGAAGAATGATAAGAAAGGGTGGATGGGAGATGGGAGGGTGTTGCAATGACCACCTGAATGCCAAGCACTTTGTAAAGTAAGAGATTGAGAAAAGAAAGAAAACAATACTAAAGAAAAATATGAAATTCTGTACCGTGTGTGTGATTCTAACAGTAAAAGTAGCTGGAAGTCATGCTGATATCATACATTTTCTGCTGATAATTGTTCCAGTAGGTGTAATTACAGCATCTACAGGAGGTCACATCACAGGGTAGGATACCAAGCCCACGATAACAATGGAATTACCATGTTGTGATTCTGAGATAATCAATGAATTGACAATTCATCTACGATACATCACAATATCAGTGAAAATGGAAGAAATGACCTCTCAAAAGGCAAAAAAGTAATGAAAAAACAAAAAATTCTTTTTAAAAAATACTAAAAACTTTATTAATTAATGAATTAACAATTCATGTATGATACATCACAAAGTTATGTATATATAAATAAATGTATATGTATGTATATTCAATTTTAATATTGATATTTTATTGATATCAATATTGATATTTGTGCAGCTTTTATTCTATATCGATGCAAAGAGACTAGATTTCAGCTCACATTGAGATCAGTTTACATCAGGGCATGGCTAGTGCAATTTCACTGCAGTGCTGCTCATGTTCCCTTTGGAGTGTGTGTGTGTGTGTGTGTGTGTGTGTGTGTGTGCCTATGGATTTATCCACATCCATTAACAGCCTGAGACCTGCAGCAAGCATGTACCAGAGCTGCATGGAATAAAGGAGATTATTTACTTCTTAAGGATTTTCAGCTACACCAGAGTCCTCTCATGTCCATTTTCAAAAATTTCACTTGAGGCAACGTTTCATCACTGAGATTCCATTATTTTTCTCCCTCCTACGGTGCTACTCATTACAACCAATGCCGAAAACTAGACAAAGACGATCTTGCAAACATGCACAGACTCCTCGGTTACATGCATATGGGTTTATTTATGCAGTGTTCTAAGGGATATGATCTGTTTAGTTCGAGACTTTAATGTATTCTGCTCTATTTCAGTATTTATCAGAGCAGAGGTCAGGGTTGTGTTGGCAGCCGGTGTGAAACACACACTTAAAGGAGAATGCTAAGTTAGCCGCCTGACACAATCCTGGAGTTTGTTCCACAGTTTATGAGATCCTACCCCTCCATTTTGTTCTTTCATGCAGTGGAGTGGAATAGAAAACAACTCGGTGCTTCCGTGAATCCAAAACAAGCGTGATTGTCTCTTGCCGGGTTATCGCTCGCATTGCGTCAGAACTCAGCTCAACGGGGGGGGGGGGGAAGGGTGCTGGGCTGCAGCCTTCTGTATGTGTGTAAGAAACTAAAGATTAAAAATAATATATTCAACATTCTTGACGAGAATGAATATGAAGCGGGAGGGAGGCTGTGAGCTTGAGTTTGCCCGGGGCTCCAAAAAAAAAAATCACTAAACCTGCCCCAGAGTACAGACCTGCACCCACTGCAGCACTAAACTCCTATAACTGCTTACAGGGCAAGTGTCATGATTTAATTATGAGACTCTTGTTTTAATGCCTGGTTCGTTATACGCGATCTGGAAACATCCGGTTTCAGCATTCAGTGAAGTAAAAAGTGTGCATCCTCGTATTAAATCCTCACACGCTGTCACAGGAAGAGTCAATCACGCCGCTCGGCAGCAGCTTTATACCAGCATCTGGTTCTAAAGTCGCTGACTTCGCTAACGTTAGGCAGCAGAACTGAGTGTGACAACGCTCTGCATAACCCTGCTCTTACTTTCCATTACAGTCAGAACTGTTACAGATACACTACCGCTTAAAAGTTTGGGGACACTTAGAACTTCTTTTTTATTTTGGAAGAAAAGCTCTGTTTTTTTCAATGAAGATAACTTTAAACTAATCAGAAATACACTCTACACATTGCTAATGTAGTAAATGACTATTCTAGCTGCAAATGTCTGGTTTTTGGTGTGATATCTACTATACTGACTATACTTCATAATTCATTTTACAATGAATGGTAAATAAAAGTGTGACTTTTCATGGAAAACACTAAATTGTCTGGTTGACCCCAACCTGTTAACGTGTGCGTATATAAATGAGGTGGGACTTAAAATAAAAACTTTAATTAATTAATCACAATTATTCACATAACGAGATTTTCATCGCTACCTGAAGCACATTTTCTAAACCCTTCACCCACTGATACTGGTCTACAGTCCTGGGAAATTCATCAGTGTTTCCGATGTTGACTCACTCATTTTCTTCCTGATGAAGCCAGTCATTTGTCTGGGTTTGGGCTGCTTGTTTGTACTTGGACCTGGACCAGAACCAGGACCAGGACCAGGACCGCCAACAGCTCCAGAGTCTCTGTGCTCGCTGTGACATGTTTTGCATTTAAATGGTGTCATAGGGCTGGTGCTTCTGTGATTTTCTGCACAGTTTGCAATAAAGGATTCCAGTGCCAACACTTCCATCGGCTTGTTTTTTTCACATTTACCGTCCACCAGAGCGCTTTTTATTGTTGAGTGCATCAGTATAATGTGGTGACTGACAAACGTTCTGTGTTGTTTGGCTTCCAAACTGCGATAAGATGCGTTAATATTTTTAATTCCTTATTTTCTTTGTAATTAATTAATTCTAATTAACAGATTCATGTCCCACCCCTACTATATATACTTATATAATTAAAACGTTTGCCTTAAAATTTAAACAAAAAAGTGCAAATTCAATTTAATAATATTTTGATTGAAAACCAAATAGTTGTAGTTGTATAAATGACGAGATGAAGAGTTAATTAAAGCTGAGATAGATTAGAGAACGAGAGGTTCATGAGGGAGGAGTTGAACATCTGTGTATATAAACAGGGATGATGAGCAGACATCAGGGAGAATCATGCTACTCCTGCAGAAACAGGACTGAATTCAGATTTATCTTTTAAAAAAAACAGGACCAGATGCATCTGAATCTCATATTTACGATGCTAACTTTTCAGATTTAGTGTTAAATATCAACACATACAAGGGATCGTACAGTCTTGCATATTAAATGCTTCAACTAAAATATGAATGCCAGCTGATACGCTGCATGTTCAATAATGAAAAAGGGAGAGTTGGTCTTTTTGAGTCGAGCAGAAACTCCACAGAGGGATTCAGAGAGCGTGAGGGGTATTGGTGAAGAACAACAGAAAGAAACCTTGGGCTGGGTCCACCCACATATGGCCGCACATCTGCTTGATCCTTTTTGCTGCGCCTGAGCTGCCGTGTCGATCCTCTCTCATGTTGGAATCCAACATCTCTCAGCTTACACCTCTTCCCTTGTACAGTAACATGCATGAGTAACCGTGCATACGCAACACACTGAGGTTATTTCCATCTTTGTTCTGCCGCTCGTCGTCTCCTTTTGATGTTGAACTATCTATTTCCGGGAGGTTTTTTTTCCCAAAGTAATTACAGTTTGAGCTGCCCATCATATTGTGTCGGGCTCCCGGCTATTAATGTCATCCTCCTCTCCTCTGATTTTCCAGGGTAAACGTCCCTTCTAGCGACGAGAGCGGGGAGACATTGGAGGTTGTGTGAGCCATGCTGGATAATATTCTCTAATGAGGCGAGCCACCTGGAACTCCACCAGTGGCTGAAATCTGCCAAAAGTCACCCCTCTCTGCATCTCAACACAAACTTAACGGACTTGATCAGGGGCGAAAATCCCATTTCATTGAAAGCAGGACAATAAACAGTGAATATTCTTCTAATTTCTGGAGAGAGATACTATCATACTACCATAATAATCTAGTGCTATCTTCTTCTCTCTCTCCTTTGCAACCTCCCTTGCAGATTTGAGCCCTCAGCATGTTTAAATGTTTTAAACGAGTGTAATGAGTTAACTAATTAATTATTAGGTCTGATAGTAACCCGTTGAAGCCTTAATACTGCAGCTTTTTTTTCTTCTAATGACATGTCCTGTCCTCTTCCTGTCCCTTCCTCCTGAGAACATGGTAAAGACAAACCCTTCCAGAAAGAGGTTATTTCATTTGGATTATTACGATTTTCAAACCAGACATCTACATATCTATTTAATCATTCAAGTCTCTAGAATAATAATAATTTTGTACATGGGATGAACAGGTTTGTGGGCAGATTTGTGCAAGAGGCAACTATAACAGCCATTAAAATGCTATTTAATGCAAAGAAAAACTACAAAATAATTTTAGTGACTCAACTGATATAATTATATGCATGAAATCCTGAAAAAATCTGGGTTTAAATGGGTTAAACCAACAGATTGGTGTAACAGAGTGGTGTAATGGCTTCTACATTTTAGCTAGATTGGTTTCTTCCACGTAGCTAGCTACTAGCCGTTAGCCACTGGCCCCGCCCACTGGAAAACAGCATCTGGACCAAATCACTGTGAGTAATAGGGGAGGGGTCATACTTTTTCAACAATTAATAAACCTGTCGTTTTACATTAGCAGCACTTGTGTTGTGTGTTTATTTAACATTTCTCTAAAATTCTAAATTATTTGTGCTTAGAAAGATGTTTTTTGGGTGGAAACTGTGAATTTCTGTCTGTGGACTTGATTCACTCTTCCAGGAGCCCTGCAGGAGGGAAAAAAACATAACCAGAAACTCCTACCTGTTCATACATAAGTTATTCAATCTCCCTTTTCCATTATATCTAAATAAGAATCTACTTAAATCGTAAATCTGTCGCCTTCATCCGACACCTCCGTGAGCATATCTCCATAACAAATAAAGCTTTTAACATTATCTCGCCCGCAATCGAATATTTCAGCCCTGGATAGTAATAACTGTCAGAAAGACCCATCAGGAGCCACATAACTACCTACCGCTCAAGTTTTTTTTTGCTCGACACACTGTATATCTGAAGTAAGGGAGTCTTTTCGCCTCTCTGGCTCTCCGTGCAGCCAAAAAATCTCTGGCATGGTACCAGCTCGGCGCCTCAGCAGTCAGCAGAAAGAAAAAAAAAAAATAAAGACACGGCATTTGGGCCAAGGAAGGAAAAGAGCTTCCAGCGAAAGGAATGACGGGTCGGCTAATGGATCCCCTGATATTAATCCAGGTGAACTAATGTGTGAGAATGAGAAGATCCTGATTTATATCAGTGGGGTGGGGTCATCGCTGTTTAAATGACTAGGTATGATGGTTTTGTATTTGTGTGAATGCGTGTGTGTGTGTGTGTGTGTGTGTGTGTGTGTGTGTGTGCACAGTGGTGAAGGGCTTTGTAGAAACTGTAGGGAGGGAATGAGGACCAGTGGGATGGAGCAGACAAAGGAGTGGTTGTTTATTCAGGGAACAGTCGTCCGTCCCCTGGAGCCTGCTTATCTATTCTCCAGGGTGTTTGAACGTGTGTGTGTGTGTGTGTGTATGTGTGTGTGTGTGTGGGGCATGTGTATCTAAATTAATTCTGAGAAACTCGCAAATGCATGTGAAAAAAGGAAAATACTTTGCCAGAGTGTGTGCGTGCGGTTAGCCAGCTTTTTTTTTTTTTTTTCCTTTTGTTAGTCCCAAACAATTCAGCTTTGACTCAGGGCAAAAGAGTACTCACTAATCAAAACCATTATTCCTGTGAAAATAGACATCTATTATTTATAGAGAATACAATTATACATGTTTGAGAAGTGGTGCGGGGACTTGGCTGCTGCACAGTTAGCAGTTGCGTCAGAGTCAAGAGTCAGAATCACGTTACAGAGAAAAATCAGGCATTACTGCTACTGAAAGGAGGTTCTGTGTTCTAAGGAATCAACCTGGGGGGTTTAAACTATGACACAAATATCACAATTTCTGTTACACAAAATTATCTTTATTTTTTTCTGACTTCTAAGATGTAAATGTTTTTTTTCCCTGAGAAACGCTGGATACTTTTCAAAGTCAAACAGTCTGAGGAGGAAAAATCCCTCCCGTCACAATTTATACATTTAATAAGTTACTTCATTCCTAAAGCACTTCTTTAAACAAGAAAAATGCTTCATAACAGAAAAGATACTGCTTCATTCGTCATGGATAAGGCTTGTGTAGTTTTTAGATAAGATCCGGTTACTGGAGTGGTGCTAGAAAAAATATCAACCTTCTTGGGGAGTCTGTATTTTGAGAGAAGTATAGAAGTGGAACTCTATAGCTTCCCATCTGGTTCCACTCACAGTCCAGTTGTGCTGGAGAAGACACTGGTGAAGTGTTGGGGAAATACCTGTTGAATGCTCCAGGAAAAGATACTGTAAGATGTCTAAACCAGATGTTGGTTCCTGCTGTTAGATCGCAATGTTAGCTCCATTCTCACAGTTCACACTATCTACAGGAATAATGATTTGTTCTTGAGAACCATATGTCTTGACTTATCCGTGGCCCCTTTATTAGACAGGACTCTCTTTGTGTGAATGTGAAGCCATGTGTTCCCAGGCTATAACCAGCCCCAGGGATTCAGGTAATATGTGATGTTGCTATTGCTAGCTACGCATTTACAAAACCTGGATAATTCACCATAACCTTTTATGAGAGGAAAAAGCCATAAATATCAAATTTGGTACATTTTTCTACAAACAGAGTAGGGCTATCAAAATTTCTCTATAATAACATTTATAAGGTTTTTTGATATTCAGATATAGATATAATATTTACTACCCCACCACTTAACCTAATACTGATGCACAAGTAATCCTTAGCAACTGTATGAGATGCAACAGACTTTCAACCCCAATGTAAACCCACCTATGTTATTATTAGACACATTTTCCAACTGCTACAAATCAACAGTAAAAATGTCCAGTAAAACGTTCGATGTGATGGGAAAAAAAGTGTTTTCACATGTGGTGAAACACATTCGGGTGCACAAGGAAAAAAACGTGAAGCACCATTTTCTCAAATGACGTCTTCAGAGCCATTCAAGTGCAAAACAAAAAAGAAGAAGCCACAACAGCATGTGAAATGGATTCTCCTGGATTAAGTACACAAAGAACAACTTTTAGTTTTGCTGATGTGCCAAAGTCTTTGCGAACTTCTCCTCATGGGAGATGCATTGCTGCCTCCTGATAATTAGAAACAGCAACCGAGTGGTCACTGGAGACAGAGATGCATTCTAATGCCAGGTGTTTAGTGAAACTCTTTGAAAATGTGCCTTTTGTCATGATTCCCATAGTCATAGCAATAGGTGCTTTACCTCTTTTTTGTGTCGATACAAGCAGTTTCCAGACCAGTGGAGCAGATCTGCAGGCTGCTCATCTGCTACCATGTGGTTAATGGTATTTTTGGGTTTCCCTCATCAAACTGCATGTTTAGTGCAGCTACTTGATTGAGTATTTCATTTAAGTGTCGTAATGATACAGCTATTGTTGGTCAAATATGTACTATTGTGTTTATATTGACTAAATAATGTGCTAGAATGCTTTCACAGGTCAGTGATGCGACTTTATTCCTATTCATTCATTCAGCATTAAACAGGATGAAGCTAAGCGTCAATAGACTTGAATGGGGAAGCAGAGAAACTCGCCCATTGGACGCTCAACATCTCTGGGTGATCCTGATAAGCTCGAAAGCTGGAGTTCTGCATGATGATTGGATGATCTGTCTGATTGACAGCGAAATGAGCAAATCAGCGATCCATAAATATAAATCACCACAACTGGAGCGGAAGTTTCATTCAGAGATGAGTTGATCCAGAGAATTAACTAAAAATACTTCATTAGCATCTTTTTCGGGGGTGAGCTTCCACCATCACAAAGCACAGCTAGCAAGCAAGCTAACAAGGCCAAAAATTAGCTATCCCTTCTTGAAAGACCAGCATCTGCCACTGTTTCATATCATGGTAGATGTGCTGGTCCTAACTCATCCACCACAGTGTTTAGGAGTTGCTAGATTATGTATTTTCTGAGTTTAATGAGGGAAACCAAAAAATACCATTAGCCGCATAGTAGTAGCGGAGCAGCTCATGACTCTGCTCCACTGGTTTGGAAACAGCTTGTATCGACAAACATTGGGAATCATTACAATACAACAAAGGAAATGCTAAATTAACTGTACAGAAAACCAAAACCTCAACATAACCTAAAGTGGTGCATGGAGAGAGGGAGCCCCCTGGCTGCCAGGACAGGACAGATGTTTTATTACACCACCGCGCCACCACAACACAAACAGGCCCTGGCAGACGCCCTGGCACCGTCACAACAAGCCTGTGATTCCCTGAACCCGAGTACAGGTCAAAGGCATTACAGCATGTTGACTCTGCACGCTGTCTGCAGAATAACATCAACACACTAAAACGGAGACAATTTGATAATACCCACTATGATCATAACACTAAAAAAACAGATCTCTGGCGAGCAGACCGCGGCTGCTGTTATTACGACTATAAAGCATCCAATCAATACACTTCACTGGTCCTTTCCCCAGAGATACACCGCCCCCTCTTCTCTGTCACATATGGGTCAGTTTCCTTAAAACGGAGCCATGTCCTGATGTCTGATCCTGATGGATGTGACTGTTTTCCTTAGATGATTTAGGTTTTATTTGCTCCCAAGACCCAGCATAGCTTTTCTTTCCTGAGGTGTTCTGGAAGAACAGGACCCCCTTCACCTTTCAAACTAGTCTTCCAGTGACCTTCTCCCTACACAGATTATAGGTAGGTTTTCCATTTTGTAATATAGATGAGTTTTAAAACATTTTTCTTTATTTCTTTACTGCCATTCTCCCAAATCCGGCTTCTTCTGCACGCCTTGCTGGGGAAAGGGGCGTCTACTTGAATTTCTTCTCTCCTTGGACCATTGCGGACATCGTGCTACACAAGTGAAGTGTTATATAGCTGCAAATGACAAATTAGCCTCACAGGACTTTACAATCTGTACAAAGTATGACATCCTCTATCCTTGCCTAACACAACTGGGGGAAACTTCTCTCATCTAGGAAAAACAGATGTGCAATAGATGTCATATATAAACAGAGTAGAGAGAAGTAGCACTAACAAACTGACAATATGCAAGCACAGAATGACAAGATAAAGCAAATATGTGCACAAACATTCATGTATAGAGAATTAGGATCAAAGATGAAACAGTGAAACATCTGTAAATCCTCCAACATCATATACCATTTACCATCCAAACTAGAATGAAGCATGTGGCCCCAGTCTGATCTCCCCCTCTATCCAACACCTCCCTAATGCAAACATGTACTCAAAACTTTCCCTAACAAACACAGCCATTGGCGAGTCCATCTACAGAAATAAAAACTGTTATCATTGGAGACATGTGCCAGGCTTTGTGAGGCTGTGGAGTATTGAGGGCTCTGCCCACAGTGGTCTGTTTATCCAGCTGTCTGTCTGGATAAATCCACTTGGCCGGAGGCAGGGAAAAGACTCTGCGGTGAAGAAATACATTCCGCGCTCACAATGGATAAAACAGAGGTGAAGTTTAATGTGTAAGGAAAGCATTCTGGTACACCGAGCCTCTTCAGCTGAATGAGACTGAGGCAGACCTATAAAAAAGCACTTAAACCTACATGCAGGGAACATATGACTGATTGCAGCATGAACAAACTCACTGAGGCCAAATGAGAAAGGACAAAGTGACATTGACTCACCAGCGTTTAGGTTTGGTTTTAACTTTAGAACATTTTTTTGTCATATAGTCATTGTACAAAATTATCACTTCTTATTAGTCTTGTGTTTAGGCAAAAGGAACAATTTTGTTTGAGTCTATAAACTACTGACAACATTTCTCCGAGATTCCAGATAAAATATTAACATTTAGATAATTTATTTGCAGAAAATGACAAATGGTTGAAATAACAAAAAAAGATGTAATGTTTTCAGACCTCAAACAATGCAAAGAAACGAGATCAAATTCATTTTAATACAACATACAACATGCGCCTACGCTTATGAAGAGTTCAATATTTGGTGTATATATTTGGTATTAATCACTTGTCATGCTCTCCACAGTCTTTAAAATTGTTCTTGGGTGACTTTTTTCCACTTGTGGTTCCTCTTTAAGCAGAATGAGGTGTGCATGTGTTTAAGGTGTGCATGGGAATTCAACAGACTCTGGAATGGAAAAGCTGGAATACATGTAGATGCTTTTTTTTCCAGAGTTTTTTCCAGACGTCACAGTCTGTCACAATACATAGACAATAGAATAGAGAACATTCTTATTAAACTCAACTTTTAATGACACTTTTGTTCTTCTTAAAAAACAGAAGACCAAAAGTCTTGATTTGCATTTACTAACGCAACAATCACATATTACCAACCACCTGAAATGCCCTAAATTAAACAGTAATAATATTAAATTGTCTTAGTTAAATGAAGTCGTTTTCAGTTCTGTGATGTTTAGGTCATCAGGTCAAGTCTCCACCATATCCAGCTTTTTTTGCAGGCTTTTTTTTTTGCAGAAAACAGACAAACCATGGAACCTTACTTCATGTTAAAGTGTCCAGATTGTCTGAAAAAAAATATTGGAAGGGACAATCCTTTGATATTGATAGGGACCTTCACATGCAGTGAATTCTCCTCTGTTGTTTACAGGTGAAACAAGGAGGAGACAAAGATGATGTTCAGTCATGATTCAGAATCAATAGCTGATCCACCTGGTTTACTTCAAAGGCAGAAGGTGCCTCAGTAGCAAGTCCTGCATGACAGAATTACAGCGTGTGTGACAATATGTGAAGGTGTGTGCTCCCAGAGCTTTGTGATCGGAGACTACAAAAGAATATCTAGAAAAAGCAGAAAAGACGTGTGCAGATCCCTTTTATCTCCACCACAAAGTAAATCTAAAGCAGAGCTGCATTTTAAAAATATCTGCCCAAACACAAATTATCGAGATGAGCGAGTGAAGAAATGTTTATGGAGACGAGCTGGTCACGTCTTCTTTATATAACTTCAATGTGCATTCAAGTGCACCTTGGTAACTCTGAAATCTGTTCGTGATTGGCCACAAAAGTTTCCATTTTCCTTTGTTGAAATGCATTACTTTCTTGTTCTTTCACCGCATTGTGTTTATTATTATCATAGCAACGCAAAACCATAGATTACAATCTCTGAAAATCCCTGAAATAACTACAATTGCTAATAGCGGTTATCAGAATATTCTTGTGTCTACATATCTGGGATGATTTTCCATGTTTTGCTGGAGCATTTTTAATAAATTGATGCTAAAATCATTCAGTTGAGTCAATAATCATTTTATGTATCTATTTTTTTTCCATTTTGTAGTCATTTTAATGCTGTTTGCAAAAAATATCCCCATAAACAAAAACCTATCTATCCCATGTAAAAATATATATATATTTTGGGACTTAAGGGGATGTTTTCCCACTTTCATATTCCAATTAAAGTTATGTGTGTGTTTAAAATATTTACAGGCAGCTCTGTGTTATAGTGACTCGTTCAGCTGTAATGGAGCTGCAGAGTAACTGAGGCAGGTGAGAAGGGAGGAGAATAGGCGAGAAGAGAGAGGAAGGGAAAAACGCTGGGAAACACCAGCTGTTTTTCCAGGTGATCCATGGAGGGGGAGGCACAGCTGTCCTCTTCACCCGACTCTCCTCCCTCTCAATCTCTGTCTCCTCCCTTTTCTTTTCCTCTCTACTCCAGCACTCTTGAAAAACGGCGACATGATGTATTACAACACTTGAGGCTTTAAGGCCCTGCACACCCACGGCACGCCGACACACTGCAGTTTGATTATATCGCCTGATTACAGCTCTTCTCAGGCTGTGTGGGTGTGGACGGACCCCGGCTTGACTGACATCTCCCCTTTATTCTCCCGTCACAGCCAGACAAATTACAGCCCTGTTCTTCCTGTTAATACCGGAGGTCCAGCGACTGGATGGAATTTTTGGAAAGCTCCATCCACCTTCAGTCTGGTGGTCATGTTGTATCAGAGTTGCAGTAACAACCTGTTTCAGATACGTGAACATTATTGAAATCACCATCAGCTGGTAAAGTCTCACGTTTCAGAAGTTAATCATTCAAGGGAATTGTTATATATTGGATATTGTCAATGAGTTGATTAATCTGAAAATTCAGTTTCCCTTGTTTACTGTATATTACCAAATAATAGTTGAGTTAACCCTCTCTGGTAATATTGAGTAATTGTCTATCGCCATGTCTCAGGTGCAGCAAAAAAATAAAAAAGTACGACATGAAATTCAAACTTTCTGGGAAAGGGAATTAATCTTTTGTCCCTTATTGCTGCCTGGTCTCAAATAAACGCCTGGTTTAGTTAAGTGGCTGTGGCTTTTATTTGGTAATTTATATTGTGTTTCTATATGTTTTTCCATTAATAATAATCCATTACTTGAAATATATCATCAGTTTTAAATGATTCTAAATCTAAAAAATAGTTTCAGCCCTGCATGCAAATATATTAAGTTGTTTGACTCATAACATTCAGCCCAGCATGCATAAAGGCCTAATTATATAGATGCAAGGCCTTTAACTTTTTATTACACACACTGATGAAAGGCTCTTTCTTGATTTACTTTGGAATTACAGCAACACAGTACAAAGCCGACCAACACATGCACCTGGTTTAAAGTACGACTTTAGGCCATAACTAGTAAGTCTGAAAGCATTTTAATTGACCTTTCTAACAGCAGGCCCTTTGAGTCTGAGACATGGGTGCAGCTAATAACATCAGTAATTGCTGCATTCCATTCAGGTTGTGCTGTTAATGCTGTATTACTTCGATCTGACACAACTTAAAATAGAACAGATGGTTGCAATTACGGCCTTAACCTTTAATGACAATTCCGACCGATTAATAATATCAGTTAAAGTTTCCTTTCTGTTAACCTATTGGGTGTGTTTGATCATCATTAATTAGCTGAGAGCAGAAGGTTTGGATTATTGTGCGTTTTGGTTTGTGAGCAGACGGTAACGACGGTCTGATAACGAGGGCTGACGAGGGTGAAGAGAACGAGGGAGAGATGATGGAGGCAGAGGAGGAGAAGCAGCCACCACCGCCTCCTCTTTCCATCTGCCGGCTGTCCCGTTCTGCCAGAAGACGAGCTGAACGCAGACAGACAAAACACCGACCGAGGAAGCCGCTGGGTAAACAGGAGGAGGAGAAACCAGCTGCATATTCGCTCTGTTTTACAATTTTATCTCCTTTTTTTTCTCTCTACAGCCGCTAAATCGTCCATATCAGGTATGCACCAAAATGAAAATGTGTGGCTGAAGCCAAAACCGATTAAAATGAAACATTTGATTATGGAAAAAAAAACATTATCATGATTATTTTGGTCAATATTGAAACCGCAATGATTCAAATGATTACTTTTTAGGCACACAACACATTTATTCAGCATGAATATCACCTTATAGTGAATGTCCTGGATTACGTGGCTCCTTGTCCTCGGTGAAGTGTTCCCATATATCTTTCAGAAATTTGTGTAAAGAAATTATTGTATTAGTATTGTGTAACAGGGTCAATGTGCTCCACAAGCCACTGAAAGCCAACGTCCTAACACTAAATGGTTGATCCTCTAAAGCCTTGAACTCCATCACCTTCTTTCTGATGCAGTTTGCTTTGGCGCTGTCCTTTGAGAACTTTTTTTTACCTTTTAGTGGGCGTGCTGTGACCAGTTTTCCTTTCAGCTGCTGCCGCATCTTTGTCTCTACTCATTGTGCTCTTCATTTGGCTTTTAAATGACAAATTAAAACAGTGATGCTAAAGTTCTTTGCGGAGGAATCCTCTCTATATAGTTTGGTTGAACATTTGTTGCAAACTGTAATTCACTGCATCCTTAGTCTATATTAACCCATTTAAACCGATGAGCCTATGACTGTCATTTTCTACCTAAAAAAAAAGTAGAAATGTTACTCATACAGCGTTTTTTCTAATGATAGTAGGCAACTTTATTAAAAAATTAAGTTTCCAAGTGCTTTGTCTTATATTGTTTTTTTTATGGGAATATTTGTGCAACTATAATAGCCATTAAAATGCTATTTTCTGCAAAGAAAAGAGTACAAAATGTACAAAAATAGATACATAACATGATTTTAGTGACTTAACTGATATAATTATAGTTCAAATGGGTTTATCTCCAAGGAGCGTCATCTAAATTCTAAACGTGCATCCCCAGAACAGAACCATTGCTAATATCATTTTTATCCATGCTATTCTTGCTATGACAAGTTAAAATATCTGTCTGGCTGTAGAAAAGTTGTTTATGTGGTGCGAATAAGTTCAAAAGGGAAAAAAAACCTGCACATTTCATTAAAAATACAGACTCTTGTATAGATGTGTCTAGCATCTATTCTCCATCAGGTATTGCTGCACCTCTTCCTTTCCTTCTATGAGAAGTTCTTCTGTCAGTTGTTACTTCTCTCCTAAGTGCACTGACTTCAGTTGTCTATATTTGAAATATGACAGGCCTGTGTGTATATCTGTGCGTGCTTCTCTTAATATTTCTCAAGGAGTGCATTTGGAAGACGGTTCTTCAAGTGCGTACATCCATACGCTCACCGGCCTCGTGTATTTCAAATATGAAAGTGCATTTCAGCTTAGAAGTGGAAAATGATTTATACAAGGCTGTAGGCAGAGCCATTCTACTGAGGAGAGAGAAAATACATGGTAGAATGACTCTTCAGAGATGGCCTTTCTAATATGACAAACTCCAAACACTTCTCTCAGACTGGACTGACAGTCGGACTAAACTCGGGTAAGGATGGCGGCAAATGAAAAAGCCTAAGTCACGAAACTGTACCTGATTCTACTAATGAAAGTCCTTAGCAAGGGCTCTAGTTGTTAATTAGTAGAATCAGGTGTGTTCCTGAACCCTGCCCCCACAGTGGCTCTAACAGTGACCCAACAGTTCTATTGGAAGCCATTTGTGGTCATGTTTGCATGCTGCCGTGTGGTACCTGGCATTATCGGCTGTCCAGTGAGGCCGATGGGAGGCATCCCCAGGTTGTTCATGGCTGTCGCCCAGGCGTTGGGGTCTGACATGGGCATCGTTAATGAGTTGGAGTCCATGGTCATGTTATGGATCCCTTCTGCACCAAGAAAACAAACAGAGACAGAAAGAAGATTCAGTATTATAATTTAATAATCTCATTTTCATCTGTACGCCGATAACACGATTGTTTATTCTTGTGTTTCCTCCAAAAATGTTAAAGCTCCTGTAAAATCTTGAACTGGTTATAAGTTCTAGTGAAACAAAAGTCATGCCTTTCTCTAGAGCTCTTTTCCAGCCTCCTCCTCCAGACATTGAAGTCTGGAACAGGTGTTTTCCTATTAATATCTAGGAGTTTGGCTTGATTCAAAACTTACCTATTCTCATCATGTGGCTAATCTTGCCAAGAAACTCTGAATAAAATTGGGATTTTATTTTAGAAATGAGCATCGTTTTAACCAGTTTTGACTACGTTCCTTCCCATGATGCATTATGACAATGCATTTTTGGTCTCTGCTGCATCCCTAAAGGCTTACAGTCTATCATAGTGCCTTGCATTTTATTCTGAGTGATTGGTGGTTTGACGTCTTTACACAATCATAGACGGCTGCATTGGGACATTTTTATTTATATAACAATTTTAGGGCTACTCCCTGGCTATCTGAAACCCCTTGTGTGTGAGGGGAGAGTGGAGGCCGCTGTGACCCTACATCATCCAACCCTCCAATGACTTCTACAACACTGTCATTTACAATCTGCTCCTCCTGATGTTTCAGTTTATTCAGACAGAAAACAGACAGAAATTCGAAGGGGAAAAAAAAGGAAAGGATTCGTAAACTCCAAATTGTACATGGAAGATCAGAGCTTTCCTTTGCCAGTCAGAGTAAAGGAATAATACAGCGTAAAACAAGATTAGCATGGCACTAAGCACAAATCCTGATGCTATCAGGTATTAGCCAGACGCTGTGCAACTAAACCTTGGTAAAGTTTGAAAGAGCTCCAACTTAGCAGGAGAAATACACACAAACAGCTAAAACTCACTACCTCTATGCATTTTATTTGCTAAATAAAGCAAACACATTAAGATCTATTAGAAATGTTGGTGTACAGTTCTGGAAAAATATAAGAGACCATTGAATTTTTTGGAATGAAAACATTGAATCTTTTTTGTTATTTGTCATTTTCTACAAATAAATGCTCTAAACTACACAATTTTTTTTATTTGGAATTTGGGGGAAATGTCAGTATTTTATAGACTCAAACAAAAAATCAGAAAAACTGATCATTTTGCAGTATTCTCTTATTTTTTTCCCCGACATGTAGAATCTTCCATCTTAAAGTGCTTCACACCAAAGAGAAAACAACATGAACCTATCACACATCCACTAGTGTCTCTCTCCACTACTGCAGTCTATTTCACAGTTCTAAAAGCTCTTTAATTCTCTCCTTTGTTCGACCTTTTTCTCTCTGATAGACTTGTAAATTGCTGTGACTGCTGGCTGAGCCGAGCTGCCCTCTTCCTTCCTGACGACCCAAACCGCCGCCGCCGTTAATAATCCGGAGCTCCGGGCGTACGCTTCACACCTCGGAAGGTCTGCGGCGGAGCCGACTGTGGAGGCAACACTTCCCCGCTCCATGAGTGTCTGTCTGCACAACAGCCGCCGTATTGATATTCCCGGTGTTCAGACACAGCCGGCAACGTGTAATAACAGTGTTTTCCTCTTTGCCGCCTTCTCTGAGCTAATAATTTCAGAGCCGGCTGCTGTCGCTGTCATAGAGGCGTCTGATAAAAACCCGCCCCTGTCTGTGCGGCAGCGATAGGCCGCCATGACGAGGACTTCACAGGCTCGTTAACGAACGCGACCCAATTAACTCGGACCGCTGTTGAGGACTTAAAATGAAGGAGGAGACGAGTGTCGCCATGGTGTTTTATGGCCGTTTCATTAGAGTTTACAGAACATTAGGTGTCATCACTGCAGTGTGGATGCACACACACGCACACACACACACACACACACACTGCTTAGATTCTAATGATTTTAGCTCTGCTGTAAATTGATACTAATATCATATGGGATTTAAATAGTGTAATACAAACTGAAAGTCAGGTCTTTAACTCATTAAAATCTAAAACCCCCTGATATGGGAGTGGCATTGAGTTTTATGCATATATTTTACATGAGAAAACCTCAGCTACAACTCTAAATAAAGTATATTTTTCTGTAGTAAAACTGTTACAGCATCAATATATATCATCAACATCCACAATAAGAAAATAGTTTAATATCATGTCAATAGTAGGGCTGCAACTAACCACTAGTTTTAGAATTGAGCTGCTTGTGTGATTATTTAAACAGATCATTCATAATCTCCTTTTCAAACAATCTATTCTTCATGTTTTGTAATGATCATCAGTGTGATTTCTATGATTTTATGGACAAAAAATTGATCGTTGAACTGTAAATGATAAAACTTTGCATTGCAGATATTTCAGCTAATTTAAAGTGTTTTTTCCTGATTTGGTTCAGTTTGGTCTTGTTTTCAATAAAGTTCTTTTTCTAACTAACTATATTGTTTTGTATTGATTCCAGGTTTAAATACAATAACTTTTGTGGTTGTAAAATATTCCACATTTATTATCATTTATAGCAGGAAAACTGAAAAATAGGCCTGTGGCTTAAGTGTCTAAGGTTGTTTTTCTGAGTTTGGTAAAGCTGAAGAATCATTCTACTTTCTATCACCTTTTATTTACACGTATTTGTTTTAAAACAATGAAGATTTAGAAAGAAGAATCTATTAGAAACAGGACTTTTCAATTTCCAAGGTCTGGATTACTTTGTCCAATCAACAAAGACAATTTTCAGTGGAGAAAAAAAATAATTCTATTTGTAAATCTGGAACCAACAAAATTTAGCAGTTACCAGTTAACTAATAATCAAAATGCTTAGTGATTAATCCTCTGTCCATCGATTAATCAATTAAATGACTAATTATTTCAGCAATAATCACACTATCTGTCTTTTCCCAGTGAACGTGCCCCTCTGATTATTTCATTAAAACAAGTACAGATAATGGATGTAAAGAATCAACAGTAAACCAACATCTATTTGGAATAAAAATAAAAGAATGTCCATTTGTCCTCTCATCTAATCTACCTTCTGCTCTTGTTCAGTCACTGCATCCAATTCCAGTCTCTTTACTCTTATTGTTCAAAACTTGTGTTCTTTACATTTCTCTGCTTCCTGCTCACTTCAAGGCGTTGTGTCTTGACTCGACTGTCACAAACACACACACACACACACAAACACACTTCTATAAATCAATTATACCTTTGAGGCTTGCAGCTCTGTGTGTCAATCACCGATAGATTCTGCCTTGGACTAAAGGAACCATCCTACACGACGGCATTGATATATAGAGCTGAGAGAGGAGTGTTTGAAAAACAAGCAGCTGCTGAAAAAACCAACACACACGTGTGTGTAGGACACGACACACATTAACTCTGCCAGAAGAGGAGCCAGAGACAATATTACCAACCAGGGAATTAATGTCAGTAAATATGTTTTTAGTGGAAACATGGATTTACTTTGGTGATTTGAAGCCAATTTTCTGCCTGGAATGAAAAGGACATAATGAACCGCAGAGTTTAATTGTTCTTTTTTTTTTTTTAAATTCCAAGGTCAAATGTTCAGAGAAGGTAAAAAAAACGAAAAAAAACAAAGGCGATAAGAAAAGTAACCAAAGCCAAATTATTTTCAGCTGTTGGCTCAGTTTAGCTTGAGCTCAACCAAATGTCATATCTAATTATACAAACTAATTATGCGAAACAAAGACCTCATGACACAGAAATCCAAATGTAGGACTGCAGATGAAGTCCAGAAGTCTGCTTGAGCCAGAAAATAGAAAGTATTGTAATGACTGTATAATTGTTTAAGGCATTTAAAATAAAACAATACTAAAAAACATTGGCTTTTTTTTTTTTGGCCATGATGATGAGTGCAGTGATTTCACTGAATTTCATCAACATCGAAGCAAATTTGGTCCAAAATGGCTCAGAGTTTAAGGAACGTTCCACAGAGGCGACTGAAACTCGATCACTAGAAAACATCACAGTTTTCACCACTTTTAAAGCAAATGCAGCCCTTCAAAGAAAAATGTTATTCTTTCGGGAGAATAATAACAATGATCCCTTCAAATTTAATAAGGTTTGCACCACTTAATTAAAGCGTACCAAGGACAATAAGCCTGGAAAAGTATTTAAAGTAAAGAATACTAATGGACCACCCACTGCTCAGCCCCTGGAGCTTCTACACCAGTATCATCCTGATAGGTTTTGTTTGGATATTGCTCCTGACAATTAGACTGATAGTGATTCTGATTCTGTCGGGGTGCACCCAGCTCAAGGCTTTCATGATGCTCTCTCTGTGGGCTGTGCCCGGCTCTTAGCTTCCCTAAAAGCTCCCTCAGGAGGCACATAGCAAATTAAGTCATTTTAAGGCCCATTGGCCGTAAGTTCCAACAGCAGGCGGAGAGAAGCCAGGGGCCATTTAGTCTCAAACGCACATGGTTTTAACAGCTTACTACAGGTTTATTACGGCCCCCGGAGAGCAAATTCAAGAGGGAGCTAAAAAAGACGAGGAACAAGGGAGTGGGAAAAGACAGAGAAAAGGTCAGGTTTTAATAGACGTGACAGATGTGATGCAAAACACGGAAGCAGCCTCGAGTTGAACTTTCAACACTGCAGCAAACACCGGAGCAGAGAGACCCGGTGACAGCCATTACCGCAAAGTAGGAGCTTGAAAAATCTATAAAATAATGTCATTACTGAACACAAAGTGGTCTAGAAGACAGACATGGCATAATTAAATTGCAACCATGTCCTCAGAGCCAAGCAAAAAAAAAACAAAAAACAATATAAACAATACAATACTAGATTATTTTTCCATTTGGCGCAATTGTTTCCTGAGAGTAGAAGCCGCTTTGACCTTAAGTTTTCAGTGGATGTTTGTCTATGTGTGTTTGTGAGGATGGAGCGAGGACAAAAGATCACCTGCAGGGTCATCTGGAAAAAAAACAAAAACAAACAAAACAAGTGATTGTGAAGAACCTGAGGATGAGATGCAGCATGAAGCAGGAGAATCTCTGCAACTTTATCTGATGAATTATTAAAGCCAGAAATCCCAACTGAAAAATGGAGAACTGCAGCAGGTATGATTACTACATTACTTTTCAATTACCTACGTGCCTCACATACACAAGCATCACACACACACACACACACACACACACACACACACACACACACACACACACACACACACACACACACACACACACACACACACACACACACACACACACACACACACACACACACACACACACACACACATACAGTGTCTACTTAATAATGTATGACTGCCCTTCTCTTTGTTTCTTTGATCTGTTAATTATGATGAAACTGGTCGGGGTCTGGTGATTAGTGGTGGCACAGTGAAGCCGCCCCAGAGTGTTATACTAGACGACGTCTCATTTAGGACCAGAAAAGAAGACAACAAAGGGAGGATGTAGAGATGACAAAAGAGGCCTGAAGACTTTTTGGCCTCCTGGGGAAAAACAAACCGTGAGAGAAAGTCCCTCTGCTGTTTCTCTTACATTCACCTTGATATATTCTCATTAGTAAAAAGAGAGTAGGACTGACAGCGGGAGTCACACTCTCCAGGATTTCCCTTTATTCTTTATAATGTTATTTGTTGCCGGAAAAGGTAACATGAAATAGAGAAATACAGGGGGAGCAAGGTCTATCTGACCCATATTATAGTCCTATGATGTGCATCAAAACTTAGTGTACAAGCCTGAAATGTTAACCAGAGTAGAGTTATTTTAGTCTTTCCAAATGCCCTTATTAGATTTAAGCATATTTAGTCAACTGGTATTCTTTGTTGTTCAGTCAAATTTTAAATAAATGATAATTCCTGGTATTTTAGCCTTGTTTTAGTCATTAAACTCCAACGTATCTTAGTCTAGTTTTAGTCAATAGTCCTTCTTTAGTCTTTGACAGCAGGCTCATAGTAATGTTAATCAAAATGAATGTGGTCAAAACAATAGATTCATTTAAGTCTTTTCCTAAAGATTTATTGTAGATGAAAGGAGATAAAGGAGCAGATGCAAAATATCACAGTAAATTTGTATTTTTTTTAAGGAGGCAGTTAAATATACATATCAACCTAGTTGCAGCTTTTTTATCTTCTATTTTTCAGTGTGATTCAAGCAGGAATACATTTATTTAAACATGGGTTAGCACATGAAATGTCTATTGATTGATAGCACATTTTACCAGAGAAGCACTCGCCACATCGCCGTATTTAGTGCCAACAGCAACGGTGAATGCTACACACATACCTGGAAACATGTATAAGTGCCTTGACTGGATAGGCATCACTTGTATTGTAATTAGGTCAGTCAGTCATTTTCTATACCTGCTTATTCCTCATTAGGGTCACATGGTCTGCTGGAGCCTATCCCAGCGCGTTACGGTGAGAGGCAGGGATACACCCCAGATGGTCGCCAGCCAATCGTGGGGCACACACACCATTCACTCACACACTCACACCTACAGGCAATTTAGAGTCTCCAATTAACCTCAGCATGTTTTTGGACTGTGGGAGGAAGCTGGAGTACCTGGTGAAAACCCACCAGACACAGGGAGAACATGCAAACTCCACACAGAAAGGTCCCAGACCCAGGACCAAGGAGGTCTTGAACCTGCGACCTTCTTGCTGTGAGGCAACAGCGCTAACCCCTGCGCCACCATGTCGCCTAATTTAAAAGGTCTGTGACAAAAAACAGAGGCATTTTTTATGAAGTTTTTATAGAATAAAGTACATTTCATCTTGTCTTTTCTCGTCAATAAAAAATGTGTTTTTCGTCACAGTCAGTGGTTAAGGGCATTGATTTTTGTCTCATTTTAATGAAAAAAAACATTGTTGATGAATATATTTTTAGTCTCCTCATTACTGTGATCTCTCAAAGTCTTTACTTCCATCTGGTTAATAAATCCATTCCAAATGTTTTGTCATACATATTCCTCTTAACGTGATCACTGAGAAAAACACATACCATGTCAAACACAATAAAACACATGTCGATGACGGCCATCGACATAGAACATAATTACGCACATAAACAAAGCTGGATATAGATTGCCTCCACTTTCATTAAACAGTAGATTTTTTAAATTTCTATTTCAGACAGTGCAGCATCAGTCTTGAATATCTATTGACCCAGACTGAGTGAGGTTATAATCATATTTTAATGTTAAAATTCCAGCTCCGCAGCAACTTTAACAAATACAGACGGCCATTGTTTTCCTTCGGTTAGCACACAGGTGACACAGGATTCAACAACACCTGCTCCTTCTGCTGCAATGTTTACACTAAACAGGAGGAAATCTGCCTTTTATTTGTTCATCAATATTTATGATATTATAAACCAACAAATTAAAGCAGCTCTGACTCCAACAATCCATCTTTAGCAACCACACTAAATGTTGTTTTTTTAATTTCAATTCCCCAAATGAGCAGCACCTCTTTTAAAAATTACTGCATGATTAGAATCTGCTATAAAGAAAAAACCTGATGCAATACCAAGAGCTGTGGAGCCGAAAAGCCGTAAATATGAAAAATGTTTTCTTGAACTAAGCCTCCGACAGTTTCCAGCAATCTTATACGTGTATTACAAGCCACACTATGCAACATGAAGCTAATAAACTTGAGTCGGACATCAAGTTTGACATATGCAGACTGTTAAAACACCCCATCAGGATTGCATGTTTCTTTTTTGTGATTTTTAGGATCAGAATGACTGATTTTGTGGTGGCATTTTCTCATAATTTGCAACGATTTTTGAGTCTTTTACCCTCTTGTAAGCCCTATCGAAGTTCTAAATAGGCTTAAGACATAAAAAATAAATAGACCAACAATAATCCTGTGTCCCAAGTCGCATACTTCGATAGATAATTGCATTTACACTATGCAGTGATGCAATAATGAAGGCAGGTGAAGAGAAAGAGGAATCTATAGACCTGATAAAATGTCTCAAAAAACACACACACAATGCAAAAGTAGTAAAAGAAGAACTGTCAAGTCATTTCTGATTTCCAATACGTGTGCAGCGGCAGTATTTGATTTGGGACAGTACGACCATCTCCAATTTTGAGCAGGAACCAGTGACTGAATGGGAGTTCACTGCAAAGAAGTGGACTGAGAGAAGTGTGGGATTTGTTCATCATCACCAGTCGCTGCCTGCAGCAACATGAAATTAAAGCAGGTGTGTGGACAGAAAATAAAATGGTCGCATGTGCAAATACACTGCCTCCACCAGGGGTGTGTGGAAAGGATATATGGGTTTTGCGAAAGACTTTTTAATTTTATTTTGCCAGAATTATGCAACATGGAAATATGGGACATCGTATATATTCTTGTGATGGCAAAAAAACGGAGGAACTTATTAGCATGGCAACTCACTTCTCATGAAAATGAACAAACTCAGCATGTCAGTTGCTCACTGTTTGAAAAGACCTTAACGTCTTAAGACGCACCCCATTTTTCAGTCTTATTTATGAAAGTGGTAAGCCTAAATTTGATATGATTGGATGATGGGAAATTATCATTGGGTCGCACTGTTTTCCATCAAACCAAAGGTGGTCAAACTTTTGTAGTCGGTCCTCATTGGCTTTCAAGCTGGCTATCTCCCAACTCCATGCTTTGATTGGCTCATGCATGGTGTCAATCAATGCAAAACAACTTCAAGACCAAAATTATTTAATTATTTGCGTATAGAAACAAATGACTGAAGTGTAGTATTGCAATAAATGATGCCCCGTTCCCCCATACTGCTCATGGCTGCAACTCTATTGGTTGATTGGAAGACATGGGTTATAGCAGCTGTCACATTGAGAGATTGTCATGGTAAAATTTGCTCCATCTTTGCTTGCAAGATCGTGACAAGGTCGGCTGTGAACTTAACTCACTCTGCAAAGTAGTATCACTGCTTTGAAGCCACCACCAAACAAATTGCCACGTTTACACCCAAAACCACATAGTGTGCTGTCAGCTTTAATGTGCACCGACAGAGAAAAAGAAACAGTGATATACATTGGAAGTAAACATTTATTTTACTGTGGGAGAAGTCTAGCTGATGGTTCACAGGGCAGATTAGTTATAGTAAACAACCTCAATTTCTATTGCCTTATCAGGAGCTATTTTTATACAAATGGAGCGGAGGCGCGCGTTTGTGTCGATGTTGTCAAGGAGGAACATCCATTCCTGGACAGGAGCATGACTCTTCCATTTCTTATCAGCCTGAGAGGTGACAGACAGGAACAGATAACTCTGATATCTGCCGGGGTGAAAGAGGGACGGGAGATAAAGAGCATGAAAGGAGGAGAGGTCTCAAACAGAGCTGTAACCTCAATGCTATCAAAGTATTCAAAATAACCTGATGTAAGGTTGTCTGTGGAATCTCTAATGCAACAAACACAGTGTGTTAAAAGAGTCAGTGTAAGACTGATGTTTGATGAATAAATCAATGACTGGTGGAGGTTCTGAGAGGCCAACATCTGAATGTCTCAAGCAGCGAAGGTTATACTTACAGACTTTAAAATGATTTTCCGGTTCTGGTTAGCTAAGACCACACTGTTTCTAACACCGGCTCTAAAGTAAATCTGTTTACAAAGAAGGTGAGTAAGGTTGAAACCAATGCTTGAAATAACCCCGCTTAATACGAGATCCACACGTTGTCATGATAACAATAGCAGGCGGCGGTTTGGGGCGGCAGGTCGGGCCAACACGTTTCCACAAGAAACAAGAATGTTTGCGAAGGCAAAAAGGTGATTTCTGTCCATTTTTTCCCTCTTCTCCTCGAGGTTAAACGTACAACAGATGGATACTTAATCATAAATACTGACAGCAATCTTGACTAAGTGACAAGTGACATCTACGAGCAGGAAAATTAGTGCGTGACTGACAGGACGGGAAAAAAAAAACTGTATCGCCGATCTTAATCATGTGCGAAAACATCTGCTTCTAATCTTTAAGAATGATGGGTTCTAAGTGGAAGGAATTCTCTAAGTCCTTTAATGAGTTGGCTGCTGATATCCACAGTGACAGAAGGGTAGATTTGCCCAACTACAGATATTGTCCTGAATGAAATTCATTTGTTACTACTATAGAAGTACTATATAATATTAAACTGTTTTCATTTGCTGGCCAATTAATTTAAGGTGCACAATGAGCCAGTGATGCACTGCATGAATTTATAACATAGAAGAATCATCTATGATGTGCATTTTAATACAAATCATACATGTATACACGGGCTGAACAATAAACCTAAAAAAGCAGATTATTGCAATATTTTTTCCGTGATACTGCATTGATTGTTCAGCCCCTTGTATTGGTTGAAGATTTCTAATACATTTATATATATTTGAAAGGTTTAAGGATATTTTTCTTGTTAATATCAGAACCACAACTCCCCTGCCTGCCTGCGCTCTAATGTGTTCCGCAGGTCCCTGTCTTCACATTCCATGATTTTAAATGTTCGCTGTTCGACTAAATTGGAATGGAATTAAATAATTTTGACTCAATCTGTCCACTGAGGTATTAGATTACTTCGCTGGTACAAAGAAAGTTACATTTTCAGCTCTATTTTTTTAAATTCCAAGCATATTATGTGGTTCTTGCCACTATCAAGCCCCAGTTTACACAGAACCCAGAACTAACAGACCTACGGTTTATGGTTAAAATGAGACTGGAATTGAATTCCTCATGAAAGGTAATTGGGAAAAGTTCCTGCAGGATTTTCAGGAACCGAATATTTCGGCAGCAGTATAGAAGTTGGGAGCGAAACATATGTTCAATCAAAAATGATGAATTCCTGTAGCGCTGAACATTTGTGAGAGTTAATCTATTGAGATTTCAAACCTCAATGCTGAAACAGGGATGTCATGGCGGAGAATTTAGATAAACATGGACTTTAATGAAATGAGACAGCCAGGTACATGTACGTGCTTTATTAATTTAAGTCTCTCATCCATTATGCATCATGCTGGAACATGACTTTGCGCTCTCCTGCGGTGCATTCTGTTCAAACTATAGTCTGAAAATAACAAAACAAGAGGGAAGCTAATATTAGTTAGCTAACTAGTAGAAGAAATTATAAAGTTAAATACAAGTAAAGTGGATCAGGTCATGTCTTACTGCTCCACCCAAGAGGAATGTGTATAACTCCACTCTATTGTACAGTCAGTTTGACATTAAATTGTTTTGCAGAGGTGGTAAAAGTAAAAGATTATGGTTGGTGCCATCTTTTTCATTTGGAGCAAACATCAGTGTTTCCCACACGAATAGACAATCTGTGGTGCAGCGCCACAGAATGAAAACGGAGCACCACAAATTGCGTCCACCTCTTTAATTTGGATCAAGCTGTGCATCACTGATACATGCACACTCACTGAGGCCTGAGCCTCCTCTTGTCCATGTGCAAAACTTGAAGCCAATAAATGCACCAGAACCCAGGGAGGTCCCTTTTGTTAGGACACTGGAGTTGTTTTTCCAATAGGGTATGCAAAAATACACCAAATAAGCTTTCTTTTTTAATTTTTCATTTAGTTTCTTGCTGTACCATTCATAACTTATTGTGTGTATTTATTGTAGATATCAAAGAATCTAAAGTTCAGGTAAAATCTAAAACCTTTGACATCAATTGGTGAGTAATTGTCAACATGAAACTACAGTATAAACTGTACTTGTAAGAGCAAACTGTACTGGCATGCTTTACAGTACAAAGGGGGGAGTCGCCATCTGATGGTGTGTGTGTGTGAGTGTGTGTGTGTGTGTGTGTGTGTGTGTGTGTGTGTGTGTGTGTGAGAGAGAGAGAAACGTCAATCCCAGTTGTCAATCAATGACCATACGGCAGAAATCAATACTAGTATATGTCTTCAAATCTTAATTAATCATTTCAAAAATGCTCTTTTAAAAAGGGCCAGATGTTTGAGGAATGAGACTAATAATCTTCTACGAAACCATTACTACGATTCCTAGTAATACTACTATTAGTACCTCTACTAATAGTATTAATAGCGCATAAAACAAGTCATTTTGGCGCTTTTTCAGTTAGCTCAGTCCTCCATAATATGTCTGACATAGTCTCTAATGACCAAACTCAATGCCAAACCAACAGAAAGCACAGACAGCGGATCAATAAAAGTTGTCAGAGCGTCGCTTGCCAACTGACGACGGATCAGATGGTGACTTGGACGAGGAAAATAAAATGGAAAGTCTCCAGATTCCGGGCGAAAAACAATGCATCAGCTCCAAACTGTACTATAGTCGATAATACAGAGCTGCTTTACTCAGATGGGACGCTGAACAGCTGTGCAATATAATTGATCCCATATGAGATGTCAAACACACACAACCCATCCCAGACTTCAAATCCTTTCTGCGCGGCGTTCAGGGAGAGGTCGGAGCTCAGCAAATCAACTTACTGCAGGGACAGAAGACTGACATGGTCGGATTTAGTATTCAGCCCACTGATGTGCAGTTTGACACCACAGCCTTGGTGTTGTTGGGGAAAGGGGATTTGGAACCTTCTCCTCAGAGCAGCTTCCACCCACCCTAACCTTCATCAACCAGCATGGAAAATTAAAAACAGATTTGGAGAACAAATTTCAACAATGCATGCAATGAGTTAACTGACCTACTGAAACCTCATTTCATACCGTTTGCATTCCATTGCCCTTTAATTTGCTTTCATCATTTCCCAAAGTTCAGCTCTCAAAACAAGAAGAGGTTATGAAATCATCCAACTAAGTAATGGCTTAATATCTGTGTTTACTACCCGTCTGGTGGGGTCATTTTCCTGCTCCCCTAAGCCTAATTTATCTTCAAAACATTGACAAGCAATAAGCTGTGGGTCTAGACTTACCGTTCACCTTTCATAAACAGCAAAGGCAAACACTTCTATAGGAACAAAAAAGGAAGCGGGAGGGGGGGTCATACACAAATCCACACTTTAGTCCCTAGAGTGGCCGAGTGTGAAGTTCTCCTGATTAATTTCCTCCTCGGTGCTGTCAGTCCTCACGTTGTCAGGGCAGGAATTACACCGCGGCCCAACAGCTGGTGCTGTTGATTCTCCAGAGAGCGGCTGTGATGTCCCATCTAAAATTAACTACCCACACGGCCAGTTTGGCAAAACTTCAACTGGCCGCGGTGCCCTCAAAAGAAAATGGTGGATTTCCTCTTGGAAATGACATGACTCCACATCACTCTGTATCGCTATCATCACGCTGGACATCAACTATGAATATGTGTAATATTATGGCAAACACCAACAGCTAACCCACTAACTAACAATTAACAGCTGCCTTTTCATCCACCACTATTGTTATTGCACCATTGGTGTCCTACATTCGTTCACAAAACCCCAATAAGTTTGTCTTTAGGACGAAGTGACCTTGTCCTAAAAATGTCTCCATTCCAGGACTGTGTCCTACATTGTAGAATATAAAGGAGAAAGGGAAAGGGCACCCTCGCAGAGGATGTACATAGCATATATATTTATAGATTTCAGTTGAATCTAAAGAAATCTGAGAGCATCGCAGATGGCTGGAGGGAGATCCCAATCTGATGGCTGAGGTCAAGGACAGAGATAAAGGCGCAGGAATGGAAAAGAACCTAAGCAATGCCCATGGACATGGTATCCTGAGGTGATACGATTGTAAAAGCTCCAACAGTCAGGAACCGTATTTTGTCCACACAGACTGTGTACAATTTGCAGCCTTTCTGGAACTTTAAAATTAACAAGTAGTCACAACATAGCTAAACCCTTGTTTAGTGCAGGGACCCACATTGATGCATGTATTGATGCCTGAAGGACGGACTGACATCCTCTAGGAGGGAAAACAAGCTGGAGACGTTCTTTAAATCTGTTCTTTTTCACTTCTTTGAAGATCAAACTCTCAGAACAAGGGACTGGGGCCTCAGAAAAACAAAAAAGGCTGTGGGACTGTCAGTCTTTGTTGTGGTAAAGGGAATAACAAGGCTCCAAGTCCTCATAGGATGCTATATTATGCCATGCTTGGAGAAAACATCCCTTTGATGGTGATCCTTAATCAACAGCTGGAAAAAATAGATATATTGATATTTCATCAACCAGGATCATACCAAACTTTAATGATATATTTGTAGGGTTGAAATGAATTCTCGAGGCACTCAAATGACTTGAACACTAAAAAGTTTTAACCCATATTACAACACAGAGTGCTCTGTTTTCATGGTTTTCATTAACACACTACAACATGATGCAGACTCTGCCGTTTCTTTTTGATTCTGTGGTTTGTTTGCAGGAACCAAACAGGTTTGCAGCGGGTTCCTGTAAACCTTGGAGCAGGTTTTTGAGTTGTCTTTCTTTTATGTTCGTGAACCTGCATTGAACGAGGTGAAGAGACGGGCCAGAGAAAAAGGGAGATTTTGCCCAAAGATTGGATCATTTCAAGCTGAAGTAAAAAAAAAAACTCTTCAAATTACAGTGTAAAAGTGAACTAGCCAACCGCAATAACAACATCAAAGATTCAGCATCTCAGCAGGAAGCATCCAGGCCAAGAGCTGTCCTGAGAAACACTAACAATAACGTGAGCATTAGCAAAGCATCCGATAACTTGGCTGCAGCCATTTATTCAATTAATCTATTGATTACTGAAATAATTAATCGATTAGTTGTTAGGTTGGTGTGCAAATGGTGTAAAATGTCGATCACTTGTTCCCAAAGTCGAAGATTCAACCCAATATCTCTTTTTTTGTCCAGACCAACAGTCTACAACCCAAAGAGCATCAGTTTACTATTATATTAGACTAAAGACACCAGAAAATAATCAGATTTGAGAAGCTGCAACCAGAGAATTAGGATATTCTCTTCTTAGAAATTACTCAAATTGAATATTGCAATATCAAAATAGTTGTTGATTAATGTAAATTGGCAACTAATTGATTAATCGTTGCAGATCCACCCACCACAATAATAAATAAGTAAACTCAAGAGGTTCTGCACATTCCTTTATTTTTAGAGCACACACTGATGAAATCACACCAAAACGTGTTGTTTTCTGCTGAATACCACTCTTACCAATTCATTCATGTTGTAAAATGTCAATGTTTCCCAAAACAGAAGATTCAACCTAAAATGTCTTTTTATCCAGCCCAACAACCAACAACCCAAAGATCATCAATTTACTAATATTACAGACTAAAGAAACCAGAAAATAATAAGACTTTTGAATCTGGAACCAGAGAATTTGGACATTTATTTCTTAAAAATGACTCAAATTGATAGTTGTCCATTAATGTAATAGTTGGCAACTACTACTATTAATCATTGCTGCTCTACCCACCACAATAATAACTAAGTAAACTCAAGAGGTTCTGCACATTCCTTTATCTTTAGAGTACACTCTCATGAAATTACACCAAAACGTGTTGTTTTCTGCTCTGGTCTTGATCTCAGAAGACGAATATGTAATAAAAACCGCTATTCCTGAAACTGAGATGATTTATGGCAGAAATAAAGCCAATTTACTGTATTTTCTTAATGTGCCTGCATGCTTCTGGTGAGAAGTGTACACTGAAACTCAAGGTTTTGCTTCCTAACCCTCAATTAGATGGAGATGACCTGAGACAAATGCCTTCAACCATAGTTGGTGCTCAAACACACATGCCTACATACCCTCCATTAGTCTCTAGGCTCTGGAGACTGTAACACTGAAAAAAGACTTCACATAAGGTAGTTTGTCTGCCAGGCAAAGCTTCTTGTGAATTCCATTAACTAAAAAGAAGCATAATTACTTCCCTAAGATCAATCCAAAAAAAAAAAAAGAAGGAAAAAGCTTTCTATAGGCTTTTGTGCATGATACAGACAGTCAGGAATAATTGCCTGCAGTTTAATGAGAATAGAGAGGACAAAGTTAGGTTTGGAGCGAATTATAGGCTTTAAGTGCATTAATTGCACAGAGATCTAGGCTAAGGACACTATAGCAAAAAATCTCTTCATCAGCAGTTCCAGCTCAAACCCAAGTGGCTTTGGACCAGATCTGCCAGCAAAAACATCTGCTAAATCTATGAGTATGGGCCTGAAACAGGACCAAACGTACTAAAAATGTTAAGGGAAAAAAGAGGCCTGGATTTAGCAGAGTCAGCTATACAATACAGAGCAGAGAACCAGAGTATAAAAGAAACGCGTATCTATTAATCTTCATGTCATGACCAGCCCGATGCCTCGAGGACCTGGATACAATGCATGTTAATGAAAAGCTGCATATTTCACAGAATATACTTCATAATGGCATATACAGTACGGCTCATGAGCACCGTCCTTCCCTGTTCATCACCATTTACTCGGCCGGGGAAACCCTTGTTGTTATGGATACGGTTCAGCGCTGAAACATCTCAGGCCGGTTAACAATGGACTTATCTCAAGGATCTTTGATTTGAAACGTGTTACACATTTCGATTGTAGCTTTTAAAATGTGCAGATGCAGTCGAATCACTTATGGATGTGGCATGAGCTGACACTAGGTAATAGGCAGATTTACTCTATGTCTATAATACATATATATATAGATGGTGACTCAAATCCTACTTATGTCACACACAGAGACTTCAGACTTGACTTGGACCTGTCGCTAATTAGCATTTCTTGCTAACTTCATTAGCATTTCTAGCTAACACTTTGCTAGATTTCATAAGCATTGTCCTATTTATATGAGATGGTAAAAACACTAGTGTTTGGTTATACGGAGTTTTGAGTTGATTGAATTCAAGTTGAGGTTAATTACCTGTAGCTACTTTTGGTGATATTGTAAAAATAAGAGATCACCAAGAAGAAGTAGCACAAGTTATAGATTTAATGTGCTTCTTGTTCTGCCTTTTTGGAGAGCCAAGTTTAAAAAGTCAGAGCAGTATTTAGCTTTGGCTGTAAAACTTCAAACGAGAAGACACCACCAACAAAAGAACGACTGCAAAGTCTGCAATACAGAGATTAAGGACGCTGGATCAACCATGTCGAATTATATCAGACACCTAAAAACTCTGCCATCTACTGGTGATATAGCTGTGCATTGCAGTATTCTTAGTAGATGACAGGAAGCTCATTATAACAAGAAAAGACATGAGACTTTGGATTTTTAAAGACTTGAATCTGACGTATGACCAAAGACATGACTTGCACAAAAAAACAGTTTTGGTCAGTTTTGTCCAATTAAGCTCCTTTTCCCATATTTAATATGGAAGAATATTCTGTTATGAATACTAATTTCCATTCAATCCATTTTGTTTCCATTCATTCGTCTCAAACACAAACGCCTACTCTAAGTCTAGTTTGTCACAGTCAGTGTGCCTACGCCCTGACTGGAAAACCATCTGTGGAAAACCAGGTTCAGGCCCTGCATTTAGCCCGGTCCGCCCACCAAACTCCAGAGCTGTCATCTCCTCCTCCTGCTGTCTACAGGCACCAGACAGACAGCATCTTATCAGCAGCGACCAATTACAACATGTTATCTGCGGTAGCCAATGAGAACCAGGGGAGTAAAGCTGTGAGGAAATGTCAACAGCTCGGTGAACTTGCCAGAGCTCTTATCTGGCCACGCCTCTTGATCAAGGCGGTTTTCTTTAAGTCGACTGTCACAGTAATGACTGCTGGTGCAATGTTGTGACAAGAAAGGCTGGAGGTATGGCGCGGTTTCAAAAGAGCAAGTCTGCCAGAAAAGACTTCACACGGCTTGAAAATATTTTAGCAAGTTTCTGACAGCTCATGACGAGAAACCTACAGAGATCTTTCATTATTCACTCGGCCCCAGCTGGGTGTGCATTCAGACTGAATGTGAAAGCTCAGAAGAAAATATTAAAAACGAAATCCAGGAAAAAGAAAAAAAACAAAACAAGAGGTGTGGAACAAATGCGTTTAGTTCTTTAGAAGACAGGCTTCTCAAATTTATTACAGTGTGAGAGATGGAGAGGTTGCTTTTTCCATTTCACAGCTCCTCGACATGGATGACAGGTAGGATGCATTATTTCTGCTTATAAACATCTGTTCAACCCTTTTTCACTGAGGAATCAATGCGATGCTTCTGAGCCTCTTTTCCACTGGAACTGTGGACACATAAACAGCGACAGAAAAAAAGAATTGTTCCCTGTTTGTCACTTTTAAACAGTATTCTTGGGAATTTTTTTTGTCTGTATAATGACGTAACATTTCCCAGGCTGAACTTATTTTTCCCCCAAAGATATTTTTGTTGCATTTCTTCTCTCTATCATCCTAGTGTTGCATGAATAATTGCTTTTTCCCCCTTTACTGTTTTACACCATGTTTCCCGTTATTGGATTAATTTCCTTCACCAATAAAAATCCTTGCAAAAAAAGAAAAAAACATGCTCATTTACACACATGCAGCGCGCCTTCCTCAGATTACAACGAACATTTCCATTTGTGTTCACTTAGCTATGCCTCCAATAAGAATATATTTTTATATATATCTCTTTGTGGAATAGTCAAATACCTGGGATGGTGTTTTGAAAATCAGGATCTGCACTACTTCACAAGAAAGAAGAAAAAAGAAAGGCGATGAAAAGACATGATGCTTTTACCATCACTCCAATGGCTATAAGCGGAGATGATGCACATTTCTGTCACATGTCATCATAGGTTGCATCATTGGACATTAATGGAGACACATAACGGTATGGTCCGGCTTTTAAGACCACATATAAGATTCTAGCAGACAATGACCTCCACAGATTCATGAGGCATTGAATGAATCATGGTCTGTTGCTTTCCCTGGTAAAGCTTTCAGACTGGAGGTCATTGCAGTTATTTCAAAGGTTCAGATTCTCTGTAATGGCGGCATGGTTGACTAGAGCCATGAGAGATACCCACAGTGGCAGCAACACAGAGCTTATGGCAGACAAAAAAAGAAAAAAAAAAACAGATGATACTTAAACCCCCTTTTTGTTACTGGCCTGCAACAGCAACATATCATTTAATTCATTAGCATATCACACACCACAGCAGACAAATCAAATACCAACACCCAAGGACACAATTCAAACAATGAATAAACAAACAATGCACCACATCGCTCCAGCAGGAGATCACTTCACAGGGGAGTCTGATAACATGGCTGAGCAACAAATATATAGAAATAAACACAGCATATTAATTGTGACAGTGGTTCAATATAAACAGGAATGGAATAATGCTTGATTGCTTATATCACAACCTCATATTGAATCTGTTAAAATCCTAAATCCCCTGATATGGCATCAGTTTTATTCATATGTTGCATGAGGAAACCTCAGCTTCAACACTATATAAAGTATTTTATCTGTAGTAAAACACAATGTTACTGTTACAGCATCAATATATATCATCAATATCCACATCATCAATACAATAAGAAAACTAACCATTATTTAGATATTTCATTTACATTTGGGTCGTTTGTGATTATTTAATTGGCTCCTTTTTAAACATCTTACATGTTATATTCTTCATGTTCTGCAATGATGCTTAGTGTGATTTCTATGATTTTATGGAGAAATTATGTATTTTTGAACTCATCTTATTAATCATTGAACTTTGTATCACAGATAATTTAACTTATTTCACCCTTCCCCCCCCCCCCCCAATTTGGGTCAGTTTGGTCTCTTTTTAAGTTTTAAATGAAGTATTTGTATTATTATTCTATATTTGCTCTGTAACAACAACATAAATTGATTCTGACTTTCTGTAGTCACCTCACATGTTGTAGATTTCTTTTGATTCCATTAAATGTACATAAACCTTGTGGTTGTAGAGATATTTCATATTCATTGTCATCTTGAGCAGGAAAATGTAAGTGATTAAAGACAAATAATAAGTGGAGGGGGTCGATTGAACCAGGAAATAATAGTTCAAGAGAACCTTAAGTTGATCTATTACATGTAGAGTCATTAATTACATTAACAATACACTTGTTTACATCCACTAGCTTGCTTTAATCAAGTTGATCTAAAACTTAAGTTGTTTGGGTAAGACAGCGAGATCTCTAATATAATTAATATGGCTGCAAACAAGTGTTCCTTTTAGCATTGAACCTTTATATACCAAGCCTTGCAGAGTCTAAGAATAATTGGCAAAGTGCGATAACATTGTTCAATGTTATCGCAAAGACGTAATTAACCAAATCAAATAAATGAATAAATAAGTGTGTGTCACTTTCAAAATAGAAGGAAATAGCCAGTGTAAGATGGTGAATGCAGGAAGGAAAAACAACTTTCTTCCCAATGGCTTTGACTAATGAGTCAAACAGTGTTGCGGTCAATGCCATTACAACAAAGTTTGGAATTTAACAACCCTAATCATCTGGTGTGCTGACTTTAGATTAAACCCATTAGCCCTCATATAATACAAACACCTGAGGGGGAAGTCAAGCCAAGCTGGGGAATGTCAAAAGGCTGTTAACAAAGCCGCCGCTGTGTTGATACAAACATCATCATGCTACAATACCCGCCATCAATCTCATTAGCAGGTATTTTATTTTAAAAGAGACGCAATGATGAATAAAAATAAACATGTCAACATACTTTATCAATATACTCCATTTGATTTGTGTCCTTTTTAACTGTCATGATTCTTTGTATTGATGCCAGACTGCATTCCCCACAGCTACTGGGGCAAGTTTTACTTCTCAAATATTCTACTTTATGTCCAAATGTGCCACTAGATGCTGCGATGTGGGTTATCTATTTACAACAGACAACAAAGTCCTGTTTCTAAAGATCATGTATCACAAGGGCACAATTTACAATGTAGGTAAAGGAGCTTTTGGACAAAAACTAGGTGAGAATGAGTGAGATACTGAGTAAAATAAAGGGGGAAAGCAGCAAAGGTTATTAGAGAAGGGGCTTCCTTTTAATTAGACTTCGGCAGCATAGTGTCTGTCCTTCCTACATGTCAAAAAAAAGACTCAGATAGTAAATCAGACAAAGAGAGACATGCATAATTGTAGTAAGGATGTAGTGTCTTTCTTGTAATCCATCAGGCTTCTCCAGCTTCAGATAAGAGACACCTGTATGATGTAATTTAGAGTTCATCGGGGCAGTTGTTGCAAGAGAGGAGCAAGATTTGTGGCCTTTAGAAAATGGCTTTGAGGTAGAGAAGCTGCCTCCATGAATAAAGTCGGGTACGGATCACTGAGGTGAGGGTAGTCACTAAAAAAATATGACTCATGAGAAATGGACAGTGAGAGGCAATGAGAGGAGGATTCATTCTGTGTTTTTGTTTTGTAAAGCTGTTCATACTAGGGCTGATAGATTTTAAGAATTTAGGTTTTGTTTTCATTCACAACATTTACAAGCATCAAGGAAACTTGCAACAAACCGTTAGAACAATAAATGCCATAACTCTAATGCAAGAATGAAAACTAAAGTCAAGAATTGATTTCAAATGTAGTCCTATTAATTAACAAGAAACATGCTAACATAGGCTACATCTACGGTGATTACAACTGAAGAACTAAAAGAGCCATTTATGTCTGAACTTAGGTCCCAACTACACAAATCTGGATTTTTTTTTATCCACGCATTTATCCAATTAGTTTGGATTTGTTGATATATAAGAGAAATATAATAATATAATAGCGGATGCTTGGACAAAGTGTTGGTCTTACTTGTGCTTTCTGTTCAAAACAGCAATGACGGCGGACATGTCTGAGGTTGTGTCTTCGCTTTTAAAACGTTTGCACTTCATGATCATTTAAGTTAAAGATTGCTGTCTCCACCTGTGTTTACCTTGGCTGTCGTCTCCATGTTGTTGAGATATCTGTCAATCGGTTCGATCGATTTTTTTTTAATTGGGGGATGAAAATATCCAGATTTGTCCAGATTTGGGTTTGTAAAGCAGACAAATCTAAAACCAGATCTAGGTCTAAATCATTCAGGTCTAGTTCATCCATTAGAAAGAAAACGAAACAAAACGAAAACTCTGAGCAGTGTTAGAAAAGCTTCCAGTCCAGGGCAGACATTACTGACATAAATTCAGCCCTACTATAGACAATAAAACACCACCACCACCACAGAAGAAGAAGAGGATTATGTCTTCTTTAAAGAAAAGGTTGCAGACTGCCAGGCGATTAATTTGTCTCACATATTCCACTTTGGTACAAACTTGCCTGTTTACTCACTCTACTCCTACACTGCTGCTGCTGCCTGCTTTTTTTTTTTTTGCAAAGCTCACTGTATTTCCCATAGCAAAAACCAGAGTGTTTAAATGCAGCTTTGATTGCTTGTTTATGTGCTGTAGGATTTTCTTCAAAAAAGGATTCAGAGATGCGGTCGGCATCGGCGTAGCTCTCCTGTGTCATTTAGGAGTTCAGAGGCTTTGTTCAAACCAAATAAAAAAGTGCAGTTTATTTAATTGTCTCCTCTCTGGTGTTTTGTTGTGTTGACTCACCTGGTGTACAGGCTGGAAGATGAAATGTATTAGAAAGAAAATTTAAATCGTCAACTCTTTTGATAGTCAAGTTACACAGTTCCAGTTTGGAGCAAAGATTTCAACTATTCATCGAATTCAGATTAGAAAATTTAGAAGTTGTTTCTTTTTACCAACCAGTCAATTACATAATTTAGAATTGTTAACTACCCATCATTTGATTTTTTCCCACTAGTACATGTGCACTGGCCTCATACAGAGCAATGTGATTTCAGAGTGTTGGAAAAATGTGTGGACAGGATGCTTTTCCCATCTTATTACAGTCTCAAGATGAAAAAAAGCTGTAATGGAGAGCAGAATACGTCACACCCTGCATAATATGGTGTCATATATCCTATCAACATGCCCATCTCCAATTATAGTAGAAGGAAGTAATGTAGTTCCCCATTATAATTTAAATGAGTCCCAAAAACACTCACCAGAGGTTAGTCAAAACCAAATTGTAGTCCATTTATAGCAGGAAAAGAAGCTCGCCCACCTACACACTATAAATAATTCATCAGGTAATCCGACCCATCTGAGATAGCGCTTATTCCTCTGTGTTTTTAGGGCCGTCTCAGACGTGTAGAAATCTGACAGTCGCTGTTGGCTTTATGAAAAAACACTGTAGATAAAACCCCCTCAACAGCTTTTACATTTGTAATTTAACCCTCTGAACCCCTTAAAGCTCAGACCGGCTTTCTTTCTTACAGAACATGCCCTCAACAAGAGGAAATGGCAGCTTCAATTTCAGCTAAAACGCAGAGGGCTGCGAGAAGGTTGAGATAGAGAGAACGCTGCATAGATTACAGCCGCCTCTTAAAGACAGACTCTACATTTGTAGAGAAATGCACATAGATGCATGCAGCATAATTTCTGAGTATTATAAATGAATTAACCTACATACTGTGTTCCAGTCAGACATGCACTGACTAAAAAAAAGAAGAAAATGATTCAGGTTTTGTGGCTGTTGAGACAACATGACCGATTTTTGAAACTCTAGCCTGCAGGCAATATCCTGATTAGAAATCAATTTACCAAAGTTGCAGAATTATTAAGCAAAAATGGAACCGAACACATTAATAAAAAAACACCGCTCGGAGACAACTTAATTGGCTCAAGTTTTCCTTGGGCAGCCACGTCCCCAGGCCTGGGGGATAAAGTAAAAAACTCATCTGAGGGCTAATTGTTTCTACGCCGTTGCTGGGCTTGAATAAAAGTAATAATAAAGAGGAGGCCAAGCGCAAAACAACACAGGCCCATTCAGTTCTGATCAAGCAGAAAAAGAACTGCTGCCCAGGTGAAGATTTCTGTTTTTTACATTACAATACATTCGCTCGCTTGAGGCTTTGCAATTAGTCTACAGGAAGAGCCGAGCGTCTTCTGGCACGGTGAATTATTTAGATCTCAAGATGAGGTGAAGTGGCAGTAAACCTCTGACCCAGAGAGTGTACAGCAGACCGACAGGGAGCAGAACACAATTATAGAATGACGCTGATGCGGAATGAGAAAAGAGATAGAGGATGAACCCGAGTTTCATTTCCCTGTTTGATGATCAGCAGCAGAGTAGACAGAGGATGAGACTTAAGATCTGTACCTTAACCTGGGAGGAAACCTCAGCTCCAACACTAAATAAACTCTTTTTATCTGTAGTAAAACACAGTGTTACTGTTACAGCATCAATCATTAATACAATAAGGACATAGTTTACCATAATATCAGTAGTCGGGCTGCATCTAACCATTATTTAGATATTTGAGCTGTTTGTGTGATTATTTAATTGGCTCCTTTATAATCTCCTTCTTAAATCTTGCAGAATATATTCTTCATGTTCTGTCATGAGTATTTTTTATCTGTAGTAAAACACAATATTCTAACTATATTTGCTCTGTAACATCAACATAAATGGATTCTTCTGACTCTTCTGTAGTCACCTCACATGTTGTAGATTTATTTTGATACCAGGTTTAAGTCTACAACCATTGTGGTTGTAGAGATGTTCTATATTTATTCTCATTCATAGTAGAAAACTGAGGGCCCTGGGGCTTAAGTGGTTAAGATAACACTGTAGTACTGCATCACATACCAGTAATAATAATGCATCGAGTGTAAATAGCACTTATTGTGGAGAGATGAATGCATCTCTGTATGAACAATATCACTGTGGCAGTCTTTATCTTTCCCCATGCAGCGGTGGACTGTTCTGTTCTGACAGAAGCAGAGGAATCCCAAATGAATATCTCTGGTTTTGCATTTCAATCGCCATCCTCTCCTATAGTTAAAACACATCCCGCATTCTGTGCAAATAAAGCCCTGCAGAAGCATGCAGCTGCTCCTTCATTGCCAGGAGAAATGAGCCCTGTAGGTCAAAAAAAAAAACTCAGCTCCCACACTGCTTCTCTCTGATTTTTTTTTCTGTACTCCATTTCCACAGTGTGATGACATCAGCTCGTTATGGATGTCCATTAACGCGCCTCCGCTGCGGCTTTAGCGTGCACACGAGCGCCGAGGGATCAACGGCACGCAGAGGCTTTGAGGGACTGCGACGCTCGTGGCCAAAGCGTCGGTGTTAAGTGGTTCCGTTGTTTCTCTGGTGGAAAGGAGGCAACTTAAGGACAGCGGCGGGTAGGGTTTGTATTTCTGGATCTCAGAGAGCCTTGGCTGTTAAAACACTCTTGTGGTAAGTGTCACTTGTCTGACGTAAATGATGTTAACAGTCAGAATAACACGCACGTTTAAACAGTGGCTAAGTACTTAATACTGCGATTACTTTTATAGGTTTGTGTTTTTTTTTTGGGGTCTTTTTTACATTCCTGCCAACACTTTAGGTGTGTCCTCACTACAACGCCTTTCTGCTTCAGAGAAGTCTGGCACATTATCCACTTATCCCCAGGATACAGTACACACCTGTAGATCAATCAGTGAAACTGAGTTCATGCTTGAAATCTAACTAGATGTCAGGTGATATACGCATATAAATGAGTAAATAGCACTGTTTACCAGAGGGAAACACCTAACCTTAGTTGCAGATGGTATTCATTTTCCCAGAATACAGATCATAGTCCCACCCGAACACGTACAGTTATGAAGTATTTGGTTTGGAAGTGCTTACTGTGATGATATTAAACAGGAAAGTGCAGTTAAACTTGGTAACACTTTGTTTTTCCTGGCAGCTAAAATTAACTGTTTCAGACACAGTGAATAGAGCTACAGGTCAGCAGTGATGGTTAATTAATTGCATGACAATATTTGCCCCAAAAGCAACATTTATTATATGTGCATTCATTTGAGTCATCTCTGTGGCACATTTTCTAAACCCTTATCTTCAACCACTGATAATTTATCAGTCTTTCCAATCGTGACTTTCTGTAAATACCAAATAAATGTAGGGATTTAATAACTAAATTTAGAGTGCAGGTGTATATTTTGACAAATAATTGATCTGATTGAATCTGATTTTTAAAGAATTATTTGCAAATTTTGGTGGAAAATAGGTATTCGGTCAATAAAAGTTTGCTATATACCACAATGTATCTGCAGCAATTACATTAATGCATATGTCCTCTTTAGATTTAGTCCATCATTGTGTGTGTCGCCAACGACCATCGCTTTAAATCTCCTGTGTCACTGTGGCCTCAACGTCACAAAGACCGACATCCAGTGATACATCTCAATACACTGTCATCTCTGACAGCTCAAGTAGCCCATTAGATTATTTACCTTCCCACAGCTGCATTAGATCAATGACATCACGTTACGTCACCTTTTTATATACAAAACCTTCAATATTTATCGAAAAGATAAAGCCACAAAAAGAAAAGTGTTCTGGTATATGTAATATAGGAAACTATTTCTAGAGTTTTGGTGCTCCACACAGAAAACAGGCAGTAACTGTGGAAATGTGAAAAGCAGTCATAAGGAGGTCAGAGTAATAAGGGTGTGGACCAGACTCTCTCCCCACATGAGGCTTTGTACTGACAGAAAAAGCGGTTTCAGAATCTCCAACACAAATACAGCACAGATGAAGTCAGTGGGTTGACTCACGGCTCTCACCTGTAGAAAAGTGCCCTAGTTAAAAACAAAAAACACAGGCAGCAACTTGACACTGTTGTTTCACGACTATTTTCCCTCTAGACATCAAAGCCTGTGTGTAATTAGATGGGCTGGGATTAAAGCTGGATCATTAAGCCTAAAATCTTTGCTGCTGCATGTCATGTCACGATGCTCCGGGTGGTCGGGAAATATCGCCCGCCTCCTTAACATGCATCCTGATGTTCCCTTCGCTTAATGACATTAACCTTTCTCCTGAAGAATCAATAACATTTTACTTACCTCTCTTAGATCGCGCTAAAGGTTAATGCAAAGAGATCGAATCGGCGAGAGCACAATTCTTTAATTCGCCAGGAGGACGGCTTTGAACCTGCCTTTTGTGATGAATTCCATTAATTGATTTTCATGCAGAGCAAAAAAAAAAAAAAATAACACAAATGTGAGGGGGGATTTTTTTTCATCCTGTCACGGGAAATGCTTCAGATAATCCATGCACATGGCCTCACGTTTGTGCCCGAGACGTTCTGATCGCTGCTCAATATTCTTTCCAGTCAAACAGCCTTGTTACAAGGGCACTTGGTTCCCATTCAGCCAAAGGCCAAACATTCCTCTTAATCGCAGGAACAAATGTATTTTCTTCTGTATAGACAGACAAGGTCTGCAGCATCACAGTGTTGTTTGGTGCAGTCTCTAAGTTTTGGGTAACGTGACCCGATTTCTTTCAGCTTTTATAGAACTATTTATGGATGATTCTTGAAGTGGCTTGGACTCGTTGTGGGCTGAAAAGGGTGTAGGTTGTTAGTTAAGGAGCGCTGCAGGCACAGCGGTGTGAGCACTGAGTGAAAACACAACCTCATTAGCCAAGTTGACAGGACCTTTGCTATCCCACATCTGTGGACCCCCGCGCTCTAAGGCTTACACAATTCAGAATAAAAAAAATAAAAAGACCTGTTAAAATCCAACAACATATATAATATCAGTAGTAGGGCTGCAACTAACTACCAATTTAATATTTAATTTAGATTTGAGCTGTGTGTGTGATTATTTAATTGGCTCCTTTACAATCTCCTTTTTTAACATCTATAGAACATATTCTTCATGTTCTGGAATGATCCTCAGTGTGATTTATATTATTTTATTGACAAATAACTGATCTTTGAACTCTTATCTTATTAATCACTGACCTTTGCATTGCAGATAATTTACCTTATTTCATTTGTTTTAACTGATTTGGCTCAATTTGGTCTTGTTTTAAGTTTTAAATGAAGTATTTTTATCTGTAGTAAAACACAAGATTAGACTTTTTTCAATATTCTAACTATATTTGCTCTGTAACAGCAACATAAATTGATTCTATTGATTCAGGTTGAAGTAAAGAACCTTTGTGTTTGCAGAGATATTCCATATTTATTATCATTTAAAACAGGGAAACTGAAAAAATAGGCCTGGGGCTTAAATGGTTAAGATAATACTGTAGTATTAATTAGTATTTTATGTAGTAAAATGTATTTTTTTATTTTATATTACAACATTCTAGCTGTCACAGCAACATAAATAGATTCTGACATGTCTGTCATGTTGTAGCTTTCTTTTGATACCAGTGTTAAGTAGTATATTCCATATTTATTGTTATTTCAAGCAGGAAAACTGAAAAAAATAGTCCTGGGGCTTAAGTAGCTAATAACATTTTACACTTTATTGTATTTTACCTCCATTATTTCTTTTAATCCTGCTGCATTTCTCCCTCACGCTGTAAACCCCACTTTGCTGTTCTGAAAACTACTTACTAAAAAAGATATTGCAATAATATGACCATAACAGAATCAAGATAAAGACATCAAGCTTGTATGGGTGATGCCAAACTGACATTTATTTTCATCATGAAAAAAAAGGGGAAATTCTGCTCGGATGAAAGAAATGAGCAGCGTTTTAAAATCTCATTCTCTTCAGCAGCTGCAGCTCACACCTAGCAGGACCTGAGAGGAAATGGCCCTCTCTGGCTGTGTTGTAAAACTGATAAAAAACAGAATACGGAAAGTCCTTGCAGTGTGCCTGCTGCCCCCAAGGCACCACTTATTATGGATTGTTAAATGGCACACACACACACACACAGTGGGTACACATAAACACAGAAAACTACGACCATAAAGAGCAAAAGATGGTGGCCAAGTGCATCATTTTTAGCTTTCGAGAGAAAAAAAAAGTATAAACCCGCAGCGATGAACAATTCACTTCCTTTCATTCGATTGAGGACAGAAAAAGCAGCGGTGAAGTTTTTCCACATGCCTTACTTCAAGGAGTCATGATTTCCAATGATCTTCATTTCTCTGGAGCGGTTTCATAGTGAGCTAAATAAAAATATCAAGTTCATCACACTGAGTCCAAACGGGAAGTCGAGGCTAAGTGAAGGGTGAGAGGACTTAGATGAAGACGCAGCTATTTTGTGAAGTGGACAGGACATCAAGTCAAGTTTCGGGTTACAGTTAATAGCAGGTGAGGGATTCTTAAATATGCATGTGGCTGCTGGATGATTGGTTTTGGTTTGATGGTTTAAAGAACATCAGTTAATCTATCAGCAGGGCGCCTTTAAGTCTAGACTGACATTAATTCATTGTGGGCCACACCAAACACAGTTTGTTTGTTGCCTTCTTCAATTCTTAAACCAATGTGTAATGTTTAAGAGGATGTGTTGCTATGGTTACACAATAAATAACCGAGTGTAACCGTAATCGTAAAGAGACGGATCCATTCATTTGGGTCCTTTTTAACGAGACTAAATCAACATGTCTGAGGATGAGTCAGTGCTCCAGAACCGTGGGACCTGACTGGGACCGGGTCAAGTCAGGAGCCAGACGGGATCAGGAGTGTGTGAGAGTTGGTGGACCCACGGCTGCAGCTGGTCTAAACCTCAGCTCAGCTGCTGCAACTTTGGATACAGGGTTTAGACCAGTAAGCAGAAATAACACGGACCTGCCCCTTTAAAAAAAGGGTGCACAGCAAAAACCAAAGTCTTAACAAGTGAAAATATTTGGCTTTTGGTAAAATTAGACTAATATTAAGTAGAAATCTGTGTTTCCTGCAGAAAAATGTATTAGGTTAGGTGGTGACTGGGTGATAGTGCTGGGATTTCCTGAGGGCTACAGCCCACAGTAGCCTGTGTTAGCATGAGGAATAAAGTAGCAGCTAAACCAGCTAATGGGGTAGCATGGGTTTTTGACAGACCATGCATGCAGGGGTACATTTTTTTTTCTTTTCTCAAAGTAACGGGCAGACACTTTAACTATAAAATGCCCTGGAATTATCTTATCGCCCTGACTGATAATTTTGCATATTTCAAGTTTTTTTCACCTGATTTGGGTTCATTTACTCTTGTTTTCAAACAAAAAAAAAGACTAATTTTCTTAAAAAAAGAAGATTATATTGACAAAAATAAGCAGAATTTGCCAGTGCAATGAGATAATTCTACTTAATACTGGACTAATTGTAACAAAACACAAATACCTACAGCCCTCCACATTATATTGTCTCACACACTGTCTTGTACATTGTCTCCACATATGATTGTCCTGCATACGGTCTTGTCCTGCAACATGCACTTTAATGTCAAATGTTTAATGTCCAATGTTTAATGTCCCGTCTTGTCCACGCACGGGATAGTAAGAAACGTACTTTTGATTCCTTGTATGTCTCTAGCACATGTGAAGAATTGACAATAAAGCTGACTTTGACTTTTGACGTTGACAAAATAAGATATTTTCACTTGTTAAGATTTCAGTTTTTTCAGTGAGAATATCAGAGTTGCAAATATTTCACCTGAAATGTGATCCGTTAGCTGTAACACGTGTGTCCCTCCCAAGTTTCTACACACATCTTAGCTTAAACTTCTGCTCCCCCACGTGCCCTTGCTAGTGTTTTCTGATTGGCTGCCGCTTGATCCCGAAGGAAGGACTTTCAGTATCAAGCGATATGGACGAGAAGCCTTTTTGACTTCCTGCATTATTTAGTATAAGAGGAAGAAACTTGTCTGAGTCACTTAGCCCTTCTTGCCATGTCAATGATGCTGAGAAAAACGTGATATCCAGCCCACCGGCAGGACTATATTTAGCGGTATAGTATCGCGTCATGAGTCATCTGACGATGATGTGGAGTTTTAAACCAGTTTATCAGCATCAACAAGAGAGCAAAGTGCACCCAACACACTCTCGTCTTCCATTAGTCACAAAGCGATGAATCAGTCACTACGACATTAATTGGTTAATTAGAAGAAGCCTTAATATAATTGTGGACATTACCAAGCAACTGAATGCTAACTGAAGGGCTGCCCATACCAAGTCCATGCAGAACGTTTTCGAAAATTCCAGTTTTAGCAGTCATGCATGGACAGCAGCCAGCATCCAAAAAGTTGCATGGCATTGAAGAATATCCTACTAGAAAATCCAGAAGAAATAACATCTTCTTGTCCCACTTGAACCTGTTTCTAAAATGCTTTTCAGAGATTCCTTTTCCATGCCAATCTCTTGCAACTGTCTGATCAACTCTTGTCTTTGGGAGACATCATTTCCAGGAAAAAGTAAAACATGAATTGCAATTTCTTGTCGACATTGACGTCACTATGTGTGACGACAAGATTTTGCAGCTTCATGTGGTCGGAGATCGGGTGATAAAAAGGATTTCAAAATGTTGACCTAACTAGTAACAGAGGATTTGATTAATTTATGGTTTCTATGGTGGGTGAGATAATACTTCAAATCTAGACTGCACCAGAAATGTGCATGGTAAGTAGCCTGGTATTCTGAATCTAAATAAACCCATTTTACCTGATGAGATGGCCCATTTTACCTAAAACCACTCATGGAATTTACCTGATAGTTGTGGTGAGGACAGGAATTTTTTTTAAAAATTCCGGCTTCAAAATGACCCATGTTCATGTGGACTAGACCCGAGATACACACATGTATGTGTACATGCATCACTGTTTGATAAAAGGTGTGTGGTTTGATTGGCAGGTGATGCCGGCGCCGTAACGATCCGGTCAGTTTGCCGTTTTGCTGCCTGACCTCCAAGGATGCCAGACAAGTACAGCCTCAGGACATGGCAAGCTAATCAAAAACAACAAAGACTGAAACCCCTCCCATTGTGCCACCAAATACTAGGATTATGCAACCATTCCCTGTCGCAGTTATTTGAGGGATCTCAAGGTAGGAAATCTAGCTGTTGTATCAAAGCTCTGTTGAGCGGAGGGAGGCATTCTCTGTTGAGCTTTACAGACACTTGCATTTAGAATTCGACATGGCTGAGGGGAAAAACGGCGAGGATTTGAGAGCATAGAGCAGTCCCCCCCAGACTATGCTTGGAGCTTGTTTTTCTGGTACCTGGAGGCAGGCTGGCTCTCTTCCTCTTCTTGCTATTGTCCACGGTGTTTTCCAGGGAAGGACACTCCGTCACCAGTGGCCCGCTGGAACCGTTGAACTGCAGGGGGTCGTTGTTGGCCGCTGGATCAAAGGGCAGAGCGTTGAGTCCTGGAAGACACAACACAGACACATCACATCTAACGTCCAAATGGATTGGTTGGACTGGTTTGAACCAGCTTTCTTTTTTTTTTTTGACACAACTACTTCTTTCACTTTTCGTTAGAACAACTGATCACAGGGGTACGAATGTACAGACACACCATCTCATCTTATCATGTTCTGTTCCTTTGATTTCAATCAAGGTCAGTTTAAGGCTAAAAAAATACACCAATACATCACCCCTACTACGAATTATGAATACTGCTGAGAATCTTTACGTTAAAGAACACTGTAAAGAATGAAATGCAACACTGATGAATGAATGAATGGCTTATCAACCTTCCTCTTGTGTTAGTTTGTGTTATCATCCCTTATGTTTCTGGTTCCGTTATAAACCATATCTTAAATCAGTTGTAAAATACATTAAAAACTATGTTTCTCATCTCTTGGTTATATTGTTCGGTTTCCTTGACCATGAAAATATTGGTTTTAATATTATTTGGTGTGGGTCTCTGGACCTTTTTTGTTAGTATACACCTTGATATTAATTAAAAAAAATGAAGAGAATTGCTTGTTTTTGTGCAGATATGTGCAGAAATGATTGGGAGAAGAGCCGGCTGTCATTGTGTTGGCTGATTATTGTTGGAATTATCGAAAAAATTATCTAAACCCACCTTAACAACACAAATTAGTGAAAACGGTTTTATTTTGTTGAACTAGAGGTACCTTTTAGGCCATTTAGGTCACATTTTTACTGAAATAAGTTTGACATTATCTACAAAAAGGTGCCAAATGAAGCAGCGGCTCATACATGTTTTTTTTCTTTTAAATATCATCCATATTCTAATGAATCCTCTAACAAGGCCTGTTTTAAATTGCTTCATGAGAGAGTTGCTGTTGTTTTCCGTTGAGGTTTCCTTTAGAACAGAGAATACTGCTTATTTTTCACCATTTTGAAACTTATTCTACTTGGGGATTTTTTTTCCTGAATCATTCAAATTTGGCGAGATGACTAATGAGACATTTTTCTGTGGTGTGAAAAGCTCAGAACACAGTTTTTGTATTGCTTGACACAGACTTTGAGGTGCACGTCGCTGCCTTTCCTTGTTACCGTACGAGTCCAGACCTAATGAGAGTATAGATTTCTGTGTCAAATGTGTCTTCACGCTTTAATCCAATCCACTAATAGCGAACCTGATCAATAGCTTAACAGAGACAATTAAGAAACTTAAAAAAGGAAAGAAAACTGAGCCGGTACATAATGCTTTTATTTCTGCAATCCATTCAGCACCAGGGTTTTCTGCATACAAAGACAAAACGAATAGACACATCTACAAAAAGAAGGCTGTGTCGGAGCAGAGGTAAAGGTCATGCTCACAAATCCAGACAACACACCTTGAGAAATGAGACCTTAAAATACATCAACCCTGTGTGTGGGCGAGTTGTTAGATTTAGGCAGAAGGGACTGTGTGTTTGCTGCAGCTTTGGTACATACAGTGCTTCATACACACACACACACACACACATTAGCACTCAGCATCCATCTGTCACACTTCTTTAAAGATGACCGCCAATAGTCTAGAGAGCGAAATAAAACCGATACTCTGCCAAAGTGTTAACTCTGTCAATGAAAAGCTCCAGTTCACAGCTTAAGAGACAGACATTTCAGTCAATGGCATAAAAGGTTCCCATGAAGAAAGGCCAGGAACCCATGGAAAGAGTGAAACAGCTCTGAACAGCTGACAAAGAAATACAGCCCGACTTCTATTCTAGATCATAATGGAGGAAAGAAGTTAACTTAGCTCATAGTGGTGAGGGTGTTTTCACAGCCTTTTCTCCCAAAAAGGATGGAAAAGGACTTAAAATGTGTAAAAGGTGGCTGTTGCAGTAAAAAAAGATGATGATTTGATGTGAATTTGACTCTAGAGCTATAGCATTACTAAGGTACAAACCTCAAAGGCAAAAGTGGAGAAAAGCATTTTACAGATTCAAACATCTTTTTGCTGCACAGGAACTATTTTATCACTTCAGAAACTCACTTTCTGGGTTTGAGCTTTATAACATTTGTCACTCTTCAGAAATCAGAGATTGGCCAAAAGCATAAACGTAAGTTGAATTCGCGACAATTCTCTCAAGTGCTGAGCTTAGCATGGAAATGAGTGTTGTGTGTATGTGTGTGAGTGTTAAAGCTGCGTATAAGAACGTCTTTTCTAGGTCACTGCCCCTGTCTGCATGTGCTGCTCGTGGGTCTGGAGGCTGATGGATGGCGTGTTTAAGTTTCAACATCTGGCCAGCGGGAGGAGCGATGTCAGTCAGTATCACTCCCCGGGGGAGGAGGGGGGAAGAGAATAAATACCAGGAGGCTGGGTGGAGACGGACGGAGGGTGTGGGCAGAAGAAGGACTCGATGAAGGAAATGAAAAAAAGCTGAACTAAGAGGCCGACTTTATGCTCGGTGGCCTCGGGAGAAAGGATATGAGAAAAATATCATGGACCGAGTCCGGCCACATCTCACATCGAGGATGAATTACCAGTATAGCCCATTAATGGTATGGTGAGGCAGAGAAAATAATAGGACCGTTAAGATATGCAATTAAACCCAGTGGGTCATTAAAACACAATTTAACTGTCTTGGATCCAAAACCAACTAGTTCTTTTACACCACGGAGGATGAGGGGGCAATTTGTGCATAGACAGGATAATTAAAAGTGGCGACGACAGCGTCATATGAACAATGTAGAACATAAAGGGAAAAAAATGAACCTGTATTTAGCCTGGAAATGCTGATAATCTCATGTAAAACAGCTACAAACAGGAGTAAACATGACTTAATATCGAACCAGGTTGAAATGGTTGGTTGATTAATTGTTTAGTTCATGAATAATTACTGGTTTCAGCTTTAGTCTTCAATGAAATTGAATGAAATGCTGCAATGATTATGCAGCTGTATTACTATATAGATTTATGTCGTATAGGAATCATCAAAAGTTACCAATTCCTCATCCAGGGCCTGGAACCACGCTGGAGAATCTTTGTCGTCTCAACTAGGAAAGAAGCCCCAGTCTGAGTCAGCTTCACTAATTGCAGAACATGAAGATAATCAAGTTTGCTGCAGAACAGAATCATGAAATATGAGCAGCATTACATAATTACTTCATAATGGGTTTGTAATAAAGACTTAAAGGTACACTGGCTGCTGTAGAGATGTAACCTGTGACCTTTTCCACACCACAGATCACGGCTTTAACCACCGCTGTGCTTTGATGCGATTATTAGTGTAGTAACACATTTGTAGAAATCTCCTGTAGCCATTAATCTAACTCTTATCTCGTAATAATAGACCTAATGGTACAGTATGAATAATGCAGAAATGTACAACAGCAACAGGGTTGAGCAACAATTATCTGTATCTGTTCAACGAACTAAATTACCTGTTTCTACACTATGTGGGTGGAACTTAACTGGAAATGGGAGGAGCCAATCAGGCATTGGTATTTTAAGCATGGTTTATCCGAAGTTGCTATATTTATTGTGTATTAGAAAACTATTTCCAGAACAGCCTCAGAATTGAGCTTCAGATCAATGCTTTTGATCACAAGATTAAGAAATCTATTTACAGAACAAGTTTTTTTATAAACTTGCATGAACAAACTTCAATGACTCAATGAACACACCACACCTGCAGTATTAAAGTATGAAGTAAAATGCATGAAATAAAAGAAATAAAAAGTAAAGTATTTTCTTATAAGTGTGTTTCTTTTTGTGCAGTTTCATGTATAAGCAATATAAAAAGTTTCATATGGTGTCAGCACCTTCACGCTATGATATTCTTATTGGTGCTTTTATGATATTGTACTTGTAAAAAGTACATTACCGGATACTCATTTCACTGGAGTAATGGGCTCAACCCTTCTCAGCACATCATATAGAGTAAGTGCTAACAGCTTCAGTATTGTATTATACTGAGTGATGAGGGGCCTTTGCCTCAGTTTGTGCTTTTTATACTGAATCAAAACCAGCCAGTGTTATGCTGCCCTGTTTGTGACTTCTAGATCACATGCTGATGTTCTGGAATCAAAGACTGACCCCAAATGATCCGTGATGCAACATCGTCAGCGTCTAGTGTTACAAACTTTACCAATTATATTCAACTAAAATCAGCAGATTCTCCATCTTGAATCTTAAACTTAAAACAGCTTTAAAATGACTAATATTCAGAAAGAAGAAGCAGTGTCAATCAACACACACACATTCATAAGAACAAAACAGTGGTTCAGTTTTACAAGGCTATGAGCTCATGGGTCTGACTGATTTATTGCTGTGAAAGGAAAGTTTTTCATGATACTTCATGATTTCGTTTAGGGGAGAGAACTGGGAACAAGAAGAGCCGTTATCCCACCTCAAGGACAAGAACTTCTATTTTTTTTTTCCAACTGAATGGCAACATGATGAGGTCAGACCAACCAGCCATATTTATGAGGATTTTATCAAGTAAAACATCGAAGTTAACAGAGATTTTGAAGTAAGAATCCATAATTGATATACAGCGGTTTGCACTGAGCAATCCAAATAATGATTCCAGTTTTTTGACAAACTGAGAGTCAAAACCATAAAAGATAAAAACACATCCAATAATAGACTGAGAAAAGAAGCAAACCCTCATAAATAAATCATATTTCAGGCTGGAACCAACCTAGTTATCATTGTTGCTTGATAAGTGACCTAGAATGATCAGTATATAATGAAATTATCTATTTCCATTGATAGTACATCTAGAGTAGTTCATTCTGGTCACATTTATGCTGTGATAAAAATGCATAATGCAGGGAATATGTGTTTGGGGTTCAAAGGTCATCAACATCTTCCAATAACAGATTAAAAGGGAAATAAGAGACGTCCACCATCAATACATTAGTAATGGAGGTCAAAAGTCACATTCTGATAAAAATCAGGCTGCACTGCAATTACAGCAGACATGCTATTATGGGTCAGAATACAGTATCAGGGCCTATAATTCTGTGTCCAGCTGGAAACTCAACCCACAGGGTCTGTAATTAGCCTTCAGTCACCTGAAAGGTTACAGATGAAACAAAGTCACAAGGCTTTAATCAAGTCCTGCTAAAAAACATTTCTAAAGCAGCGCATGAATTGATTAATTCCAGGCCTGTTACACACGTCAGTCACCACAATAACATGATATCGCTCTATTTGCAGCTTGGACCGCCGTCAGAACAACAGAATATTTTGGCCTGGAATCGGAGCACGAGGCCCTGAGCTTCCTAAAAAAAGAAGCCGACAGTGAAGCTGAGCGCCCTTAGCAGATGTACAAACAAGGTGTCTGACTGATGTGGCTCAGCAGTGGATGGCAAAGCATGCCAAGCAGCTGCGGTATTGTCATGAGGGAATTAGCCGCACTTTTCACTTCCTGTGTATTAATAGTGAAAGAGAAGAGTAGTTAAAACCGGAAGTTTCTACAAGTGCAGGAACGGTTTACGCAGAGTTGGACCATTCTATAGACTTTTAGAGTTTGTTGCCCATGAAATCTGTGGTAAGCAATGATTCACACATGGAATTTTAGATGTAATTATATTCAACATAGTAAAAAACACTTTGTTTTATTGCATCAAAGATAATATTTGGTGTAGGGATGCTTCTTTCCAATAGCGGAGGTTCATTCACTGACTGAAGAAACTAAATTTCCATGTAGGGCTGCAACAATTAATCAATTAGTTGCCAACTATTACATTAATCGTCCACTATTTTGATAATCGATTAATTAAAAAAAAAAAGTCCAATTCTTTGGTTCAAGCTTCTCTGTTCTGATTCTATAATAGTAAACTGATGATCTTTGGGATGTAGACGGTCGGTCTTGATAAAAAAGGAAATTTCAGGTTGAATCTTCATTTTACACCTTTTTGTGAACCAAACAACTTATCAATCAATCGTTTCAATAACCGATAGATAAATCACCTATCAAAACAATTGTTATTTTCAGCCCTAACTTCCTCGACTTTGAATTTTCACACCTTCACACTGTGATTCTGGACTAAATTTGGTGATATCTTTGGTCTTGGCTCCTATATGGTGAATCTACGTCAAACGGTGAGCGTTTCAGTAAAGATAGCCTGGGAACATTTTCCAACAGTGACAAGTGTGAGCACTTGGTGAAATGCACTTGTCTCGTGTCGAACCATTTAACACAAGACGTTCAGTTTACTCGCGGAGCACTTATCTGCCCGTCTGTTCATGAGGAACGCAGCGAGACTCCAGTGGATCAAATCGGATATGCAGGCAAGTGTCAAGTGTTGAGGTGTAAATTCGGTAGCGTCACTTCCAGAAGTTAATCATCATGAATATGCTCAGGGGTGTTGATACGCCATCTGCTCTTGTTCCCCAGAGGAGTGATATTCTTTCGAGCTAGGTGAAACTAAACCACCGCCTTCATTACAACCAGAGACAATTAAAAGAGCATTAGGGACGACAGCCTGACCTGCCAAAGCCTCAGTGTCTCACGATGTGATGACAGCAAGTCTCTCAGAGGACAAAAAGTGGCCAAAGTGACAATGATACCCAGGGTGACCGCTTCCCAAAGATGGTGGTACAAGATGCCGTCGCTGTGTTTTACAGCTTTAATGGACACCTGCCAGGCGCCGTGAGACTGAAGAGCCTTGGATGAACAAACAACAGAAGAGGAAGACTATTTGTGGATTCATTTCTTACCTATCATGTATACAGGACCACTCCTCCGTACGACACCAGATCGTTGGATTTCAGACATGTCATGTCAGTTCTATTTGTAAATCACAAATCAAAGATTCACCTCAATGGGATTTACAGTTTCTACAAACAGCAACACAACGTCCCATGATCTTAGACACATTGTACGCGGAAATACTCCCTTATGCAAAGACTGTTTTTGTCATCACTCCTTCTCTGAATAATAATTTCATCATAAAAGAAAATCTGGATGTGGTATTTATTACAGAAATTACTCTGAATACTAATTAGTTCAAATATACAGAGCTGTTTGGGTTTCTGTTGCTTAAACTTTGCATATCGTAATTCCAGTTTGCCAAGAGTCATCACTGCATTTCATTAACATGACATTTACACAGTGTTAATGTTAGCTGTAGACAAATGTTTTCATATTGCACCTGGTAATTTATTTATTTGGGGGGGGGGGGGTATTTTTGGAGCAAATATCTAAGCTGTCTATTCAGTATTTGCATTGAAAAAAGAAAACTGGTGTTCATACGCCTTAGGAATCAGAAACTGCAAGGTTTAATCCACACAGAATGTTTTCAGAAACACTTTTCAGTGAAGAATTGAACTGTTATATCTTATTTAACATCCTAAGACCCGAACCTGCATGGTATACATGCATGGAGCACACACATGTGGACACCAGGTCTGAGGAGGTTAAACCCAAAGAGTGAAAGTGTTTGTCCAGTCAGGTGCATCCTTTACACTCCACAAAAGAAGAGAACCCTGTGGTGTTTGAAATACTATGATGGTGAATATTTATCACAAAAAATACAGCTTAAAAATAATAATTACAAGAATTAGCACTTTAAATGACTCTAAACTCATAACAGAACACTTTTTGTCCAAGAAAAGAATCCATATAAACACAAAAAGCAAATGTAGCATTAAAAAAAATTAGAATTAACTTTGTGTATTTGAGAAATCTGACTATTACAGTGTATCATTGGATCCTCACCAGTAAAGTAGTGAGACTATCCAGGATATTCAGCATTTTTGCATCTTTAAGAAAATGTCAGGGACACTAATCAGAGTCAGCAACATGATAAGTACGCAGAAAGAATTATATTCTTACAGTTAGGAGATCAGTAAAGGTTAATCTATTCCCTGATGTTGTCTTGACATTTGGAAATGATGCTAGTTTTGGAAGATCTCATTGTGCATTTACACATTTCCCCTGCTCTGCGTGTGATAGAAACTCTCACGAAAGGGCAAAACACAGAATGGACAAGGAGAAGGATAGTTTGGAGAGAGGGCAATTATCTTTTGGTTTCCAGCTCCAGAATATTTGAGTTTGTCAAATATTCACAGCGAGAACCATCCATAATCATGTCATGACTATTCTTAACATCAGTGACAGAGAAGAAATTCCTCCTTAGACCCCCCACTGTCATTCCTTCACCACAGGGAAATCACTGAAGGTTAATTTATTTAAATCTCTCATCCACTCATCTCTATTCCATTAAACTCACTAAGAATCTTTGGTTTGCGGTCTAATCCTCTTTCGACTGTCAAAGTCCTGTGCCCTTTCTGCAATGTAATGAGTGTGTGTGTGTGTGTTAAGACAACACAGCCGTTGATAAGGTCGTGTGAGCTTACACGTGCATGAGCAATGTCCTCTGAGAGCAATGCACGACGCTGACCTAATGAGTCTCCGAAATGCCCATCGTAGGAGGCAATAAAGTCAAAAATCTTGGTTTCTCCCAAGAGAACTGCTCTTTTCTACAAAGCTCCGGGCCCGAGAATGTCTGTGCTCTCGCCATCTGTCCTCTCCTTTGAAAGAAGGGACGCTTTAATTCATGCGGTATACGGTCAGATTAAGATAGTATCAACAATTAGGCTGTGGTACGTGGGATATCTTGGCTATGTGGGAAATCTGCTGTGTCCTTACAGCGGCGGCATGTGTTGTGACTGGCACGGATTCTCTCAGGATAATGACTTTGGAAACACTCGCCCCTTCCCTTAACTAGTTGGCAAAGCCATTAGCGGCGCGTTAGGAAAAACATCCAGACTATGTTGATGCGTTTGTGTCGTCTGGCTAGCGAGCGGCTCGCCGGCTCCAACCTGCTTCAACAGCGGTGTGTTGGGAGTGCTTTCTGTGTCTGAGCATTGCCACCAACGGCCCTGAATAGCGGCCTCTAAAGCCCAGTTGGCTCCACATCGGGCCACGGTATGTCCGTCCTTCGCCGAGTTTATCGCATCAAGGGAATCGCCTGAAAAACTTTGCTTGCGAGGCTTGAGGCATCGTAGCGGACGGATTTAAAGGCTCTGGATTCAGTAACAGGCGCTATTTAAAGCAAACAAGGGTGCCCTTTAGGAGCGAGAGCCAAGTCCCTGCTCCTAATTAATCGGGTTGCGTAGGGGACTGACTGTTCTTTTACGGCTTCGGACGTATATCACCATCTTTTGGCACCGTCTGGTCGTCCATAAACCTCCACTACATCATCGGCCACCTCTTGTTCTCGCCCATCTGTCCTCCTCAAATGGAAACTCTTAATTATGCCTCCCTCTTTCACGCCAGTGCTTAGCTGCCACCTACTATCATTTTTTTTAGCCTCATTTCCTGACTGTGCTCAAATCTTGACTACTCTTTTAATTTGTTGCGGGCCGCCGTTATTTCATCTTTTTTTTTGAGGGAACGGACTGAAACAAAAGACAAGAGATTTATGATGAGCAGCTGCCATCCCCGACACAGGCTATTGGAGCAGCAGGATATATTGTGCACTAGCCTGTTGCCTTTGATTGAAAGAGTCCAACTCATGTCTTGTCTGTAATATTGGTTTCTCCATATACAACTTGCAGCTTGTAGAGGTGTTGCATGCTATAGAACATCTACAGTATGGTATATGCTGTAGATAAAGAAAAAATGGTAGAGGAAATGAATGAATGGATAATGGGCACTGTTTCTGTTGCAACAAGAATACTGTAAATTATTTAGATTTATTCATATTCAAATTAGAGCAGGAAAAGAGACACTGGGAAAGAGCAACACACAAAAGAGTCCTATTTATTCTACAATGTAAATTTATTCCTTACATGAAGTATGTTTCCTTAAAAAAGACCCAAAACAAGAGCCACAAATAGTCATAAACTAAACAGTTTGATTAGACTGAATGATGTAAGATTACAGCTCAATAATTGTGTTTTAAAAAAAAAAATAAATAAAAAATGAGTGTGAGATGCAAATTAGTCATTAGGCTAAAACAACTCATTGCCTCTCCAAGAAATTTATTTTCCTGACTCACACTTGGTGTCACAACTTCACATGTCAAACCATGTTTTAGTTTGGTTTTGAAAAGCAAGCCCACATTATGTCGGCGCAGTGCAGAACATTCCGGAGGCTGTGCTTAGTTTCAAGGCGAGCAGATAAGAAGCCTTATTCCCCGGAGTCTCAATTAATACTTGTAAAAACTGCTCCCTAATTGTTTGTATTGTTTGCCTCATGCGTGCACTCGGCTTCCTCTCTGTGAAATGGGGATAGAAGTGTGAGTGAATCCGCATCCAAGTGTATCAGACCCCCCTGAGTGACGATACAAGTGAGATCTCAGCGCTCTAGACGCAACAGCCCGTTTTTTGAAAGACAATTCTTCCGCTTTGATGCTATTTTTGGGTGTAGTTCCTGTACGGGACCGGAGAGAAGAATTAGCAGATGGCTACTTGTCATTCTCTGAGAGTTGGGGATCGGAATTGTGGTCCAGGAGGCTGCAGTCACGCACCGTGAAGTCAGATGTTGATTAAGATCTGCACTGCTAACAGGGACACATATGCTGCCTTACACAACCACGATTTCACTATTTGCAGCTTCTGCTTCTCGACGGTTTTGTGAAAACCAATTGGAGGAGCAGTGGAAGTGATAGGAGGTCATATGCTACCATTTCGTTTTACTTGGCATTGCTCTCATCTGTAAACATTCCTGCGGCAGCCATTTTAGTCAAAAAGCTGTGGGCATCTACAGCTAAATGGTAGATGTGTATTGGCCTTTGTGTCCTTAAAAGAAAGCTCTGGATTTCTTCATTTAAAACTACATGTGACGCAGCAAATAAACTTGTGTTTTATAGTGTCTACTTCATGTTGGATATTAACTGTGATTTCTCTCTCAAATATGTCTATAATGTTAGCAGAAAGATGAACGGCTAACCCGCTAGCTAACGTTGCTGCTAATGTATGTTACGCGATAAAAACAAGCAGCTAAACAATCTTTCAGCTAACATCAATCTTTATGAGACATGTCCTCAGCCATTTTCTTATACCAGATGTTAACACACACACACACACACACACACACATGCTATCTCACACACACTTGTAAGCAGACACAGCCACTTCTCAGTTAAGACAGATAAGGAGTCAGTCAGCTGTTGTTTCATGACCAGCAGCTGTCATCCAAGTCTCTCCTTGAGAAGTTCCTCTTCAGTGTGGTGACTACACATAGAATTTCACACTCAACTGCTAATATGTACATGGATGTTGAAACTTCAGGATATTTTTGTTAGAAATTAAGACAAAAACTATTATTATTGGTCAACATTCAGCGGGAAAGTTTTTTTTTCGTAATACAACCACTCCTAATTGTTCATTGTGTACCGTTTTGCCTTCAGACAATGAAATGATCACTTATTGTTATTGCACTGGTTCTGGCCTTGGTGCTCCACCTTAAGTTGCCACAACGCCCAAATATATTTGCATTTATTAAAGGCCAAAGTGGCCTTGTTTTTCAAAAGGGACTTAATTCAAGGCTTATGTATTGAGGTGAGAATAGATAATAAACCATTTTTCTATTCCAAATGACATGAAATGCTAACATGGCCCATTTCATGCATAAGAATCAAGTCTAAAGACTTGCATTTGTTGTCCCTTTCCGCCCCCTTTAAGTGCAGAAATGCCAACATAGCTGTGAGTGCAAACAACAATATTTAGTTGTGCATGAGTGTGCTAATGGGCCCTGTGGCAGAAAATGTCAGCACTCATTGTCTGAAGTATCTTGTTGTTTTGTCACAGGGAAATAGGGGGAAGGTGTTTGTGGCAAAGAGGGTTTTAATGTGCCAAAAAGAATTATTCAGTGAAGCAAGCGATACGACTTTCTGTAATGACAAGGGAGCAAGTCAGAGAGAATGTGTTCCAAGAGCTGCCACGCTGACATTTGAGGCATACATGAAGCAAATCACTGAAACTGGGGCATAAGAGCAAAGAACAGCATCTCTGTTTTACTTCAGGGAGACTGGGAGCAGTTGGGGTCACAACATGTACTCAGGTCAGTTAAACACCCGCAAAGGAATAAAATGATTTATTTTTACTTATTCAAATGCTTTAAATATAAGATCTGAATTACTTAAAAAGAAATAGATGGTGACAAGTGAATCACATATATATATATACATATATATATGTGTGTGTGTGTCTTCACTTGTAGATTGATCAGAACAGCACAGAAATTTGTGGAATTATAATAGACAGTGTTTCCAAATACTCCAGTCAGCAAATTAACTTATAAGCCAATACTTTATTGGCTTCTTCGTGGATGGGAAACGTCTACAGAGTTGTGATTTTTTTTGTTCAGTGGACCAGTCAGCTGTAGTTGAGTATAATTGTGGTTGAGAGGCAAAGCGCATGCATGGCACTAACCAGTGGATAGAAACCATTAAATATGGGAAAGCATCCAAAACGCAACTGTATAAGTTTTCATTATAAAAATGTTTTTAGCATAAAATTCAATAATGTTGCTGTTTAAAGTCATTCATCATTTATCTGTCAGGCAAAAATGCCAAGGATTCATTGATTCCAGCTTCTTAAATGTCCTGGGGGTTGCCATAACTGGTCTAAAAGAAAATGCTACTTGGAGCAGGAGTATTTTGGCTGATCCCAAAACATCTGTAATGCTGGTTTTGCTAGTGACGCCAATGCTAGTTATACTAGTGAAGCGATCAAGGATTAAGTGCAGCACAAAAAAACAACAACAAAAAACAGAAGTTATTAAATTGTTTACTTCCTTCATTCAAAAACGTGACCAGAAATACGTTAGAGGAGGCACCGAAGAGAAGCAGGTCACACACATACAGTAGCACGTCATCAAAAAGTGTCACCTCTGTCCCAGGTGGTTGCAGCTTTCCCTTTTTTTACAAAAGAAGCAGATACAGGAATATGACTACCTCTGCTGCTGGATGGATGATGCAACAACTCTACACCCTGTTCCATCTTCTTCCACCTGGGACCGATGGAGGTGGAATAACGGTGCTACGATCCCGCCTTGAGCAGACTGTGTAAACGGCACCGTGGCCTCCTCAGTCTCCTGATACCATAGCCTGCGAGTTTGCTCCACCAGATTGGGTAACAGCTTTATCCATCAAGCTGTCAGGATGCTGAACTCTCTCCCCTCTGCCCCAAAAACATCTGGTCAGTAACTCACCCATTCCACCCTTAAGAACTTTTTATATAAACATCTAGACTCACAGGAACCCACACACTCAGCACCATCCACTTTGTACAGAAGGCCGTTATTACTCATCCTGTGGATGATGTTATTACTCACATCTTTTCATCATTATTTGCACTATTTTACTATTATTACTACTCTTGATCTGTGCTTTGTTACTGTCCCCCCGACCCTTTGCACCCACTGTTTTATCCTACTTTTTAAACCATTTGCTGCATTGTTTAGTACTTTCAGTCTGCGAGAAATGGCATTTAAATCCTTTATATGTCCAGTACATGTTGACAATAAGGTTGAATTGATTAATAATTAACTGAAAAAGAATCTTAATTAATTAAAGAGTAACACTTAATGAAACCTTGCTATCAAAGACAGTAAATGAATGTATAAGTCCATATACCGTATGAATGAAATTAGTTTCAAAATGATCAGGCTGCTACTCAACAAACCGTCTTCCTACTGATGTTCGATCTTAGCTTTACTTTGTCAAATCTGTCCTTATCTCCCTTGCCAACAAGCACCAGAATAGAAACACATCTTGTGACTGCAGTGTCTTTGTGTAGAAGCCAAAACCTCTTTTTGAAATATAAATCTTGAGCGGTTGTTCTATAAACTGACTGTAAATAACCATGTGCGGTTGTGTTTTAACTACCACTGCTCTCGCACGGTTGGCCAGAAGTCAAGAGAAGTGCATACGCTACATAAACATGCAAATCCTATGATTTATGTCATTTATGTCTACACTTAACGGATCCAAAAGAATTACAAACTAAACAAGGAATATAACCTCGAGGCAATGTCTCAGCCTTGTTTGCAATAATATGCTACTTAATTTGTTCATTGCCAAAAAAGGACAAGGTACTCTGATTCTGTTTCATTGACTCTCACTAGTTCTATTATGCAAAATGTGGGGTTATTATTTTTATTATAGTTTAATTGGCTCATTATTTTTTTCCAAATAACCAATTAGTTTTTTGGGCTATTTCCCAAAAACCAATAATCACATCCTCAAATCTGAAGATATTCAATTTTGTCTTATTGCATATGATCATTTGAAATTACGTTAAACGTTGAATCAATTATCAAAATTGTTGGTGATTAATTTAATTGTTGACAACTAATCAATTAAACTGACTAATCGCTGCAGCTATAATGTCTTCTCTACTGTTTTGAAACAAGTCAAAACTGGATGATTAACAACAACATGTCCACTGCTTTTGTTCACAGTTTGTTCTGACAGCAGCTTTGGACAATCCTCAACGTGGTCTGTATGTGTGAATGAGGTCTGATGGTGCTGCGCCAATGAAAATATACAAAGTTGAAGTTAGGAGTTCCTGCCTGACTCTTGAGTTGCCAAACGTCCAGTTCCACATAAGCTGAATGAAGGACTTTTTCCTGCGTTAATCTTTGACTTCTCATCTCATACTGACCCGTTGGATGGGATGCATGGCACAAATGGAACATGGCCGCCATGACAGCTCAGATAGCCATCTGCTGCCTTTTAGGAAATCAGTTCCAGTAAATTCCCAGCTGTTTGCACATCCCACGCTATTTCTCAGGGGATAACAAGCATAATTTGACAAATAAACTATAGACTAATACCGCAAGCATATAACTTCCAGTATTTAATTTGTCTGTGGTGTGGCGGCAGCACCCTGATGGATAGCACAGGTCCAGGACAGGAAATGACCTGGTCATGGAAGCGACCAGGACAAAGGCAATTAGGTGGTTCATAGATCAAACTTATCCAACTATAGAGGAGGCAACCATGCCCAGCAGAGGCCATTCAACCAGGTAATGAATAAAGACTTCTACATCCATTCAGGGCATATATCAATTAAGAGATCTAAGGCACTGAATGAATGTTATGGTGTGAGTAAGTGTTCTAGTTTTGTCTTTGTAATTTGATTTTATGTGGTATCTACAGCTAAAGCATATGGTATTTGGAGTGTGGTTAACAACTTAGAAAGAAGAAAAAATTATATATATATATACACACATTTTTTTTAATTAATGATGCTTGAAGACAGATGGGGATGTCATCACGATGTCCCAAAGGCCCCATGGCTACAGAAATGACCTGAAACGACCTCATACCAAAAATGTTGTTTTCAGCCAAAACAAACTTCCTGGAGTTGCCTTGGAACATCATTGGCCGTGTACAGAATAATCATTAAATAGGAAAGTAGAACAATAGGAGCTGGAATGATTCAGTGATTTCAATCTACTCAATCAATTTCAATCTCCTTTTTAATCAATAGAACACTTGTCTAACAGGGAAGGTGGATGCCAGGCATGGTATACACCCTGTAATCTTTCAGAAAATTCCCATGTCTGATGTTCTTCATGTGAATTCATGAATTATAAATACTTGACAAAAAGATGCTTTCAGGAATCTGACAGCAGGAAGGAGACTGACTGACTGTGAAATCACCCCAACATCACTTTTATTCTGAAAATCAGTTCTCCCACATTCTTACTGTAATTACTAATAGAGTTTCTAAAAGTGAAGGCTGGCTTGACTGGAGTAACTCATTGGAGTAACTTGAATTAATGAATTTTGGACAGTTGTGTCCAAGATTCTAACCAATCATGAACTATAATATATAGAGAGCACGGTGCAAGGAGAGGCTGAATGCATCAATGCTCAACAATAAATTAGGATTTTACCATTTTTAAATAGTAAACAAAAGAATCAAAAATCAATATGTGGCTGTCAACATTGATATTGTGTCAGGCTGCTACAAATAGATCAATGAAACAAAAGGGTTTCCATAAACTAAAATGTTTCTCATCTCAAACTAGCAGCGGAATAACATTAACATTTTACTTTGTTTACCAAAGTTGTAGGTCTTTGTTATTATATTGACCCACTTACACCTTTAAAAAAGACTGAGAGAGTGTGACAGAAGGATAACTTATCGTATGAAATTTAACAATACAATCAAGGCCTGTATTTTTCTCTAAACTATAAACATGCTTCCTTCAACGGTTGTCAAACAAGGTATTTCTTATACTAATATATCTGATCTTCAATCTTGAATAGTCGTCTTCCCCAGGCATGGTGTAATAAAAACAGGTGTAATAGTCTGAAACTAATGGATTGTGGGATTTAAATGTTATTACACAATAGTACAAATGGATTCCAAAGGATAGACGAAGTAATCTACTGATGCAATAGTGATTTGTGGAAGAATTATAGACAGATTAACAAAGACTTTTTATTACAAAGGCCTTAGTAAAACCCCAACATGGCTCTCTAGTAACCAGCCTGTCCCAGAGCAGGCGGGAAACAGCTTGTGCTATTTCTGGATGACGGACCACAGCAGAACCCTAATCCTTGCTGTACTACAAGGAACAGTTCCATACCTCTGGTCTGAATACCTTACATAATAATATCACTAATGAGTGGCATCCCATGTTATGAAGCCACTTAATCTCTGGAATGCAGATGGTGTTAGAATTAGAAAGACTGTGTTTAATGTCTATGTCATGATATGACAGATTATTCATAGTCTATGAACATGTGGAATGTTTAAACATAAAGTTAAAACTAGTCAGCTTTAAGTGATTCTAGATGAATGTAAATGCCACCTGATGATTTACAAACTGCTGACAACTACTAACACTTCTGATTCATTTCAGACTGACAATGAACCTAATGCATCATAAATTGTTTTGTTATTTTAATTCAATTATTCCATCTGATATACTGCTGAAATATGTTTTCGTAGGTTTTCGGTGAGGATGAGGACACCATCTAAACTTTAACAAGATGTTTATTCCTGGATGTACTCCAGAGGACTTATGATTGTCAATGCAAATTAATGTGAAACTGAATTATGGAATTTTACTGCACCAGCAGCTTTTGTGTAGTTTTATGACCGTTATAAACTCTGGTTGCCATTTGCTGTTGTATAGTAGGTTTTACAATAGGAGGCAGCAGACTCCTGTGGCTCATTCACACCCTATAATAAGACGAGAATTTGGTATTGCATATTATTCAATTCAAAAAATGTTTTTCCACTCAATATTGCCTGAGACAATGCCTATAGTCAAATTCAGACTATGCCCCCTAATAATATGAATACTGTATTCTAAGATCTTACATCCTCAAGCCATGAATCAGTTCAAGCCCAAGAATCAGCGGGAATGAGCTCAAGTGGAAATTTGTGTTTCATATTTTTATCTCAAAGTATTGATATTCAAGTTAGACATTTGTCAAAATATCCATATAATATGGTTTATAGACTTCTTGGTGTTTTTGGCCCTTCTCAAAAATTTAAAGTACAACAAAGAGGTTCTAAGTTTATTCTTGACCTTGGAATAATCAGTTGACAAAACGATCTTATCAAGGTTGATTTAGTAGCACATCTAGAGGTTTTCAGAATGAATAAAAAATAACAGATTATTGCTTTATCAAGATACTCAAAGTGCTTCACAGCGACGGGAGAAAACTCCCTTCAACCACCACCAATATGTAGCACTTGCCTGGGTGAGGCATGGCATCATGGTTAGAACGCTTGAAGTGGGGAGGGATGATCATTGACCATTGAAAGAATTTTAAACCAGGGGGATGATTCGGTGGCCAGATGGAGAAGGCTAGTTTGTGAATGTTGTCAGGACACCAGGATGACATCTCCTACAGCACAGTGTTCCGTCACTGCACTGGAGAATTATGCAAAATTACCCTCTACTGGTTCACCAACACCACTTCAAGTGGTAACTTAGTTTTCTCACATAGTCACTCATCCAAGTACAAGTCAAACCTTTAGCTGCCATTATGCTGCATAAATTGAATTTGCAGTTCATAGGGTATTGTCTCTTGAGTGCTGCTGAAGAAGTGTCTCCACCTTGCCTGGTTTCTTGGTGGTGGTGTATTGACTAATGAGTGTCTGGTCAAGAGGCTGACTAACAGCTCGGCTCTTGAGAAACCTTTGCCAAAACATTGCTCCAGGGGAGATTTGAGCATCTAGCTGCCTACAGAAACAGTTCTAACATGGGTATATCACTCATTCCTCCATTGCTCTATTTTACCTGCAGCTATTTATCCAACTATTGTCAGTGACAAACCATATCCAGAATAGTCTTGCACAACTACAACCATTATCATTTCAGCACGCCTCTAAACTAAACTTCTATTAGACATTGCACACCATTGGCACTGCTGTAAATTTCACTAGCAAAGAAAAATTAAAAGTACCTCTTTTCCCTCTGGGCCCTCCCCCTTGGGTAAACCACCAAACCACAATAAAAATGTGGTTTTATCACCGTGGTAAAGAAATGTCCATATCATCACAGCCCAAATAGAAGGACATACCATCGTTGTTGCCGTTTCATTGTCTGCTCCTTTCATGGACTTTGTGGAAAATACTATCAAATACAAATTATTACATCCCATTTCCTTTAATATGCACAGTAAAAGGACAGTATTAATAGAGTACTGCTTGCTGATGGATTATGGTCAGACAATTGTGATGCTAATGCCCGATCTTTCAGCACCCCCATAATCCATCTAATATGTGGCTAAAACAAACAATGATGATAAAGTCAGACAATTAGGATGAGGGATAAAACCAAGTGGAGAGTATTCGTGTCTGCTCCAGGACTTGTCATGATATGATCTGCCATTTTACATCTGGACAGATGCCAGATCTCAATATTTTCGAACATCACAGCAATGACACGCTGGCTAAGCTCTTAATAAGGACACAAGGAGTACGGTGAACAAACAAGGTGAATCCCTTTCATTAACATGAGGGCTGCAGGCTCTCCTGCCATTCCACCAATAATTATCTGGTCTTATTGAAGATTAGGGGAGAGAAACTAAGCCAACAGAGTCCAGTGAGTGGACTTGCTCTGTTTAATTGCCAATACAAACAAACAAATGAAGCCCATTGATCATGCAAGAAAATATAGTTGTGAAGGGATTATCTGGCTGATCCTAGCTCTATACCGCTGTCATTTACTTTTCTCTATTGTCCGTCCATCCATCTATCCATCCATTCATCCATCCATCCATCCATCCATCCATCCAACCCTCCATGCCTCCATCCCTCCATGCCTCCGTCCATCCATCCATACATCCATCCATCCATCCATCCATCCAAGCAGAAAGACTGGAAACTGTAGTCACATTGTCATTGATAGCTAAAGTGCTGAGAGTGGGAAATAGAAAAAAGGTGAGACAAGAGTAAGATACTAAAGTCAGACTGATCATTTAATACATGAAAAACCTGTAAGGCATTACCCGAGTTTGCTCAATGATATTTACCCATCACACAGTACGCACTTTCTTAGCAGCTGTCTGGCTCTGAGTACAAATTCCTCCTCCTCAGAACAGCTATAACACAGAGCTAAAGCTCCTGCGGTGGGAATTCACAAAACATAATGAACCTCAGGTGTGCTCCGATCAGCAAATATCAATTTGTACAAATCATTATGTTTAACATTCAACAATTCGAGGCGAACCGATGAGTGTAGATGAGTGCATTTTAATTATGAAAATGAATTCACGTATGATTGAACTGTTATCCATTTGCAATTGGTGATGCAATAAAAATGGAACCCACGCCAAATTTGGGAAACTTAATTGTACATGTGTGACCGGTGGGATGTTTTCCAACAATAAAAGACCTGCAACACAATATTGTCTCTCAAAAGTTAAGCTCCCCTTTAGTCAAACTCCCTCACTGATTACGGTAAAACACATTAGATCAAAGTTGAGAACTTTAGTACCCATCTAATTAAGGCATTTATTACAGACACTATCAGTACAAAGATTCTTTATCTCCCTGATGAGATTTAGACACTAGACCAACGATTAACATCCATAATTAGCCACAGTAAATTGGATTTGGACAATGTCAAGTCTATGCTGTGCAGAAGTATTGTCATATACATTCTTGATTCCAAATCTTGAGTCCAATCAAGATTAGAGTGAAATAAGAGACTTGAATACCAAAGACCTGAATTACTGACGGGCCTAATGCACACTATTTCACCTTTGCACCGATGTAAATTACAACAAGACAGAGCTGAACATGGGGACATTCAAGAACTACAATGTGGCAGATTTGATCATTTAGCAGATTTTCACATTTAACAATAGTTTACTTAACAGTATATAGGGCTATGCAGAGAAATCAATACAGCCAAGTATTGCAATATCTTTTTCCATGATACTGTATAGATTTTCCAGCCCTTCATATCGATGCATTTGCACGCTCCTAGAGATGATTGTCACACACATCTGGATCACATGGAACTGCATGTTTCCAGCAGCAGCTTCAGAGCAAATGACTGACAGTTCAGTTAAACTCAGCAAGTAAGCAAATTACCGCCTTCTTACTTGTCTTTCATGATTTGTGTGTGAATGAATCAGGTAAGAATCTGCTTATGTACACATACATTTCTTCAAGTTTTCTCATTTCTCCATAGTTATCCAACCAAAGTTGTGTGTTGCTGCAGTCCTTATCCTCACATTCATGTCTTAAACAGATTTAATTTGTCCTCAATTACCATTTTAATACATTGGAATGGGGATTTTGAATTAAGTAGTTTTGATTCAATTGGTCTGCTTAGTTATTGATATGTGATGAAATATTAGACTACCGAGGTGGTACATAGAATCTTGCTCTATTTTTAAAGCGTTGAAGACACCAGCTGCAGCCATGCTCTATATCCTGGCTTCACAGGGTCTCATCCCCTTGTCTGGGTTATTTTTATTCATCCAAAGTAGATGTGAAATGTTGACTGTGTCTTTTTTTTAGGCAAAAGAAAAAAAAAATCAACTCCGACAGCTACGACTCCATTGTAGGGGAAACATTGTGCATTGGTTTGGTCTATCTAGGAACCACTTACAATGATATAATCACCTGCTGACATCTGCCAATGATACCTAATTGTGACTGATTTAGGTTTAGCTAATGATCCCAACACAACTTCACCTTTAGAGATCAGGGGCAATAAAATGCTTCAGTGGCCTTGAGGAGGGGAATTTATCATTATGTTGTTGGCCAGTTTTCACTGCCCAGGCACTTCAGGCCGAGACCCAAACACATGCTGTTGATTTATTGGCATGACAGAATAGACATTTCAAGACACAATATATCAACGTGCTTCAAGAGAAACAAATGGATATATTGCACAAACCTACTAAATAACCCCCCTGTAGAAAAACATAACTAAAGGAATACAATACACTAAGAAAAAGGATTCATTTTCATTTCAACTTCAAGTATTTATAGCTCACACATTGTACTATAAATTCTCTTGCCCTGGAGTAGTTACCGACTGATCCAATGCAGATCAAAGCAAGGAAATATTTCAAAACCATGGCAAAGTATGGAAATAGATAGTATTTCAATGTAGTCTGAGCTACTCTTCCAAATCAGATGCCTTAGAGAATGGTTAACCTAATACCTAGTATCTGGGAAGTTCCATTAAGCCCAGAAAATTCTGTGGGACCCATGGTTTGCCTGTTGGTGAAGTTGAGCTGATCTGAGCCTCAGCTCGCTGCCCCTGGAGCCTGGTCCAATTTTCTCTCAGCACAGCTTCGGTCCAGAGACCACACTAACAAGCTAAAGCTCAACACTCATCGGAAAGGGAAGCATTTGGACACTCACTAGGGGCCTGAAAAATGCAGGTTGTTTGTGCAGCCCTCAACCTGGACAAAATAATTCATCTTTACATCGATCTACCTCCCTGACTTCTGTTGGGGTAAGCACGGGAAGCATGACTGAGAAACTGCAGTATGCGTCGGCTCTCGTAGAGGGAGATGGGAAGAGGATTGTCCTCAGCCTCTCCTTCTCCCAGCAGCTTCTCTCCCTCTCACACACACACACTTTATCATCGACCTGCCTGTGACTCAGGAGAAATTGTATACGTCTACAAGGGAGAAGACATCCAAGCAGGAAGAAATAGATATGTATAAAACAAGTTGGGTGGAGGCATAAGTTCTACTCAAAGCATGCAAAGGGCACAAGAGAAACTAAGAGAAAAGGGTTATAAATAAGCAAGGTCAGGTCAGTGAAAATGACAAATTCAACCAGAAGAAAGAAGAAAAAATAACATTCCATGTATTTCACTCTATTTTTTAACAGCTTTAATATTTGCCAATAATTTATTCGGGGTGAACAGGTTTCAGGATTCGCTCTCCCCTCTCATCAGTGTCTGAGGCACAAGGGGAGATCAAATGCCTTTCTGATTCTCCCTCGCACCAGTTTCTCGTTACCACCAAGCCACCTCTGACAAACTGCCCACCACTCTCTGAAATATGACTCAGTGCCACTATAAACCTGGAGCCATGGCTGATTTGTGAATCCAATTACCTCCTTGTCTGTAATGGCTGTGTTCAGTGCCGTGATGTTAAGTCAGCTGTTGTCAGCATATGTCCTTAAGGCCACAGCCTCCACGGTGAATGACATTCACCATCTAGGGCACATCATCTAAATAACCATTTTGATATATAGCAAAGGGGGAAGGTGGAAATGCTGTAGGAAGCCAAAAACTGAAGTTTAGTTTGCTGGCAAGAACACCGAGGTAGAGGTCAAAGAATATTTAAAGAAGAAGTATAGGCCTATTTTTGAGGACTTGTTGGCTGAGGATGCAGAAATATATTGCAGGGCAATAAGCTTAGGGAATGGATTTCCAGCTACTGATCTTGGCTACATTTAGATTGCTCATTTTTTTGATGCTTTCTCTCTCACTTCTTATCGATCAATACGTTGTTCAGATTGTTTAAACTGAAACATTAATATCTAGTATTTGTTGGCCAATACTACTAAAGCATTTTGTGGAGACAATTCCCTTTTCTAATAGTTTATAGTAGAGAACAAATGGAACTGGTAATCTGTATTTATTACGTTATTTTACATCATTTCAACCATCCTCTAATGATGACAAAGCAGCTAAAATCTACAGGATTAGAAGTGGTTTTCTACTTAAAAGAGATGCCTTGAGATAGTATTATGATATTTCAAGGTCAGGTTATGAAAGGTTATGAACTGAATGAAATGTGAATATAGTTGTTTGGATAAGGTATTTGTTTTCCCAGCAGCATAAAACAGATATTAGAGATGGAATTATGACCTACTTAACAAATGATATAAAACTATCAATGAAGAGTATTGGAATTGATAAAATACTGGCAATACCCATCCTTAAAGGCATGCAGTGGTCTACATTGTGTTTACAACATGTAGACCACTGGGACGCACTGGTCATTTTTGGTTTAACTAAAATAAAACCGCAATTAAGCGTTAAGAATGAGCCTAGATATAGGGGTGGCTCTACTTCTACACTTCTACTCCTGGCTATAGCTAAAATAAAGCAGGGCTTGTGGCACGTGTACTTCACCAAATAAAACTATTTTTGTGTGACGTGCTGAAAGGTACACTCCCATGTCCTCACGGTTTTCCAGCATTTGCTAAAGCACTTTTCATGTCAAGCATGCAAACTGGAAAACAGCCAAACAGTTGCAGTGGCATTGCGCTTGGCCCTAGCCATAGTTTTCCCAAGTGCCCGTTTCATATTATCCCTCCTGTAAGAAGGTGTTCTTACAGGAAATCAAACTAATTTGATTTAAGTATCTACACTGACAACACTTGCTAATGTTAAGAAACAGCCATGATGTCTTTCTGGAAATTCATCTGGAAAGTAGTGAATGGTCAGCTGGATGAGACCCAGTGCTTGTGGAACACAAAAACTGTGAAATCGCTGGACATTTAACAGTCCATTGGAGTGGATAAAGTGATTCAACAATGTCATAAGGGGCTATTCAAAAAAAGCTAGTTATACGCAGTATTGTGGTATGAATTGAAGTTGCAGATGTTGAGAATTTATTATTGAAGTGACATGCTGTTTCAGATGGACAATATAAGTTATTGCTTCTATTTGTACTTCGCATTCTTCATGCGTCTGATCACTTATATGGATGTCCTCAATTCAACTTGCCATGACCACAACACTGAGAGAGCTCTTAAGTTCACCAAATGCTGACCTCAACTGGAATTCCAAAGGTCCAAAATAGACAGCTATAATTCAAAGAACCCAGCTGAAAAGTACACCCCCATTCCCCGTTCAGAAATCATTACACTGGTATTGTATCATCCTGCCATAAATGCTGGCCTACAATTCATCAGAAAGTGGCGGGAAAAAAAGATACTGAACTAATATTGGCCAGTAAGATGTGCTGAGTGCAGAAAAAGCCTTGCATTTATCCAGCAGTGGGGGTCTGACTTTGGCCAAGCTCGGTGCAGTAAACATGCAAGTACAGGGCTTCCTTTGAGCTTAAACACCAAACCTTTCAGAGTGGTCCCAATGACATTTGAGATAGTTTTTTTCCCTGCACTATGAAAGGTTCTGCACAGTAGGGATCTGTGCATGTGAGTTTATTGATGTAAAGGGAGAGGGAGGACCCCCCCCCCCCCCAAAAAAAAATAAAAAAATCACCACAAAAATGTATCACACCAAATGGAAAGTACCTGGTTTAAGAGGGCAAACAGACAGCAAAGTTATCATGTAAAAAAATGTTGAGAATATTAAGTGATTAGTCTAGACTCATTCTACTCATTAAATTCCTTTCATTCTTATAGTCTTCCACTGAGAGGCAAAATGCCCCCATAAGACAGACAGCATAAAGAGAACCTCTGCTACCCTATTAATAATGCATTATTTGTGACACCCTATCTATCCATTCTGGTACCATTGTGTTTCATGCGCCCCCCCCCCCTTTAAGCCATTTCTTCTCCCTAAAGTAAGAGCCACATACATATGGGCTCTCAGTCTCTATTACAGTAGAGTGATGGCTGCTTTCCAGACAAGCAGTCTCTGGACACCCCTGTTCTCTGGTCCAAACCACTGAACCACATTCTCAGCTTTCACCATTCTCTCTATGGAAGAAATGTTCAACATATCAATGTTTGGAAGAACAGATTTTGACCAAGATGGTCAACTCCTCCACAGCCACATATATTACGAGGAAAGCAAAAAAAAAAAACTGTACAAAACCGCAATAAATGTCATGGAATATCCTGCAATACATTCACACTCCTTGCAAATAAATCCACAGAGTATGCAATAGCTGATTCTTATGATATTTAAAGAGGAAAACAACAAAATCCATACACCTACCTCTGCTGTGCATAAAAGTTAGATTTAGTGGGTCAATTTATCATCCGGTGCTAAGGCAGAAAATGTATTGTAATACAATCTCTGAAATGGCAGTGGTGTCCTACATCCCTCTGGTGATTCATCATGCCATGTGTTGTGCTACTTTCAATTGCTTCTCTTGGCAATACTGGGATGAGAGAAAAGCAGAACCTCTGGTTTATTCTGTCTCTTGGGAATGCCACATTGTCAGGTATGTGCAATATTTTGCGGTGACAGTTTGGAGCCTTGTCCAGCTGAGGGACAGACGGACAGTACAGGAGACATGGCTTCAAGTGTTTGCACATTATAGGAACAGCTGTGCCTGGTTTTTGAATTCTATGTCTATAATGATTCTCAGTCATCCAGATCTAGAATTTGTGTTGTCTGTTTTGTCATTGTTACAAGAGTTATATTTCTATCAGTGACATTTCCGGCCATGTCTTTTAGATGAGAGGCAAAACATGGTCATGACCAAACAGCTCTGACTTGGTACAAGATTCGTGTGACATTTAGTATCGACAATAATTAATCGACAACCAGAAACACACAGAACGTGTTTGTCACCCAATGCACTCTGCTCACCTGGTTTGAATTAGTTTGCAGCTCAACCAAAAATACAGTCCATATGGTTGAATCCAGGCTCAACAGAAAAAAATCCCCTCAGGCAGTCACTCATGAGCAGCACACACTAACCAGAGAGAATGCTCATGGAAAGAAAGTTCACAATAATCTAAGAAATGTCTTTCCAGCTGTTAAAGTCATTCATGAAGAGAACCACTACACTATAAGTGGCTCTTCTGCCAAATAAACCAGCTTTGCTCAATCTTGAGAGCTACCATCATTCATGCTAGAAAGCAAAGAAGCTGTGGCTGTGTCCAAATGTGATAGTAACATGCTTTTTAATATGCTAAAACAGTATGTGAGATGTTTTGGTAAGACTGAAGCCTCAGTATAAAACCAATTGCTTGTGAATACATGCTATTTCTGGGGAAATATTACAGTGTGGAAGCACTGGACATTATAAATAAATGATGGACAGCGACCAAGGCGGTGTAATGTCAATAACATTGAAATAGTATAAGGCTTTGCTAGAATTAGTTTAGAGTTTAGGTTGGCATGGACCTCTGTTCTTACAAGTCTACAAACTGCAAGGAGGTTCTTAGGAGGTGATGAGGTGATTACTAATTAATCTATTAGCTCAGTGCATCTGAAAAGATAAATCCTACTGTTTAATCACATAAAAGTATGTTGAACCATAGTTTGCATATTTTATACGTAGTGCAAAGAATGCAATTTCCCACACAGCATGAAACTCGAGAACCCATAACTATATCATCAATAATGTGGAGCTTTTAGCACGTCCAGAAGAGCAAATACTCTAGGGTTTAGGAACGGAAGTTCCTCTTCCAATGGTGAGTCATAAAACACGTTGAGTTAAAACTCCATAAACTGGTACAGCGCATGTGAATTAATGCTCACAGCTGGATGTAAAACAAAGTGTGTCTGAGACACATAGGTACGGAAACAGCGATGCTTATTTTTAAGTGACAGGAGCTCTATATTCAACATGGCATTACATGTCAAATGCAGAATACAGGAATCCAATATCTGTTTGAGTTTACTCCGACACCCTTGGGATTGCAGATTATACAGAGTGCTCAGACAAATGTAGTAGACTGCGGCCTTCTCTATATGTTTTTCAGAGTGGATATAAAAATCTTAAAAAGTTATACAGCAACTCCCTGGTGAACGGCACGATCCAGCGTCTTCCAACTGTTTCTCTATTCTACTCGGCTCAAAGGGACTACTGTCAGCAGGGTTTAACACAGCAGCCACAATCCCATCTCACACATTGCTCATATACGCTAAATGCAGAATAAGGCAGATGGCTCATCTTTCATGTAACTCCTGCATTTGCTGCTGCAGAGGCCTTAGGTCCAATTTCAAGGTTCCCTGCGTGGTTGCTTATCATGAAAGTGATTAGAAATGAAGAGCTCTGTCAATGATATGGTTGAAGGCCCCAAGTTGGTTTCCTTCAAGCTGCCAAACTCTCTTAGCTACTCACTACCAGATGGTAGGTTGAACTGCTATTGCCGCTGCCAACGCTATTGATGCTCACAGGGACCTTTCACACAAGCCAATATACTTTTCTTCAACCAGAACAGATTTTAGCATCAATTTAACACTGCTGTTGTAATTAAAACGCTGAACAATTCCAAGTCAAATAGGGTTTCAGAAGGGCGCACACAAATGAGCGTTAGACAGGAATAAACAATAATCATTACCCAGCAGAGCATACCACAGAGATTTAAGATGAGTGGTGAGGCAATTAAACAATCAAGTTATTAAATGGTCTTAAACATCAGCCTAGCAGATGGTGAGCTGGAGTGATAGCACCACATGAAAGGGAATGACTTGACAAAAGCAGCCAAGATTCCTCTAAAATAAGTACTTGCACAGTTTTCCCATTGGGAGCTTTATAAAGCTTGATAAATCTGACGATGGGACGGCAAAGCAGCAGCAGAGTAACGACTGACACTGATACCAAGTTAAATGCTGTAAATATTTAATTATTACAGGAAAAAATACAGTTCCTTCTAGTTGCCTATTGGTCAGATAATTGCGATGCACAGTTTGAATCTGAAAGAAGACCTTTGTTATAAGTCGCTCTTCTATCTCTTTTTCTTGTCGTTTCTACACTTTCCCTAATAATAAAGGCACAGGGTTGTACCAAATCAGTATGCGAACACACACCTTTCCTTTTGGTAGTGGTCTGATAGGAGCAAGAGAAGAAGAGAGAGGGAGAGATGACGGAGGTAACGGGAGAGAGAGTCCCAGTACAGGTGCCTCCTACTCCTCTCACCCCTATTGACAGTCTCTGTGTTTGGCTGGTGTTTTGTTAGTCTGTGTCCGGCTTGTGCCGATCTGCTGTTGGTTATTAGTAAAGAATTGGATTTAAAGTCAAATTTCTAAACCATAACCTCCTTGGTTTCAGTAAGTCCATAAAATTAATGAAAAACAAAACATAAAACTGCTTAAGATTGTGCTTAAAATGTCCTAAAAACAGACTCAAGGCAGCTGACCAGGATCTTTGACCACACCCTAGTTTATAGTGGAGCCACAAGCTGCCACTCACCTTGGACTCTGGAAAAATATAGTGAACCTTTTTTACTACTTTCCAAACACTGAATCGAGAAAACAATTGACAGATTAATAAGTCATTAGCACGACATTCATCTCTCCGCCCTCTCCGTCTGTCTCGCAGATAAACTTAAAACTTAATCACTCCAAGTAGTAGCTGGTTTCACTTAACACCAGCAGTTAATCTGTGACTCATATTTCCACTTAATGTTTAGCTTTTTCTCTTTTGTCACTTTTGTTTTGCTTCCCTTGGCAGCTACAGCCATGAGAAATCCACTCAGCAACCACAAATAGTCATGCACCGACCAATTAAAATTGGGTTTCCAAGCTGTCAAATCTCCTGATTGTACAGTAGTCTGCTCTTCCAGCCTTAATTTGCTCTGCAGCGGTATCACCCTACACCAAGGAGAGCTGAAATATTTAAGCTCTCTCTCAAGCACCATGTACAACCTTTAAATCTGCTCTCTCTGACAGATCTAAGCAAAGTGCCTCCCTCCCTCCCTCACACCATTAAAGGCAATCTAAAGATGCTCCGTCGATTGATCAGGGAGGACTAGCGCAGTGTGGAGGTAAATGGCTGTCACCAGGTCTGATGGACCTTTTCTCTCCCAGTGGTCCAGATGGAGGCATTCGACCTCCATTCACTCACTTTGATTCAAAGCATGTTTGTGCCTCTGGATGGGGAAGGAAATAGAGAAGAGAACTGATCCAATCTGTCGGTGCAAGACAAATGACAGCGTGACAGAGAAACAAAAAGCTTCCAAACGGAGAGGGGCGAGAAACATTTTGTTTTTTCGTTGCTTTTTGATATGTTTGGCGCTTTGGTTTGTCTTTAACGGAGAGCTGAGAGAAGAGATGCAGACAGGAAACAAGGGGATAGAGAAAGGGCAACAAAGGTAATGAGTCAGAGTCTAAAACGGAGACTTTACGACAAAGACACATTTCCATCCACAGGACAAAAGAACTAGCTTCTTTATTTCAGGTCATATTGTCATTTCTTCAGCTAATTATCAGAATACATGCTATTTATTTAATGTCTAAATGTTTAATCTTCATTACAAACCTAAACATTATTAGGATAACTGAGAAGCAGGCTGTAAAAAGTAGGTAAAGAATATATCAGGTTACTAACATATGAGACAATTTTTACATTTGAATAAGCGACTCAACAGCTTTGAGTTGGTAAATGGTAAATTAATGTCATGAGACTAATCTTTGACAAGCCATTGATTTTACAAGCTATAGGCGAGTAGTCATGAACACTTAAGACCCAAAAAACAGCAGACATCTGAGGTTAATTTAGCATGACTATAAACAGAGGAAGCAGCTTTAAAAAAGGAAGAAGACCAGAGTGCCAGAATATAGCAGAGTAATCCCAAACAGCATCCTCGCTTAATTATATATGCCTGTGAGCCCCAGAGGAAAATGTCCCGTTCAAATTGGGCAATTTATGCGACTCGCCGCGGCGATTCGGGCAGAATCGGAAATGACACGCAAATCATAACAGTTGGACGCCCGACGCGAAGAAACCAAACAACTTCTGTCTGGAAAGCAAACAACTCCCCGAAGCCCCCTGCATGATAGGCCTATCGACTACAATGCGACTCCCCGAGCTCCATTGTTGCTGCTCAAATACACAGCAGACTAATAGAAATTGCACGAATTGAATAGCGCGTGGAGAGAGAAAGAGAGAGAGGAGGAAAATGTGCATTTAAATAGCGGCGATCCGGTTTGAGCGTGGATTTTAAAACCCCATTGTGAAAACTTCCCCCATAAACCGCTGCAGTAGGCGGGTGTCAGTCAAAGATAATAGTTATACGGCTCTATTGTTCTGATGAGTAAGATGTGTACAGCGAATTATTAATTATGTGTCACCAATGAGGCGCATTATTACGCATCTACTGCTTAAACACGCACACACAAACGGAGCACCGGGTCCGCTTCTGCTGCGGTCTCAACAGCTGGAAAACGCCCGACAATTGCGGACCAAACAGGGCAAGAAAAAAGCCTCTCAGGTCGCTGCTGGAACTTATACTAAACAATGAAGAAATTGAGAGGAAATGCTGCGTAAAAACGACGCGTAATCGCTGTTCAGTGACACATTGTACTGTAGCCTGCAGCCACACAAGTAAACCTCGGTGTGTGTGTGTGTGTGTGTGGATAAATAAGCATCTCCGCTGGCAGCACCTATGCGGGATAAAACTTGAACCGCACGTACCTGTGTACTGCAAGAGAAACATTGTCCACGGAAGGCGAGGTGCGGTTCCCGTCGGTCCTCCCGCTTGGAAGTGGACGAAGTATAAATCCTTGAATGGAGAACCGGAGGCGGGGAGGAGGGGAACCGGGGGAGGGGGGGTGTTCGCTCCGGTGGCTCAGTCAGTCCGCTCCGCTCGGCAGACTGGACTGCAATGAGAGCAGCAGCCGGTCGAAGCGGGACCTTTTTAGCTGCGCCAGGCGAGCCCGCCCCTCACGACGCGCCCGCCGGTTCGCCGACTGTTCGCTTTCGAGACGCTGGCGAAAAGCGGCTGTGACTGAGGAGGTGTCTGTCTGTGAGTGCTTTTTAAAAGAAGAGGAAAAAAAGAGAAAAAGATGGAAAGAACAAAAAAAAAAGTCCTGCTCTTGTTGTTTTTTTCCTTGCAGTAACAACGAGCTGAAGCTCCGGTGAAATGTCCACAGAGGACGGGCGCTTCGGCGGAGCGGCACCGGTACCGGTACGGTGTTCTCTCGGCCCGAGGAGAAACACTGCGCGAACATGAGGAATCACTCAACAGTCCAGGGCCGGTTTTGCCTATTATGCATTATAAGCGGCTGCAGTGGCGCCCCTGGCCACCAGGGGGCCTCCGTGGGGTGGTGTTCATTTTCCTCACAGCAGCGTTTCCCAACGAGTACCCCCTGAACCTTCTTGTCATGATGATTCTCCAAAAGTAGAGCATAACACAGTGGTTATTACATGAAAATCATTTCATTTAATCTCCTTAACCTACACCAACAGCCAGACTTTTTGTAGATGTTAATGTTTGAGCTATGTTTTTGTATTTTGTGTCACAGGTCATTGTTTTTCCAGGGAGTTGTAGCGCCAACGTTCCATTTGTATTGATGAGCTCAACATGACACATGGCTGAAAATATTTATCATCTTGCAAATTGTATCAAATAATTAGCCTATTAATAAATTCCACAGCAGACATTCTGTTGTCCACATATTACGAGTTAGCTGAGTTATTGGGACTACACTTTTGAGTGACGGCTTGAAAAAGGTTTGGGAAACACTGCCTTAAAGGTCCCATATCTGAACTTTTCTGCGTATTTCTTTTAGTTTTGACACGCCCAATGTGATATATTTGTAAAATCTTTATGCCTTACTGGAGCTCCAGAAAAGCACAGGTCATTTATTGGTCTGTAGGGCTGCTACTAACGACTATTCTGATAGCCGATTAATCTATCAATTATTGCAATGATTAATCGGTTAGTTGTTTGGTCCATAAAATGGTGTAAAATATCAATCACTGCTTCCCAAAGCTGAAGATTCAACCTAAAATGTCTTTGGTACAATTTCATAAATTCTACTCTATTATGTGGCAATGTAAGTGTGAGACGGGTCCCTAAAAGGTCCCATATCTGCATTGTTCTGGGTTTTATCTCAAGTTTTGCCATCACTGACATCTTTGCAATTTTAAGTATATAAAAAACCCAACTCATGTTTTACAGAGCTCTCTTAATCTGGACAAGAAACCACAGGTCATTTATTGGTCAATTATTGAAACGATTATTCAATTAGTTGTTTGGTTCATAAAGCTGAAAATACAACCTAAAATGTTTGTTTTCCGACCAACAGTCCACAACCCAAAGATCATCTGTTTATTATTATAGAAGACTAAAAGTATATAAATATTCTCATGCATCCAAGTCATTGTTCTCTCTCAAATTGAATCGTAGGCAACTGGACTTTTATTTGTCAAGGAGGACGTTTATGCAAGAAGCCTGCTCAGCGTTAATATTGGGTCTCACTCCACTGTCTTGGACGGACTAGTGCGAACAAGTGAGACCAATGTGTACAAACTAAGGAAGCCTGTTGGATAAGAGGCAAAAAGTCATCCTACACAAATATAAGTCCAGTTGCCTACAATTCAATTTGAGAGAAAGAGAAGACCAAAGAAACCAGAGAACTTGGACATTTTTTTCTTAAAAATGACTCATATCAATGAATCGGTTATCAAAATAGGTGCTAATTAATGTAATAGTTACCAACTAATCAATTCATGAACTAATTGTTGCAGCTTTATTGGTCTGTCTCATAAATATTTAGAAGTCTCTGATCTGATTGGCTGGTTCTCAGTGGTGGGGGCATGTGAGGAAATGTACAAACCAACCAAAAAGTACTAAAAGTACTCAAAGTTAGATTTGTTGTTTAAAAATACAGAAAAGACTATGACATATACAGTGGGAATACAGCTCCAGTCATTGGTTTCTATGCATGAATAACACAACAATAATGGTCTCAAAGTTGCTTTGCATTGACTGACACCATGCATGGGCCAATTAAAGCATGACGTCAGTAGATAACCAGCTTGAAAGCCAATGGGAACCAACTATGAAAGTTTGACCACCTTTGGTTTGATTGACAGCAGTGTGACCCAAAGGAAGATTCCAATGGCAAGACCATCTTATAGCCAACGGTGGGAACTGTGCTGCTTACAACTCGGGCATATCCTTTTCACAAATAAGATTGAAAAAGGAGGTGCATCTAAAGAGGTTAAGCTAATGTAGCTGTAGCATGTGGTACTGCAAGGAGAGAGTTTATCTCCTATAAATGATCTTTATCTACTATATTTTACTCCTGTGACATATTACAGTGTTGGTATTAACATGTCTGTGGGGTTTACTCTAAGGACATACCTGAGGTGTAAAACACAATTCATTTAATTTATTTTGCTAATTGATCACTTATGCACTTTGTAATAATGTTATCGGCATAGCAACATAAGGCTGTATTCACACAGGATCAGGCAGTGTGGCACCTTCCTGCAGGGTTGTGGGGAGGTGTGGGCGTGTTATATTCATGCTAATGGCTGTGATAACACCCAGAGAATACATATCATTTCTCTCAATCCCCAGTTTTCCTGCTACCACGGCCTGAATCTCCATTCACCCCGTAGCTCGCTCGACCACCGCCGCTCTCTCCCTGTGTCACCCTCCCCTTTTTCTCTTGTCTCTTCTGAATTGATTCAGGAAACTGTCGGCAAAACCCAACTTTACTTTTAACCTCATCAAACGAAGATTAATGTCCTCCCCTCTTTGTACTCCCTCATAGCGGGGATGTACAGCTGTGATCAGTATGTTCCGGCTTACATGATTGGCCATCAGAGTGTGACTTTGGGCTGTGTGTCTGCTAAAGTTGATCCGGTTTCAACTTCTTTTTTCGGCTCCGCATGCAGTCCACGCTCCCGCAGCCAAAATGCACTACCCCCCTTCAGATGAATGGGAAGACCTGCGGTTTTCCTGTAATGTCTGATCGTGTGTGAATACAGACCAACAGTGCTACTGTTAGACTGCCATGGCAATAAACAATTTTAGCAAGTTTATCATGAAATGCAAATGACCACAGTACAGCAGGTTTAATGTGTGTAAAGTTTGCATTTATAATAAACTAGTGCAGTGCCTGCAGGAAGTATGTATTCCTATAGAAAGGTGGAAGCTTAATTAGACTTTCATGTTCGTCTTAATGAGGGTGTGTTGGACTGTTACATAGTCTTAATAGACAAATATATTGAGATAAGGAGAGACATGAAAATACAGTATATTTTTCCTGTATATTCTAACAACCTGGACATGTCACTGTTATATGTTTATAAATAAATGAGTTTAGGCCAAGGTTCTTCCTGAGGGACTGCGAGCTCGCCTTGAAGTAAGAAGGCGACAGCCCAAGGTAGCCTGTGTTAGCATGAGGAATAAAGTAGCAGCTAAACTGGTTAACGTCTTACCATGAGGTTTTTGAGAGAAGTTACAATACTTTTGTTGCTTCGGCTGCACGATCAGTGCAGGAAGAAACGGGACAACGGTGCTTTGATTTGTAATCAAAACGCTGGGGAGCAACATGAGGAGGAGCCGTGATATGGAGCTTTAGCCACACAGATGCTGCTATTTACCATCAACACATTAGTCTTTTATTTATAAAATACACGAGGCATGCTAATTGACAGCTGGCGATGGCGGGTTTAGCTTCACTGGCTTGACGCCAACTGATAAATTAAATCTAATCTGAATAAAACAATCTTTGTTATTTCAATATACCAAAATATTTACTTTTATTGTGTTTTTATTGTATTTGTTAGTCCATTAGTTTATAGTAAGTACACATATGGTTGATTTATATATAAAGGAAAGCAATCAATTATGGAGAAAAAATGTTTTTATGTTTATGTAATAAAATCATTACAATAAAGTAAAGTAGTAAGTAGTAGAATAAAAAGAGATAACAGCATTAATTAATAATTACAGCCAGCAGTGAAAATAAACGAGAATTTGGTAAATGTTGCATTTTCCTGACTTTCTATATCTCCTGAGCTACATAAATGCTGAAAAACAAACTTATTCTTCAAAACTTTTGTCAGCAGGCTGTGTTTTTTAGTCTTTCTGTATCTTGCCAGTTAGAGGAAGAGATACGTGTGTTTTATTGATTCAGTGCCATTCTAGACATGGATGAAAGGCCGGTTGTTGTTTATGATTGAAGAATTTACTAAATGCCTGTGGAATGTGACTTTTTGAGTTGCAGCTTCAGTGTCTGTGAGATTCTCTAAGCTTGAGTGAATAGTTTCAGTCAGACCTTGTGACATCTAATGACCAGTAGCCTATTTGTTTGTGCACTTGACACACAAGTACCTGCATTCAGCAGGTTTCCACATCGACTCAGTGTTTTGTAACAGTGTCTGATAAAAACAGGGCAGGATTTTAACTATAAATGTTAAAAATGAATCCTGAGAGGATGAACTCTGTTGGATGATGGACCCTTCTGTCATTTTAAAATTCACAATTCAGGAAAGTCCTTCTGCAGCTGAGGGTAACAGGTGCAAAGAAGTCATTTGAATTAAAAAAAAAAAAAGAATGGGTCCTGTGCAATGTCAAAAAACTGCAATATAGGATTGATATTTATCAGAAAGACAACATTTTGATCTGAGTAGATTTTCCCCAGGTCTATAAATCACATACTGCAAATTATCAAATAATAGCCCAGGCGTTTATTTGTTTCAATCACTTAACAGGTCAGGCAGCACTTTGGCACAGGAGATTATTTTCATCCTGACAAAAATCTTGCTCTGCAAAACTGGAAAAATACTAATTTACTCAAATTATTTGATTTAACCAGTATGACTGCTGTAAACTTATATTCTTCATATTACAGTACTGTAGTTAAACATCTTGCTGCTGCATATTTTACAACAGAAAGGTTTGAATTTCATGTCCTACTTTTTATTTTTTCACTGCACTAGAGCCATGAGGGTGGACAATTAATCAATATTACCCTAGAAGATGTTCTTTAACATCATTTGAGCATGATTTTGTATTAGTATTTTTTGGAACCAGCCGTTATTTATCAAAATCTGGTGTTTAAATGGGACCTGGCACTTAATTGAAACCCTGGCTTTTATTTGGTAATTTAGTTTATAAAGAAAACCAAAATTTGGCCAAATTTGAGACCTAGATTTGAGAAGATCCACTCAGATTAAAAATGTTGTCTTTCTAATAATATCAGTCCCATATTGCAAGTTCTCAACTGTAAAACAGCAGATATACTATTTACAAAAAAGTAAAAGCAGGTTGGCAGTCGTGTTGAAATGTTTCAGCACCAAGGACAGCACGTGGCGCTCGACGTGCATCGGTTGACAAAGAGTTGGGCAGCATGGCAGATAGACAGCGACAGGCCAGGTGCAGCGGATCAGTAACACGTCTTCCTCACACAGGAATAACATGAACATAGAGAAAACACAGCACTGCACATCACTAGTCACAGCCTACGATGCAGTAAACAGAGATTAATCTAACATACTGACTGATTTAGTTTAATTTAGCATAATAAAATCTAATTATGGATGCTCTTTTTTCAGCCCGAAAAAGGTGATAATGCCTTGGATTTCCCAAGAAAATAGCAGTGCACTAAGACAGAGATGTGAACACATTAACAGAAACTGCAATTACAATTTCTGTTTTGTGCTTTTCATCATCTTTTGAGCCTAAATATTTAACTAATTAAGTCTGAAACTGAGCACGTATTACAGAAGGGATTTTGTCACAAGCCAAGTTAGATGTAAATATAAAGAAATAAGGTATAAAGTCGGATAACAGTTAATTTTATCAAAAGAAATTCAGTGTTTTATAGTGGTGGATTATCACAATCCACATTGTATTCAACTGGAAAACTCTATGATGACGTTTATGTACCTGTTTGGAGCGTACAAACAAATATTACTTGAAAATTTCAACTAAACGGCAAAAATGCATTTTCAGTCAGGCAGATTGGGATGGTTTCAAAGCCAATGTATGTATATACCACACACACCGACACACACACACATGCAGACTAAAATTGAGGTTGTGTAGTTCAGGTCAAAAGGCCTGGGACACGTTTAGAAAATATCTCCTGGGTCAAATTATTTACTCCCCTGCCCCATCAATAATAATCTGCTTCCACACCACCATCACAAAATAATTTCAAGAGGTAAATAAAAGCACTTACCCAAGGCCAGAGTTCCATTCCTGTTTTTCCAAAACTCACAATTGTTCAATTTCCAATCCAATATGATGTCAGAAGAACACTAGTCTGCAAACAAGGTTCAATTCTAACTTACTATATTGTTTTTTTTCCTATCCATTATCAACACCTGTGGTCTGTAGAAACTGTATAAACAGCACTGGCTGAGTTAGAGGAATAAACCAGGTTTTGTCTTTAGAAAACAGCATTGTGTTTGCTCAATATGTGCAGTAATTGCCTGAAGATATGAACCGCATATTGCTAAAGACTAATTAGGATATATATATAATTAGATTCAATTCAAATATGGAAAGTATGGATGCCCTAAACATGTTTTTTTGCTGCCAAGCTGCATCGACTGATACATTTCCATGCTGATCATTTTTTGGTGTTTTGTTACAGCAGCTGTATCGTGGTGGTACAGTACAGGTCTGACAGTTATTGAGCATGATTCAGCTGACGCAGCGGGGCTCTCTCCTCTCTGTCCACATATGGAACCTCAGCTGCAGAGCAGGGAGTCAAACAGGTGATGTACTCTGCACTTGTTATGGTACTGCACTGCAGTTCATGAACTCAGACTGAAACAGACATGAAAGGAGAATCTGTTGTAGAGGAACCCTCATTAACAGGAAGTGTGTGGTTGCCATTTTTGGTCGTGCACATTAGGCCTGAACGATCATTTTAGATCGACAAAAAAAAAGAAAAAGAAAGGCAACATGATCTTGACATCGTCAAAGCTGCCTTTTATTTTCCCAAACTCAGTTAGCCAGATGTTCACAATATATCGATGCCAGCTTACTTTACCCAACATATCAGTATCTTACGTAAATTTGGCCCTGTTCCAACTTAAGGGGCGTTCACACCGGACTCCACTGACGCGATTTTTTCGTGCAATGGATGCAATTTTGACGCGCTGTTGTTTTTTCCGCCTGACCGTTTTGCGAAAATTCGCCAGATTGCATCATCACGCCTGTTTTGCTTTTTCTCACCACTGTCACTGCGTTATACAGCTCTGAAAGTCCGAAGCTCCACCGTCATTTCTGCGTACATGATCCTCTCTGGAGGTGCACAGAGCTCGGCTGGTTTCAATGCTTTGCCTGGACGACGCGGCTTCCAAGTCCGTTGAAAAGTAAAAGACTGGAGATAAGTGAATTTCTCGTTGTCATGGGGACGTGGTGCGAATCTCATGGTACGTCATCCTGCAAATTTGCCTGAAAAGTTCAATATTTTCAACTCGACGCAACAAGCGAATTTCATATCGCGAAGTGCAATTTTTCACCACTTCACGTCCATCGCGTCGCATGAATTTTTGTCCGGTGCAAACACCCCTTTAGTGTCGCAAACATGAGTAAACTACATTACCGTTCAAAAGTTTAGGGTCACTTATATAAATTTCCTCATTTCTGAAAGAAAAGCACTGTTTTTTTTCCGATGAAGATAACTCATGTAGGGAAATGTTCTATTAATTTTACAACTTTTGAATGGTAGTAATCATATACAACAAGTAATTAGTTAAGTGTTTGAGCTCCAAAGATGGTGAAAAGCATAAAACAGAAAAAAAATGCAATTCCAATTTTGTTAATTTTTTTCCCCTGGGAAACACAAGGTATTACCTCCTTTTTCAGGACTGAAAAAAGAGCATCCATAATAAGTCTTTATTATGCTAAATCAAACTAAATCAGTCAGTCTGTTAGATTAATCTCCATGTTTACTACATCGTAGGCCGCCTACTTGGTATTTGAATAGGCGTTGTAGTGATGTGCACTACAGATGATGCTCGTCAGGTTTCATTAGCATTTTACTGACTCAAATGATGATAGTTAGGTAATATACAAATATATATACACACACACACCAAGTAACATTGGACAGGGAACTTGATTTGAAGAAAATCGTGATTGAAATGGCAATATCTGCCAGAAAAATCACAATTCATTTTTTTCTCAACACTGCACATACTCCTAGAACTGGAGTTTTTTATAAAGTATTATTGGAATTCTCCGGCCAATCAATCATTGCATCTCTAATAGAAAAGTAGACTTAAAAGATGATATCACCCGGCAGCTTTCCTCTGCAGATCAACAAATTATCTGGCGAAACTGAACTAACCCACAGTCCAAAATCTATTATTTAGGCTTTTATAGTGTGAATACTTGGAAAGACTTCACAAACATGACACGATATTATTTGGACTTGTCTGCCTTCAAACATTTGGACGACTGCCGACCCTGAAAAAAAAGTATTGGATGGACACGGCTGTATTCACTCCTTCGCATGCTCTGAAATAGATAAAGTGCACACATGCATCACATTTAAGAGATGCTTAGCGGAGCATTAGCAGACACAAACATAGTTTTATCAGTCAGGAATTATGATTTACCATCTGCATTTAGGGACATAAAAAAAAACAAAAAAACACAAAGCCACCAATTGATGGACGCCTTTTTCACTGTCCATGTTTTCTGCAGAAAAGACTCGCCATAAATAAACTGAATGTTTTCCAGGCAGAATTCAATTACCCCTGTCAGCCAGTAGTAATGAGTAACAGCCAGTGCATGCTCTCATTCAATTTCAGTGTCCCCGGGGAATGATGTTTGTCTGATGTCTTGATTTTTTTTTGATTTTTTTTTAACAATGATGTTCTTTCTGTGGCCTGCTTAGTGTAGCAAAACATTCAAATCAAACACTAATTTGACACTACGCCTCGGCAGATGAAAGAGGCCTTCGTTTGCTTTTATGGCCAGTATGAAGACGTGTGTGTGTGTGTGTGTGTGTTTGTGTGTGTGTGTAACATTACAGCCTTCTTAAGTCAAATAAACTGTCTGGGTTGGACGTGGTGTGAAATAAGTCATTCTGGCTGGAAAGAGTTCACCACTTCTTGGGGGGAAAAAATGCGGAGAAAAAAATGCATATAAGAAGACGACAGTGATGCTGTATGTTCCATAAATCATGAGTCCATATTGACCGGCTCATCTCAGTTTCACATATTGAAGCTGAAATATATAGAGCTAGCTGCCCTAGTTAGATCTAATCTGCAGCTCAATACATTTGTTTAGTTAACAGGAAAATCTCTCGTACAGTGAATGTTTCAAATTCAATTACTGCTTATTAAATGGAGGCTCAGCCTCGTCCACAACTATCACATTTTAACCACAGCTTTGTGGGGCAGAGACGAGGGTTATTTTATTCTATATTTTCTATTTCTTCTAAACAACATTCATGACCGTTTATCCAATAAGATGTTAGCAATGTGTTCAAGCCTTTTATCATTGTTATCCTTCCTCTTGTGTTAGCGTCAGCACTGTTTTAGATTTCAAATGCATAAAAGAACCACTTGAATGTTTTTCTTTGCATCAAGGTTTTTTATAACCTTTGTGTTGTTTCGGTCAGTTTTCACCCAGTTATAAAAATAAAACAATAAAACAATAATAAGATCCAAAACTGAAATCATAAGTGAACTGAAAGCCGATTGACTTGTCCTGATCTTCTTTTACTGTTTGTATCAAAGCTTTATTGCTGAAATAGAATAGTTTTAGCTTTTTTTTATTTAAGTATATAAATATGGGTTTAAACTGACCCATTACAGCATAGATATTATATATAATATTAACCTTTGTCTTATTAACTTAAAACCTTTGGCCTGTACTGTATTTCAATACCCATCAGGAATAGACCGATCACACAACAGCTCTTTATATATATATATATATATATGATTCTATTAAGGTTTATTTTACTTTTTTTTAAATTGAAATAGAGGGGTCTACTGACACAAAAGGCCCATGGTTAAAGAAGACTAACAAGGTAACTAAGAGATAAGAAACAAATTGGTTGATAGATGATGGTTTGAAGTGTATTTTACAGCTGATTTAAAACATGGGTCAAAACCAACCTGTTAAAACTAACACAAGAGGAAGGTTAAGCATACATGTGCTGCATCAATAAGCTGTTTCCAGTCATGATTCAGCTACTCCACGAGGCCTCGGACAGGGAAAGAGGATGATATTTAATATGGTTCAGCTCAGCTTAAATCCTATCAGCCATCAGTTTACAGTGACTGCAGCAGGATGTGCGTTGTCCATTTTCAGATCAGTGAATAGTGTTTGTAGCTCAGGCACGAGTGGAAAAAATGTCATTAACTTCCCTGCCCTCTATGCAGGAAAACAGCGAGCGGCTGAAATCCGAGGACGGGCGACATCTCCGTCTTATGGGCTCTCGCCGGTTATCTCTGACCTCCATCTTCCTTAATTCTTCCCTTTCTAATTACCTATCCTTTTTCCTCCCCTCCTCCCTCCTTACCTCACATCCCGGGTCCCTTGACGGATGGTTAGCAGATGATCATCTGGACAGGAAAGGTCGAGGTGACTCCCCATGTAAAGTCGCACCTCATTAACAGAGCTTCGACGCGTCCCAGTTCACATACTGGTACGTTTCTTTGGGTGAATTTAATGAATTGCGGAGGAGGAAACTGCAGCCGAAGTGTTTTGAGTCGCGGAAGGAGGGAGTCACCGTAGGTGCCTGACGTGACGGCAGCATCTGTTGTGGAAAGTGGATTAGGCTAAATCTAAAAATGGAGGCCAGGTCCACCTCGAGAGGATTTTTCTTCGGATGAATATTGATGGAAACGGGTCTCAAATGTTGCAAGGCACTTGCTATCGCACCATCATTTCACAGCCAAAGAATCTCTTGACTTAAACACCACTCGTGCCTTGCTATTGATGACAAATCCTTTTTGTGTTATGGCGTGCATTAAAATGCTGGAAGTCCTCCGATACAAGCAAAAGCGATTTAATAAGAACAAGTGGGCACTGCGGCGCATTTTGGCCGCATTATACTGTGAGCTGGTTTGAATTCCTGGCACCAAACGTAGCATCAAGCCTTACAAACGCTTCAAGCCTGGTCCCTGGTCAACATTTACAAAATGCTAGGTAATGACGTTCGCCTGCCAGACCTAAAATAAAAAATACATTAAAACAAGAGGATAAAGAGACTTTGGAGAGCTTAAAGTGGAAATTCCCTGTGGGTTTGAAGAATGATTCCCGAGTATTTCATGAGAAGACATCATTTATTCATCCACATATCTATCCATGTATCTGCTGAATTATATGCTGACCTGCAGACACAAGAACATCTTCATGTTCTCATCCAGTTGGCTCGAGTGTTGCCAAGTGTTAGTCATAGTGTTGGTTATCTCTCTTCTGATGACTGTGGCAGTGAAATATGTAGTCGATTTGAAAAACCAATCTAGAAAAGCACCCACCCCACCCAACATTGCTGTCCTAAACTTAGTGAAAACACACACTATAGTGGAAAGAACAGCATCAGGCTTTTATTACTGTTGTCTGTAAAACCTGCTTATAGATCACTCTAAAATAAAATAGATATTCAGACAAGAAATCAGCCAGTGATAATGTGAGAAAAGTGCCCACATCATGCTGGTTACATGCGAGTTCCCAAATTGCTTTTAATATTTTACTTAAAAGTCTTAAAAGTTCAGTCTCCTCCAGAACGGACAGGCATGTAATAGATGAAGTGTCGACAGGATGGAAACAACACATTCGAACAGGAAAAGTTGAGTATGACACTAATTAGAATATCAGAAATAAGAGGAATCTAAAATTCACGTGTCAAGACTCTTAGTTGTGAAATGCCCAGAGATCAGCGATCAGGAAGGAGAACTAGGTAGTTATCCTATTTTAAATGACTTCTTAAAACTGCAGCAACCTTGAGGTGATCTATAAAATTCTTCTTGTTATAGGTATGTGACCAGGCTTGTAATGATCAGCATCAGTATTTGTTATCACTGACTGAGAGGACAATTGTTTTGTAACAGCTGTGCTCTGTGCTCTGGATCATAATGGCGCTCAGATTGCAGTCAGATCTTCACACCGTCGACTCTTTTTATTCAAAGCTGAATAGAGAACAGCAGTGCAGAGCTCCTCTGACTGCACAGATTAGGTTTTTAGTGTTAGTTCTAAGCGCTGATACAGCCGTGGACTGCAGAGCCACCTCCACTTGGCTCTGGAGCAGTAGGATGGTGCTCAGATTGCAGTTAGATCTTTTAGATTTTTCTTTTTAAGCGACTGTCAGGTGTGCAAATGCAGGTGGTGACACATGTGCATTCCCTCCTTTTTGTCCACTTGTATCAGTTCAAAGTCTTCTCTTAGTGTCTGTGGTGTAGTGTGCAAAGAAAACAAGCTACGCAGGTGCAAGATATCACCACCAGGTGGCCCCAGATGATGGCGCCTGTTTGAAGGTCCATTTATCGCAATGCAACAATTAAAAATTCAATATCATCCAGAAACCAGGATTTCCAGCAGATCATTACCAAAATGGAATCATCTGTTAGTGGTACCATTCCCAACATTTGGTGAAATTTAGGTGAAAATCTGTCAAACATTTTGTGAGATATTTTGCCTCCAATCAGACAAACACCGGCTGAAACATAACCCCATTGGTGGAGGTAATTAACTGCTGTGCAAATGTGGGTCACAGGAAGATGCTAAAGCTGTCACCATGGAATGTTCTTTTATCCTTTAAAACAAGAGATACCTTTTTGTTTCCGTCAAACTATTGACAGAGAACATTGTGACACAAATCACGCACACATGCTCCAATTAATGAAGACTGCATTCTTTATACCCTCCTGCCAACTATGTTGGCTCACGTGTGTTCATGTTTTTATGGATAAATGCTCTGATTCTCTGCAGCAATCCGATGTTATTAAATTACTGTTTTGTACGTGCTGTCAAATGCCTAAACACGACTGCCAGTAACAAGCATTTGTGGACTGTCATCGACTATTTGATGCTACTCGCTGCAAATAAATCTCAACATCGAAGGAATATTTTCTACAAACAACAGGAACATGCAACCCCTGTGAGATGTTGTAATCGTTGCTTGCAGCATGTAATATGCATCTTCCAGCACATTTGTTTTCATTTTGCCAGACACACTGTCATCACTCTCTGAAGCAACAAAAGAACATATCGTTTACCAGAAATGTCACTGTATAAATCCTTGCATCGAGTATCACGTATCTTTGTGTAATGCTGGCTGAATGCAGGAATGTATTCCCTCCTATTGCAGATGGTCGTGCAGTGGGGGATGCTGTGCACAGAATTTGATTAGTTCATTCAATTCTACGGACTGTGGAGACTAAAGCAAATGATCTTTCAACAAAGGCACCCTTTGTTTTCGTCCATTCACACAGTATAAACTGCAAAACAAACACCTTCCACTAAATAGAATGGCATTAAGCCAGTGTTTTATTAATGAAGAAAGAGAAAAAACTTGACGGCTTCATTGTCTCACAAACTGACCCGAGACACCTTTAAACTGCCTCTTGAATTGAAGGAGAAGAAATCGCTAAATAATTAAATTTGCTAAAGGGAAATATACGAGACACTGTAGAAAACACTGCAATTCGCAAGGGAGAAGAAAAGGAAAGGATGCAAGAGGAGATGCATTTGTGAATAATCTCACTGAGCTCTAGATAGCATGCTGATCAGTGGCATGCATGGATTCTTTTAAAGGTCAGGGGCAAAAAACGAAAGAAAAAGGGCACACGTGTTTTGGGCACTTTACCCCACATTTTTGGCTTCCTAGATGGCATTTTACCAAAAGTTTTGGCTCGTAAATGGCACTTTAGCACGCATTTTGGCTCTTAGAGACCACGTTAGCCTGCGTTTTTTAACAACTGAGCCCCCCCACCCCCAGCCTGATGCAAACTTGACTGTAAATTACCGAGATGTTGGATTTCACTGTTGGGTTATTCAGAGCTGTTAGTTCCGGGCTGAGGAGATGGATCGCAGCCCGTCGAGAGCAGATCACCACAGCAGTTACTGTGACACGCAGCAACTGCGGACTGATGGGCAAATTAGGCGAAATACTGCAACATGGATGCATAAAAAACTTCTTTTCTTAACGGTGTCGCTATCCATTTTGGAAGCGACAGTCGATTCGATCTTTAATTCACACGGAAAGAGTCCGCTCTGCTGCTCAGAACGGCCGCGCTCTGGTTTTACTGTAGAGCGTCAGGCTGGATTTACGGACGTGGCCAGAGAGAGTAGAGCAGGCGAGCCGGAGGGGGGAGGGGAGAGGGGGAAAGGCCGAGCAGCAGACAGAGCATTCATTATCACCTGACTGACCTGCATATTGCGCCATGTGAGAGTAATGGGGAAGGACACACTCACCGGCCAAAGCCCGGCAAAGAAAAGCACTTTTCATTCCCCTTCTCTTTCGTCTCCTCTCAAGCAATCCGTCAAGTTTCCTATTCCGTTCCGTTCCTGTTCCATCTCTATAAGGGCTGTAGGGTCCCAGTGTTTTTTTGAAAACACAATAACAGTTCGCAGTTACACAGCAATGAAAGGCCTAATGTAATGCATGAAATGTGTGTGTGTGTGTCAGCCTTTATCAGACCGATGGGTGTATTATTTATTACATTATATTTGATTTTGAAAGTATTTTTAGCTGCATAAAGGAGATATATGTTCTCTTTGAGAGCAGGCAAATCATCATGAGCCTCCAGGATTGAACAGTGAAGAGACACTAGTTTTCACAGCAGCATTAAACTGGTGCAATAACCACAAAGCACGAGTTTTGTCACAGATTCGCACAAGACACTAACAAGACGTACAGCAACAGGATCCCCAGGTGTGGCTTCGCTGATGTAGAAATATATAGAATAGTTGACAGACGCTTCAAGGATCTTATACAGCCTTGTTAGCAATTATGCATATGTCAACGATGTGATCTCTGCTTCTATTTAACAGGAGCTCAACATGCACAGAAACAACCCTGGAGGTATTTTCTTTCTATAAAAGCATCGTCTGAGTCTGAGCCTCGCTGTGTGTGTGTGTGTGTGTGTGTTACTTCTCTCCATGAGTCCTGTAGTCTCTCAGTTCTGAATTTCTCTTCTGTTGCTCTTCCTGAGCTTTCTCAGATTTTTTTCTGAGGTTTTTAAGGGAGTTTTTCCTCATTGGATGTGAAGGTCTGTAGCTGTACAGACTGTAAAGCCCCCTGAAGCGAGTCTGTGATTTTGGGCTACACAAATAAAACAGACCCGACTTGTTTGAGTCATTGGGTGTGTGAGCTCAAACGTGTTTTTTAGGAATCGGAAGCTTTGACAATAAACCGAGACGAGGCGGCGGAACGTGATGAAACGAAAGTGAACATGGACGAAATAAAGACGATTTAAGGCGAATCATTAAAATCCAAGGATTCAGAGGAAAAGGCGAAGCCCTTTCGGAGATATCCCGGGAAAAAAAAGGCCTTTAGTGGGACTTTGACTGTTATTGGGGAGCGATACAACGATTTGGCCAGTAAATCTTTTTTATGATGACATCTCAGTAATGCGGTTTTCATTGAAATGGCTGTTCCTGCTGCTCTGGAGCAAAAGTCCATGGAAACACTTACACGTGCAGTTCACTCTTACACAAACACACACGCAGCCCGGCCTCTTACCTGTAACTCGGCCTAATCTGTAGTCTTTGTACATCCTCGACGAGTTGTCGCGTCGTCGTGTGAGATCCCGGCTTCTCCGTTGGCGAGGCAGATCTGGTCGGGAAAACAAAACCCAGGAAAATAAAGTTCTGATCAGTTTTAGTTTGTTGTATTCAGGGAAAAAAAGCCACAGGAGAGTTTTTTCCAAGACAACTCTAGAACAGACTTTTTCTTTCTTAGGGCTGGGCACCAAACTTCTGCTTCGGTGCTACAGAGCATCCGAAATGTCATTTGGTAACAAATGTCTGTATCTAAGGGGTTAATCTCATCATTCAGCTCTAATAAGGCTCCTGGTGACTGATTGTTTAATGTCATAGAGACTTGCAGGAATAGAATAGCCTACCTGTCGACTGGACATCGCTGGAAGGACATGAAAAAAAGCTAAATATTCATCTAAACTTAGCATTTAACCTTAGTGTCCTATCAACTTGTTGCTTCTTTGTTCTGTTTCATTAAGAGGCATCTTGTTAGTTTCTAATCATGGCCACAGGTGGTTTTATCTAGAAGAAGAAAAACAGCCTAAATATTTGGGTATATTCTTCAAAGAAGTTGGCCTGGTTTAACTTGAGGTAACCTTGTTTAACTTAACTTGTGACACAACTTCAGAGAGTTCAGATTCAGATTCACTTCATAAATTGTCCGTTTAAAGGCGATTTGGTTTGCAATTTACATGTGCAAGTGAACAGTTTAAATTTAAATAAATGTTGAATTGCACTTTTTAAGCAACTATCTGAAGTTGTGTCACTATACTAGAGGTGTTCTTATATATTTTGTTGTTAGCTGCTTTAAAAGTGCAATATTCCCAAGTTATATCACACAGTTGAAATGTTCATTATTCATTCATTAAACAATTATTGAACTTTAACACCTTTGTCACTGTCACATAGCCCCCACTGACACCATGTCACACCCCCTCCTCCAAATTTTCTGCAGGAAACTGTATAAGAACCCTATCATGTTCAGGATAAACAGCAGCAGTGTGCATTGGGTGAAAGAACAGTACAATAAACCAGGATAATTAGAAAAGTAACCTGTATTTCCACCACCTAAGGAGATAATAAAATGCCGGCCACTAGCACACAACAAACACAACCTGCCAGCAGTGAGTGAAGTATGAATAACAGAAACAGAAATAACAGACTTTGAATACAGCGGCCCGCTGCGCTGGTGGCCGGCTCTATTCATACGGCAGCCGTTCAAGGACGAAGGATGAGAGGCGCGTTTTTGAAGGGCCAAAATAAAAGCGCTTTGTCTTGAATATAGAGAGAAGACAAACAGAGGCGACTGTAATTCATCTGCTTCTCCGAGAGGCACGACCTCCCTGCTTTGTGGAGCAGAAGCTCATCCGAGTCAGAGAGGGCTCTGAGGCGTGGGAGGGTCCCATTGACTGCGCTATTAGCACTCAAAGTGGGGGGATCAGCACAGACGAAATACAAAAAATAAAAAAAAACGGTGCCAGAAGGATGCACAGAGAGTCCTGTAATGCATTTCATTCCACAGAGAAGGAACCTGAGGGCAGCGTGATGGCCAGAGTAATTGGCTTTCTCCAACTATGATAATCTGCATCAGTCATGCCATTCCAACACACGCTCAGGCCACTGAGACTCACAGCGATCCCCAAAAACCTGAATCCTCACACACGGAATGCACAGCATTCATTCTGAAATGGTCTGAGCTTTGAGACTTGACTTATGAGACTTTTTAGTAAACTTCTTTAGTATAAAATCTTACCAAGAGTTAATATAGTTAAGGTATCACCTTGGACTCTGGAAAAATGGTTATGAGGACATTTTTTAAAAAGTATTTTCTGTCATTTTCTAAACAATTAATCTTTCGACATTAAAAGATGAATCGATAAAGGCAATGGTATTACTCATCAACCACCACAGGATTTACAAGCTCATCAGTCCTGTTATACTCGACCTTACATGTCAGATCGCGATAACGTTTTCATCACGGTGATTGGCTCAACAATTTGTACCCAGGAGCATAAAATCAATTTTATAAAGTGTTTATGGTCCGGCTACTTCTGCAACCTATTTGAAATTCGTCAAAAAACTTGGATTCAAAGATACAACACCTTTTCAGCCCCGTGAGAGACAGCAACCTTGAGTTCACAGCAGTGTTTATAACAGTTACTGGGTCTGTAGCAGAGAATACAAACAACAGAACACACTGTATAATAGTGTTCTTCACAGTTAGATAGATTTAATGTATGCAAATTATAACCATGTCTTTTTTCCACTTATATTTGAAGTATAATCGAGATCTGACCTCCAATGGCCTCTTATTATGACTTAGATAGAATGCACACATATTTCCCTTTTTTCCACACGGTTTCAATATAGAAAACAATGTAGTCTGTGATGGTCGGCAATATTATTACGACATTAACTTGTGTTCTATGGGCTTTTTATACATTTTCAAAATTTTTATTATAGAGATAATTGATACCTTGCAAGAAATTCCATCTATAATACATATCACATTATCGATGACCAAAGGAAAAAAAAAACATCCCCTCAAAATGCAAAAAGCGGTAATTGCTGTACTAATCTATTTTTAATGGATATTTAACATGTATCAATTAGGTAATGGATCTTCTGTTGAAGGGCGCTTCCTAAAATAACTTCTAAATAAGAGGGGGTTGGCAAAAAGAAGAGAAGAAAATATGGCCATGGGAAATATGGCCATTAGCATCAATGCTAGCTGCGATATATTATCGATAAAATGGTCAATATTGGATGTACCCATTTGGATTTATTTTGCAAAGCCCCCCAGTAAAGATATGAGTTCCAGGGTGGCTAGAAAACCTTCTACACGTGCTACGATTGCACATAAAACAGCACTGGAACAGCACAACTGTTAGCTTTTAGGCTAAAAAACAGTTAAGGAGCTACGATTTATTGATAAAAAGTTATTCAAAGTTAAAGTGTGAATTTCAATGATGTTTTCAGAGGGTTAAGAAGCTAATCCACCATTCAGAATTCTCAACAGCACCTCCCTCCAGATATCATCGTCCATCTCCCAATTAAAGGGACATCGCCCAACCCTAGTATCGATACCGTAGCATAGGAGGAATTATCGTGATATATTGCAATATCCATTTTTTTGTCCACCCTTAATTTGAGACAGAAAGCTGCTGAAATCATGAGCAAATGATTCCCAGCAGCAACAGCAACCAGAAAGCCAAATCAAGGCCACAGAGAAAGTGCGCATTACCGTGAGACAGAAAAAAAATAGGCCACTTATTCATCATTACAATGACGTTAGCTCAAACCTCAGAAGAACCACGAAACTAAGGGGGGACACAAAGAAATTTGTGTTTTTAAAAGGCCTTTGTGGGCACAACAACAAATGACATTCATCACTCTCACAGAACCCACTTTCTCTATTATAGTTGTTATTATCAACATTTTTCATTTCTACCCACTTAACTCTAAAATATCGTTCTATAGTGTAGAAAAAGCAATAGTTGTCATCTGGGGGGAATGTGTACACTAATGATTATGAACGAAGCAGAAAAGTTTCACACCGGCCTTGAACTTAGTCTCTGAAATTGTGATTCAGATGCAGCGAGTGGTGTGTGAGCTTCACAAAAGCTGAGGAGAGAATGTTCCTAAGGCCTGTGTCCATATTTTTTTTTCCAATCGACTCCAACGATGAGGGAACGTATGCGGCAGCACGTTTCTAGTTAAAAACATCCCTGAACTTTACAGAAAAGGCGGCGGGACACGTCACTCTGGTAACCAAGAGAATTTAAGTTACGTTCCTGAGCTTTATATGATGCATCAGACAGAAACTATAACAACAAAGACAGAACAAAAAGCCCATTTGTGGGAACAGATCTGAAGATACTGTCGAGATGTTGTCATAGAAACAAACCTGACTCTCACACTGGCTCTTCATCCCAGTGCCCTCACTGTGGTTTTCTGCCAGAAAAAAAAGTGTGGACAAATTTGACTGGTCCATTAAGACTCATCATAAAAACTGAAATAATTCATATATTATCACCTCTTGCTGTGTCTTGATGTGAGTTTTTTATTCAACATAGCTTCTTGTGAACATTACAAGTTTTGAACTTTGATCCAAACCTATATATCTTGAATTCAAGTTCTTTTTATTTTGGATTATTCTAGTCTACTGTTTATCATAGACTACTTTGGGTAGTAGAAGTTATCAGATTTGTCTTGAAACCATTTAAAATGTGGTGTGTGTCCATCTGACAAATGTAGATGTACCCAAGATGTACCCATTCATTTCTAATGATTAGTTATTTTTGACAGGAAACACCAAGAGTGTACAAATAAATCACACAAAATTGTATGTAAATTAATACAATTTATTTTGTGTCATGAAATCCTCTCTAAAGTCAAGTAAATCTTAAATTAACCACATTTTCGGAGACAAAAACTTGGTCAGATATGACGCAGTAACACAACATGAGGGTTAAAAATGAGAAGTTTAGGTTTAATTTGTAGTTAAATGAGGAAGAAGCTGCAGGCGTCCAGCTAGTACAGCACAAGTTAAGTAAAATGCTTCAATAGTTGAGGATTGTTTGGTCTAATTTCAAACAGGTTAAAATGTCTCAGGGGTTTTGCATGCACCATTAATGAGCAAATAGGAAATGTCACTTTTACTACTTCAAAATACCAGTGGATGTAATGATCCGTGTGTTCAGCCTTGTGTGTATAAGTATGTATTTTCTTATGCATTTGCTCCCACGGTTGAGTGCATTAGTCAACTTGATGAATGCATGAGAGCAGACACCTGTGTCTAGCAGGGATTAGAGGATCCCCTCAGTTAAGAGAGGATTATCAGAGTCAACCGGCCCCAGCAGTGATTGAGACGGGAGATACCCCGCCATAGTTAATGGCTCCATTCATCTTTCGTCTGCGCAGCAGGGAAGCAGCAGTCGGGGACGCCACCAAACCAAATCGCCCTCTGCAACGATTCAGAGCGTTAAATCATACCAATTTCACAAGGGCCGATCAGCACTTCACGAGCGGCTCTTGTGCCTTTTCTTTGCTGCAGCTGTCCGTCAGCCTGCATGTTATCTCTGTGATGAAGTACCTCATCTCACACGTATGGCCAATGAAATAAGGGCTTACAGGGTTTTTTGTATGTCCACAACATCAAGGAGAGTAAAAAGCACAACTACTGCATCAACCAGGGTTCCAACTCCTAACCTCAATCTACTTTACAGGACTTTTCCTGAACATTTTCAGCTGCTACAGAGAAAAGTTATATCATATACTAATTCATTTCCCTTTAATGCTTAATATGCTATATAATAATCTATTCTGTTCTATTCATTACTCTGCTGTATGTAAGCTGCAGGGCCATCAAATATTTTGTTATCCAAGATAATGACAATAAAGACTCTTGAATAAAGTCAAATCAACTGATTGATAGCTTTAATGCTAATTTAGCCTAGTTAAATCACATTCATTTATGCTAACAACTGGAAATTCATCAATTTAAGCCTGTTTTTCATTTATTTTGGAACCCTGGTAGATGCAGTAGTTGTGCTAATTTGGCCAAGTTAAATCACATTCATTTATGCTAACAATAGTGGAAACTCAGCAATTTATCCTGCTATTTTATTTATTTTGTTCTTCTCTTCCATCAGGCTTAAAAGAACAATGAGATAAAGGTTCAAACTATTTATTCTTCTAACAAACATGCCTCAACTCAAATGTTACATGTGATTTTAAGCCTAATCTACTGTTGAAAATCTCTGAATTGAGTTTCTTTGAGCATATCACCAATATCTAAATTTACTATAAATATATAAACTGCATAAAACATGCGTCTTTTAAAAGATGATCACATTAGGTTTGAGGAGAATATAGTGTGCTAGTAGCTAATTTTGCCACTGCCAGTAAAGGACTGAAATACTGGATTGTATTGTGTGTATTTAAACACATGGGGAAAGAAATCACAGAATAGATGGATAGAATAAATAACTGTGTCTACTCACAAATATGAAGCCTACGGCGCAGTTCTGTCAAAAGCAGACTTAATATGTTTCTAGACACATTCCTGGGAATCGGGCTGCTTGATATCTTCTGCTTTAACACATCCACAACAGAAATACAAAACTATAGGTCTATTATCATGCAAACCTGGAGGCAGAGCTGTTTTAAATTAGTTTCTTTACAAGTAAAGGAAATAAACTCATTTCAACACAAAGGACTTTTTTTCTACCAAACACCAAGTCTTGGTACACACACATATCTTTAGTAACATCAGATTTACTTTATGGAAATGTTTTGGTTCAGTATAGACATAGCCGTAGAAATACTTACAGCTTTATCATTCTACTAGCAGATAAGTCAGGGTTTGTAATAAGTGCTGTGTTTTTTATACAGTAAGAAATCACAAGGAAAAGCTTTGCAGCTGTCAGATGTCATGCAGGTTGTGAATAGAAGTCATTTTTGTAGTAACCTGACATGCCAGCTGTGGACATCTATAAAAAACCTACATCTATAATTAACCTCGCCTGTGTCTACTGATTGTAAAATTGCCTTTTACAAAAGCTGAAGAAGTGAATTTTGCCCAAAACGTCTGTGTAGCAATTAAAAAAAAGGTCTTACAAAAGTTTTATCCTTCCCACAATTGCAATTTGTGGAACTGAGAAAACTCTACGACCGATCTTATACTATATAAATTATATAGGATGCACTAAAAATACAGTCACAAATGTTCCCTTGTCATTGAAAGCATCATGTGGTACATAGTTTTTTTTGTTAATGAGCCCCTGCTGACAGTCTGTCAAGCTTTCTGCACACAGGGAAACAACATGTCGGAGAGATGGCAGCAACACTATGCAATATGTAAAGCAAGAAAGTCAACAGTAAGAAACACTAAAGAAACACTAAAGCCCGTCATCTGTGCCTGCTGGGCGCAGTTTTTGATGATACGTTCATTAATTTGTTTTAGATGAATTGTTAAATTAATTTCTACAGATAGTGAACTGATCCAGAAACATTTGATATAAACAATGTTATAAACAACCTTTAAAAAATACTGACGTTCACTCCATTCAGCAGTAGGTGATGAAGAATGGTGCAGAATTATTATATGCTGAATGGGTTTAACCCAACTAATACTATGGTCTTTAATAATCAGCTGGGACCTATATAGTGTTATATCATCTTTACCATGATCAAGCTGGTAAATTGAAGTGTTCTCTGCATTTGACCCATTCCCTGAGGGAGCAGTGGAATCACTGGGTGATCTAACCCTTCAAGTCCAACCTGAATACTAAGTGCCCAGCATGGAGCCAATGGATGAGACCATTTTTAACAGTTTTTGGTATGACCCGGCTGGGGAATTGAACCCCCGAACCCCTCAGTCACCAAAGAACTTGTATTGTGTTGATATTAGGCCAATCAGAAGGCAAAGAAACGGGACGTGTCCACTGTTCTCTGCTAAAAAAACCAATCAAAAAGAAGGAAATAAATCATTTCTAAATTGGTTGGTGAATAAGAGACAAATCCAAAAGTACTTTTCATCTGAGTATCCAACAGTATTCTGAAGTCTGATGTCTGAGATTCTACCCACAGGCAAAGTAGAGTCAAGAAAACCGCGTAACAAAAAATTGTGGAAATAAAGAAACTAATGAACCTAGCCGAGCTGCTTTTCATAATTTGTAACCGCTATGTCAGGCTCCGAAAGCAGCACGCTCCGTTAACTGACAGCCGTGGCGCTGATTATGGGAAACAAATATACTGACTGAACGGTTTCACTGAAGGGAGCTTTTTACTCTGAGGCTTTTACTCTGAAATATACAAGTGGCCTGGGAGCCAGTATGTTGTTGTTTAACACCCAGAACCATGCGCACTCTTTGCATTCATGGCCAACGAGGAGGTTGGGGAAATCATTTTCTCCATCTCGCTCACAGACTTGGTGAACTCCAGCCCAGGATATCAATCGGCAGCGCGAGAAACACCCACGGAATTTCGTTTAATGGAGAAAAAATAAGCAAAAATCAGCTAAAGAGACAGAGACAGCTGGCTCAATGATTAATGTCTGGATTAGTTTCCCTCTGAGAGCTAATCTAGAAAGGGTCTCAATTGTGTGCCATTAATTTATTAAATTAATTATGGGGAGTATGAAGATGAAGGGATTTAATGAGAATATTAGGTTGAAATGACAAGTAACAAATTGTTGTTGGCCAGATGTTAGTCCAGCCTATACCTAATAGAATATGGCCAGGTTATCTCAACCAAACAGATTTCCTGGTGACTTGGTTATTGCCCGTTTTGATCAGGGCTGATGACGCACTGATCAACACCGACCATGTACTGAGCCAAACAGGAAAAGCAATACACACACAGGCTAGATGTTCTAGAAACCACACCTCATCCAGTGTGGCTCTGGAGAATCTTCATGCTTGTCCTGAGACTGCCAACCATCAAATACAGCAGGTATTTTCTCCCCGTGATCGGCCTGATGTCTTCTTCCTCTGTCTCAATCGGTTCTCTGTAAGGTGCAGTGTTTTAACTATTTGAAGTAGTTTGGTAATTATTCTCTCCTACACAGTCATTCCCAGAGTTTCCAATTGGCCAGGACCCATAGACCCGCCCCTCTCTTTTACAAAGAGGGTCTTGTTGCAGGTCGTTACCAGCCAGAAGCGCCATATACTTTGGCCTTGATTCTACTGTCAGTACAGTACGGGTAGGTAATTGATAGCTTTGCATTTCCACTGTGTAAGGGTGTCCTTACAATTACACAGGGGCTCCTTCCCCTAGAACACCAGTCCTGTGTGTTAGGTACACCAACCAAAATGGTTAATAATACTCTGTTTCCACTATGGGGTACGGTATGGGAATGGCACACTTATTTTAGCATTTCCATTAGCGGGCAATCATACTAATCCCATGGTCCCCCTTGCCATTTTAGTTAGGGTACCCTAACCACACAGGACCGGTATCCTAAGCAAGCAGCTCCTGTCTAATTGTAAGGTTAAGTAAGTAAGTTTTAAGGTAAGTTTTTTACCTGTCGGTGGCTCGTTTATATGTTGTCTTGGTTGCAAAATCACTCAGGTTCAAACCGTCAGTTCATATGATTGGATAAATAAATAAATAAAGATAAATTGGGACTCTTGTTTCTTTTGTTCAGTCACCCAGCCTCAACTAAAGACAATTGCAGAGTAATTTAAAACATTCAATTTAGGGATAGACTAGAAACACCAATAACTGTCCCTTTAACAAATAGGCTACACTTTCACAAATAGTCTAAGCATCCAGCTTTATACTGGGTTTCACCTTTTAACTGTTTTAAAATGTCCTTGGAATTATGTTCAGAGAATCCTGTAAAGTCAAAGCTTTTAAATTTATAAAAACCCTTAAAATATGGCCTTTAACAGGGCAACAATCCAGTTACACAATACAATAAGCTTAATTAAAAACGCATGATTGTACTGGGCAGATTCTTGATTTATATTTAATTGCATATAGTTAGCGGAAAGCAGCAGAGGTGATATGTGAACCAGCCCTTGGTAAATATAGGTAGATGAGGCTCAGCTCTCCTTGTCAGAGACTCTTAGATCAGGAGAGTGAAGTAAGGGGACAGTAATGTAAGAAGAAAAGGAAGAGACAGGGAGACTGAGGAGATCTTCCCACCTCCTGATTACCTGGGGATTTCGAAATGCTAGTTGCTTGGAGAGTGGAGAGAACCGCCGCTAACAAACCTACACACTGTTTTTTAAAACTCTGAAAATGTTTCTACCTAGGTTTAGCAAAACTACCCAGATGTGTTCCTGGTTCATTCTGCAGCCGACCATTCACCACAGCACTGTGAGTCGTGATAAATGGACCTTCTTTTCTCTACCCCTGTTGGTTCCTGCTCTGCACTATTTAGTTCAAACCGGAACTCTTTCCTGTTGTTTCAGCTGCTTCCAGACAGAAATGTGGTTCTTGTGTTCTTATTTTCCGTATTTCTGATTTTGCAGGTGGCCGGTGGGTGATTCATGTGTAACTTACATGTGTACAACCGAATGTGGCAGCTGTGAGACCAACATTTATCTTTTAGATATATCAAAACGTGAAGAAGACATTAGAGCCAGCGGTAAATCACCAGAGAGCTGCTGCTCACAGATCGATCTTGTTCTCTCCTGGATGATGACGGGCGCTAGCTGGACGATCATCTCAGGAGCCGAGCTGCTGGCGGCCAAGATGACGGATAGATCAGAAACTTCTGAATAAGCATTATTTGGATAAACTAACCACCTTTTGGGAATATACTGGCTTACTTAATCATCTGAAAAAACATTAAAATTCATGGTGACATTAAATGTCAAAACAGGTGAACTTTAACAGTATTTGCCTGCTTTAAATTCTCAACTACTGGTGCTGGTTGGCGTGAAATGCATTCTGGGATAGTTTTCTGTGTGCTGAAGTGGGAACTGTCTGCGGAATATTGCATACTGAATCATTGATTTAGAAGACACATGAGGAATAGAGTATGTACTACAGTAGTATGCGGTTTCAAACACAGCCTGACTTGATTCTCGAGGCAAATACTTCTACTACACACATGTAAGGCAAGACGCTTCCTTAAGGCAGATGTCTTTCTAAGATCCAAGGCTTATGGCTTGATTCCACAGGGCGTGCCACATGCTGGCTCCGACGTGGCCATCTGAGCTGATCAAGGCCACTCTAGTCAAGGCCTGGGATTCTATCAGACACGACGCAGCATGTATCAGAAGCGTCCTAGAAACGGCTCTCAGCGCTGTTCCACTAAAACTACATGCTTAGGCTATTAGCTTTTGATTGGGGCTGCGCTGAAGCCGCATCAATCAGAGCGTCATCAACAGACCTAGGCAGAAAGGAAGTGAGATGTGGAAAGGCGTAAAGCATCCGGTCAATTTTCAAAATAAAACGCTGTATGCAGACTTTTGCCTATTTACCAAGGTAGAAGCAAAAAAAAAAGATCAATCTGTAAATCAATGTCAGACAGGCAAAAGTGCAGGTAGGGGATCTTTATAGGAGTTATGAAACTGGAAACCCTTGACGTTCTCATTTTGTAAAACTTGCTGTAGCAATGACAACATCAACTGAAATGGTCGACAAGCAAACAGATTTGTTGAAGTGAGGAAGGTCAATGAAGTACAAACCACTTTTTTATTCACTCTGCACTGTACTGTTAGGTCTGTCATATCTTGCCTGACTGACATTAAAGCAAACTAGATGAAGGTATAATTGTTGGGTGCCCTAAATTACCGGTACTTGTCCTGCAATGAAAGCTGAGTGTGCAGCTGTCTCATAACGGATTCTGTTTCTGTCTGTGCCAGCACATGGACTGGGTGTGCACTGTTCCACATCTCTTCGTGTTCTATTTAAAAGAAATAAAGAAACAACAAAAGTGACGGAAGAACATTAAAAGTCCTTCGCTGATTGATAATTAAGTTATGTATTTTATGCTGCTATGATCCAAACATATTTGGCACTAATAATGAAATCAAACGTTCCATTCTCTTACAAGTGCAAGTTCTGAGGAGGTATACTCATTCAGCTGGTCTATTGTGTTTGGTCCAGGCCCTGACCAGAATGCAAAGCTTTTGATTGAAAAGCAGGCGAGTCTGTCTCCTTAATGCAGGCTCCTCTGCGAACAGCTAATTACCTTGTCTCAACACTTCTGATAAGAGGTATGAGCTGCTTAGCAGTAAAGAGAAACTGTGCACTGCACTGGCACAATTAAACCTAGAGATAGTTGGGTTTTCAGTGAGCGGGAGCAACTGGGCGGATTTTAAAGAGTGTTTGCATTATGTTACGTTCACGCAGTTGTGAAAGAATATCTGGATGCTTGAGTCATGTTCATGAAAATGTTTAGGCTCTTTTTGTCCCTTAGGTTTATAGTAATTCCTCTCTTCACCAAATCTAATGATACCTTGTCGCAAAAAATGAATAATTCATTGTCAGACACAGTGAATAACAATTCATATTGCCCAGCACCAGCATCACAGCTGATTAAGCTACCCAAGGATCATTTGGTTCCTTGGTGTATGCAATGTGTCTGTAGTCCTAGCTGGATCAGAGCACTGACACCGAGGTTAGCTGGGATGCTGCTAAACTGACAAACAGTCCTTAAAGACTGACAGAACGTGTAGATTGTCTGCCCTCCTGACCACATAATGACAAGATGGAGGAAATTACCTATTCAGGAACCTGGAATTTTTAATTATAGTGAATCTGGTCTCTTAAAATGTCTAAGGAAAATGGTTACTAAGGACCTGGATACCAACACATAATGGAAGACTTAAGTGGCCAAGGGCATACACTTGGGGATTAAAGGGTTTTCCCTTGAAATATCCTAAGAAAACCGTTAGGATTATTATTTTCTCAAGGCATGAAACTTGAAGGACAACCTTAAAATAAGTGGTTTCATGCAACCAGGCACAGACATGCTGAGAAACAGCTAAACAAACTAATGTATGCAGTGCAGTGATTGTACAATGACCATCACTGAGTATATCACATTATATAAAAGAGAAAACGACTGAAAATACTGATGTCACAACTTCAGGCAGTGTTCAAGCTACTGAACTGTTCATGTTATACCAGACATACGACACAGAATTCAACATCTTATTGTCATTCCTGATGGCCTTGTTCACAATACCCAATGTCTGTCACATCAAACCATTATTGGCTTGTATCCTATCGTCTGAAAAGGCCTTTAAATGTTTCTATTATCACTCCAGCTCATAACGAGAGTAGCTTCATTGTCCTGCTACCTGTTTCCTCACTTCAGACCTCTCATCTCTTTCTGGAACGATTGCCTGATGGATTTCCAAACTCTGTGTCAGCCAAGGCTATTAAGTGGTGTGCTGGAGCGAAATGACTTTACTGTTCCCAGAGTGCAACATTAGGCTCAGCAATTGCTGCCTGCTATTGTCTAGGGCCACTCTGACAACGTTAATTTCTTGCCAGACAAGCACAAACACTTATGCCGACACACAATAAATAACCAAAGCGAAAAAGAGAAAATCTGAATGGCTCTATTTTTTTCTGTTTTGCTTTTAGCAATGATTTTGGTCATGTGGAGTCCCCAACATGAAACGTGTTTTCTTCAAGTAATGTGAGTGATTACTTGAAGGAGTTTGTGTGTTTTAAAGTTTCTTGAGCTCATATTTCTTTCCTTGAAGAAAGGAAGACAGACTTCTTTTCTTATTCCAGAGACTTTCCCAAGCGTGGGGATCCATACTGATAGAAAAACCACATCATGGCCACTTTTGTGGGCATGACATGGACTTCCTCTCACACTAACCATGACCATTGCTTGTTGAATGAAACTTTTATCCTAATTGTAATCAGAAATCTCTGTTTTACTCATTTGGGACACAGCTTATGTTCTCAACAAGGCATCACAATCAGCGGTTCCTAAAAACGGTAGATTTTACCACAAATTTTGTCCAAAGGTTTTATATCCTTCACTTTTCGTGGGTTTTAGTTGTGATATCCCTAACAAGATTTTGTTTAAACACCAAAAATCATGAATATAGTTTAACATCTCCTTTCTCCAGTTTCTCTCTGGAACTCTAGAAAGAACAGGATGTTTTGCGTGTCTCTTATTAATATTAAGTCCTGACAGCTCATTTTAAGGCACGGTTTCTGAATACAGGACTTTACATATGGGACAGTATTAAAACCTAGAGTTTCTTATATTCAAAAAGCTATTAAAATCTCACTGTCTACGATATGGGACCTTTAAAATGTTCAAAAATGACCTAATGTAGTAAAAGATTAAGTGTAGTTTATTTGATACTCAACCAATATCTCAAAAGCCTGAACCAAATTGCATTTCTTGTCTTCAAACGTAATATAAGTAGTCATAATAATGCACTACTTTCCTACTTCAGGCATTGGTGAAATATAGAACCAATATTTTTTTGGAAGCCATTGTATAATACAATAACTACCATAATGGATTATCCATTTAATTCTCACAGTAATGAATTAATACAAGGCTTTCACCAGCCTATATGAGGACATTTACCCGTTCCAGAAAACCATCAGCCAAGATAAACAGCTCATGGCCAAATACAGCAGTTGATCAGCACCATTTGCTTTGTAAAAAACATGAGGAAGGACAAGCTTTAAGGAGCTCTGAGGACAAGCTTTAATTAAATATTACTTGGGTATTGAAAGGACAATCTCTGAGAACAGCAACAAAGAGAAACTATTTCACAATATATGGAGCTTTGTTTACAAAGCTTGATTGAGCCTGATTTACAAAGATGGTGGAGGAGAGCTGCAAAATCACCCAGCATTCATCATCTTTCAGGAACCCTGTATTTAGTCTTTAATGCGTTTTGTGTGAGTGTGTCTGTGCACATGAGCCTGCATCCATGTGTGTGTGAGATAAGTAAGTTCAGTAAATGTGTGTGAGGGTGGGAATGCAATAAAGAGCCTAAATACTTCTGCCTTCCCATCAGCCCATGGGACCCTATTTAAGAAAAGTTATGTATGGCGGTCAATGCGGCGAGAGAAATTTATATTCTGCCAAGTATCACATATATGATGTTTGCCAACTCATACCATTACAAATAATTCCTCATTTAAATAAAACATTCAGTGAATTACTTCTCTCGTTTTGCAGAAATGGAGAGAAGAAGCCAGGATGTCACGTAGGAGACTATTGGATCTGTAGTCTTTCTAATTCTGCATTTTCAGTCTTTCACTTCTAGAAATTTAGGACAAAATGGTGACGTTTGATTTCTTGACGACAATCATGTCACATGTTGAAATACCAAATATGTTGTATTCAGACCCGTATACACAGAAAAAACTGCTCTGCAGTGAAGAGAAATGATGCAGCTCTACCACTGCTCTCTGCAGTAAATGTGCATGATTCCTGGTCATACCAGAGTCTGATGGGAGTATAAATCCACTCTTTATATGCATGTTGACAGACTGGATGGCCCAGGCATCTCGTGGCATCGGGCGGTTCAAGTTCACCTGCCCAGGTTCGCCAAACATAGAAGCGGTTTCCTTATTCAAAGACTTAGCTGTGGATATATACCACAAAGACATGGAGGTACAGCACACACAGCACAAAGGACACTGCACAAAGAAGATCCTTGTTGATGTGGAAAAAGCTGAATTAAAAGAATCATTGCATTGAGCCAGTACCACTGAGAGTAGACAATCATTTTATTATATTTCTCCATAATGTGCTGCACTTTTTTTTAGAAGTGTCAGCACACAAACATTAAACATTTGAATACTGTTTATTCTGCACTCTTTAGTCAACCCTCAAGAAAACAGCATTTCCCATTTTTTTATGAAGGTGTGTCAGAATATATCCCTATAATTTCAAATGCAGCACATTTCAGTGTGAGATTGCCTTGTTATTATTTTTTATGCAGAGGAAATGACTCTTAAACAGCACGAGCAAAAGCCGGGTTCATACTGGACGCAAGCAGATTAACTAGGGTTGGTTCACAGTTCTAGGTTGGTTTTTACACCATTTCCACACTGGATGGATATATGACAATCAGACTGAATGAAGCTCACTGGAAACTAAAGCTGCTGAAGTTAAAAAATAAAAATCTAGATTTGTTTTTTTAAATAACAGCATAATACAATTCAGACAATGGTTTTAGGCAAATATTTTTAAATTATTATGATTGTCAACCCTGACATGCATATATCTATTTAATCCTTCAAATCTCTAGAATAACCCCCAAAAATGAGTTTGTACCTGAAGTAAATCGTTTTTTTGTTGTTTATGGGCATATTTGTCCAGCAGCAACTATAGTTGTCAGTCATTAAAATGATCTTTTCTTCACATCAGAGAACAAAATGAAAAGAAAACAGATATATAACATGATTGTTAGTGACTCTAATATAATTATGTGAAGCAAAACTTTTGAAAAAAAAAAGTGCTTTGGGAGTTAATTACAGTGCATTTCCCAAAGTTACAAAACTTTGTTAACATGCTTTTATTTCACTTTGTAATACAGCGAGGAGATGAAATGAATGCCTGGTTTCTTTATGGAATCTCAGAAATCTCTACCAGCTCCATAATCTTTCAGGAGAAAGACAACACTTGTAAATGGATGATTAGCCTTTTTTCTCCAGCCACCATATACTTAGAATTTGGAGGAAATGCGTATTCACAACAGCTACAGTGGCTACTTCCATAAGTTCTGCAGCTCTATACACAGAACTTTAAATTCAGCCTCAGAAACTAGTGACACATGAAGTTCTTCCATGAGCTATTTGCTCCACGACTGTTATAAATCACTGCATGTAAAAATGTATATGACATATGATAAACTATGGAGTAGATTAAGAAGCATGATCTGCAGCCATGGTACATATGCTAATGTGATCATTAGTCAGTTGTCGGAGTAAAACACAAGTGTCATTAGATCATTTCCATAAAATGGCATAATATTGATGTGTTTTAGTGCTAATTGAGCTGTAAATGTGTGGTAATGTTCACAATGACCACACATTAACAGCTTGATGAGCAAATAACGTATATAATTATTAACACTTAAATTGATAAATTACTGCTGCATTATGCTTAATCACAAAAATACTACGTACCGTAAAAGTATAAGTATGTTCCATTTAATTGTCCTTAGGAATTAGATCCACTTAAAGTGCATGGACAATATAAACGTAGCTATGATGTCACACTTTCCTAAAGCCGGATGGTTTATAGAGCTTCAGGATTGTGCATTGAATACCTCCACTTTTATTCCTGTTGCTTATACTACGTCAGCAGGTTTAAAAACGTGAGGCGGCTTCCCCTCGGGGACAGCAGAGGGTTTCAGGGGAGGCGTGGCGAGAGTAAAAAATAAACCCGCAAAGAAAGAAAAAGAGTGTAAACATCTGGCGAGAGGCAAGATGGATCGATTTTTAGTATCTCAACTGAAAGTGAGAGCGGAGGAAGTATGACCCCGATTCTCACCGAACCAGAGATAAGAAAAATAAGGTGCAAAAGTCTTTATAGCCATCATGCAAAGGATTTAAAGATGGTTAAGTATATACACAGGTAAAGATGATTAAAATGTTTTAATTTGATGTTAAAAAAATTAAATGTTAAAAATAATGTTTGTAAAATATGTTAAACAGACGTTAACATGTGTTAAAAACAAAAAAGATGTTGAAAACATACAGATTTTAAAATATGTTTTAAAATGATGTTAAAAACACACAAATGTTAAAATGTATTTAAAGAAAGATGTTGAAAACATATATACAGATGTTAAATGCATTTAAAAGATGTTAAAAATATACAGATGTTAAAATGTGTTTAATAAAGATGTTGAAATATACAGATGTTAAAATGTGTTTAATAAAGATGTTGAAATATACAGATGTTAAAATGTGTTTAATAAAGATGTTAAAAATATACAGATGTTAAAATGTGTTTAATAAAGATGTTAAAAATATACAGATGTTAAAATGTGTTTAATAAAGATGTTAAAATATACAGATGTTAAAATGTGTTTAATAAAGATGTTAAAAATATACAGATGTTAAAATGTGTTTAATAAAGATGTTAAACGTGTTTTAAAAAGTTATTTAAGCACATGCACAAATAAAGATGAATCCAATGTTTTAAAAACATGTTTAAGAACATACAATCATGTTTAACATGTTTCCAAAGCTATAGATGTGTTAGATTAGTTATTAGTTATTGATTAAAACCTTTTTTAAGCCTGTTTGAAACAGGAAGCAACAACAAGACCAGTAATAATAGTAATAATATCAATGAATTAGTGGAGGCTCACGACCCCACACTATTAAAACCTCCTGTACTACAGGATATCAACTCAGACTACTACTAATTCAGGCTGAAAGTCAAGTATCTAAGTAGAGCGATGTGTCAGGAGTTATTAGTCGTCTATCTTGTTCCCTCCCTCCATGGTTAGACAGTGGGGTTTGGCTGCGCTGCCTCTTTGTCCCGGGGCCTTTATCTGGCTATGAAGCGCGGGGCTCTGAGCTGCTGCTGTCTCTATTGGCATGGTGATGGAGGCGAGGCCTGCCATCCCAGATAAACCTCCCTCTGTTCTCCCAGCAGCCCAGCAGGCCTCATGTCTGCTGCAGGTGTCACAGAAAATGTTCCTGTAGCCGTTAGACTGCAGCACTGCTGCCGACATGACGCCACCGCCCATGGAAAATGACTGAAGACGGAGGAAAGTGATGGCTGAGATTAGGAAACGACTAAACAACATCAGATATGATGAATAACAACTGGATTTTACTGTTGTTATTTCAATAACTACGCCTAGAAATAGAGATTAGTTATGTAGTCTGGTAGCTTTACTGTTACAGCATCTATATAGATCATAAGATAGATATATAGATAGAGAAGTTCTTTATTATCATTACACCAACTCCCATAACAGCAGCAAGTACATGGAAAGAAATTAAAAAGTTTAAATTACAGTAAAAAATATTTACAATAACAACAATATAAATATACAAGTGAATAGTAGAAAATATAAGAGTAATAAGAATAAGGAAATAGTTTAATATAATATCAGTTATTTTCATATTTATTACACTTTTATTATTTATTTTATTTTATTTATTATTTCATTTAGATTTGAGCCGTTTATATTCTCCTTTTCAAACTTATATCATTAATTTTAACTTAATAAGTCCTACAGAATATATTCTATATTCATGTTCTATTATGATCCTCAGTGTGGTTTCTATGATTTTATGGACACATATTAGAATTTTTATCTTATGAATCATTGAACTTTTTATATTTTCAATTGTTAATAACATTATTTTGATATTTATTTAATTTTGTTTGCTATTCATTTATTTTTTTTAGTTTAATTTTATTTTTAATTTTATTTTTTTAATTAATTTTAATTTAATTTTAATATTTTATTTGATTTTTTAAGCAAGATCATTTTGAATATTTCATTTTTTTTCCTGATTTGGTTCAGTTTGGTCTTGTTTAACTATTAATTACTATTGTCTTAATGTGGGTTACAAGTAATAGAATTAGACATGTGTTTTTTCGGTAGCTCCAATCATTTATTTTATATTTATTATTTTATCTAAGCTAACATGAAAGAGAAGAGGCTGCTGAGGTAGAGTCACATTTAAAATCCATAAAAATGACAAGAGGTGCTGTAGTTGGAGAAAATTGCATGTAATGATTACTGCACTGCATTATGCACACTGTAAAAAGAAAAATCCGGAAAAAAACGGAAATTTGGGCGGACATTTTGTAGCAAGCACACAGCAGCGGTGCTCGTTGCTGTTCCAGAACTGTCACTGCAGGAAAAACCTTGTTACGCTGAATATTCAGCAGCCAAGAAATTAGATAGAGGAACTCATAACTGGATGCAACGATGGTATCATCTCTCAAAACACAAAAAAACTACTTTAAATATGGTTTGATACGACTGTGACAGTCCTGCATCAACAAGATTTAAAGATTTACAATTACACAAGACTGCAAAAGCCCAAATCCTTATAAATATGTTTATTGTGGTGCATTGGGAACACTGAATTATATATCCTAAAACAATTTCTGGAGAAAAGTGTGTCAAAATCAGGTGTTTCAGCCTCACAAGTCCTATCAATTTCTTTGTTTTGTGCCAGAAACAGAATTTCCGATGTCACTCCACACGTTTTCTTTGGGATTATGGTCTTTAAATTAACTTTAAATTAACTTTAATTAAGTCTAGAATCAAAATGCTGCTCGTTTAGTGAAAATCTTTCAGTTCATATATAGTAAAGATTTGAGTTTGTAAAGAAAAAACAGACGCTGATATTTTATTGAACAGCCTAATATTCATTTTTCTTCATTTTATCTAAACTAATTAAAACATTTACAGTTTTCTTCACATTTTGATTCAGGATATACTCTACCGTTCAAAAGTCACACTTTTATTTTGTAAAATGAAAAGCATGATAGCAACAAGGGTTTTCTAATCATCCATCCGCCTCCTATGTAGATATTGCACCAATAACCAGACATTTGCAAAGAGAAAAGTCATTTACCGCAATGTATAGAGTGTATTTATGATTAGTTAAAAGTTAGTTAACTGCTTTTATTGTCCAAAAACAAGGACATTTCTAATTGACCCCAAACTTATGTAAAACACAAATGCATCAGATTAAATATTATTATAAGGATTTTGGCTTCACTCATGTTTATTATATTGAACACAACTGTATTTAATAAGTTCAGCTCAAATTTATACTTTTTACTTTCATTATCAAGGACTTGGTCAACACAATAGATCATTTTAGGTCATATTCTGATTAATTTAATATTATTCTCGCTCATTGTTAAATGAACCAGCAGCTTTTCTTTAACAGACAGTTATGGTTAACCTGCCCATCTGTGGGTATTGAGGCCAAAGAAGCACCAGACAGGGAGCTGGACACCAAACTGGCAGCTCAGACCACCTGGTCCTGCCAGGCTGTGGGTCTAATAATACCCCAGACAGTAATTTACACCAGGACTGGCCAGTAGCTCAGAGACAGGAACCCGGGAGGAGGAGAAAGCTCTTTGTGACGTTCCCATGGTGAAGATAAAATAAAAGTCGCTGTGATGACCTTCTGGACCCTTTTCTCTGTGCAGCTTTCCCAGAGGAGTGCACACTAATGACAGTACCCTCCTCCGCCTTCAGTCACAAGAGACTTCTCAACATCACAGACTGAAATATTTACACACAAGCACTGAAAAAGTGTCTCTTAAAGGGTCTTTGACCTGTTAAAATCCAAATCCCCCTGATGCAGAATGAGTTTTATTCTTATATCGCATGAGAAAACCTCAATAAAGGATTTTTATCTGTAGTAAAACACAATGTTACAGCATCAATATGTATCATCAATATTCTAATCATACAATAGGGAAATAGTTTAATATAATATCAGTAGTAGGGCTGCATATAACCACTATTTTATTATTTTATTCAGATTCGAGCTGTTATAATAATAATGTTATCATCTCAAATAATAATAGATTATTCATGTTGTTTAATATTATATAATATTTTGATATTTATTTAATTTCATTATTTATTTAGATTTTTTAATTATTATTTTAGTTTAGTTTTTATTTTATTTTAATTCTGATTTAATTTACATTTAAGTTGTTATAATAATAACGTTATAATCTCAAATAATAATACATTATTCATGTTGTTTAATATTATATAATATATAATATTTTGATATTTATTTAATTTTATTATTTATTTTGATTTTTTATTATTATTTTAATTTAGTTTTTATTTTATTATTTTATTATAATGATGATATATTTACATTTGAGTTGTTAGAATAAAAACGTTATAATTTCAAATAATAATACAATATATTATTCATGTTTAATATTATATAATATATAATATTTTTATATTTATTTAATTTTATTATTTATTTTGATTTTTTATTATTATTTTAGTTTAGTTTTTATTTTATTATTTTATTTTAATCATGATTTAATTTACATTTAAGCTGTTATAATAATAACGTTATAATCTCAAATAATAATAGAATATATTATTCATGTGTAATATTATATTATATATAATATTTTTTTATTTATTATTTATTTTTATTTTTTTATTATTTTAGTTTAGTTTTTATTTTATTATTTTATTTTAATTATGATTTAATTAACATTTTAGCCCTCTGTGTGCTGATTTAATTGGGTCTTTTATAATCTCCTTTTTAAACATTTTACAGAATATATTCTTCATGTTCTGTAATAATACTCTGATTTCTATGATTATTATTATTATTTAAAGTCTTTTTTCCTGATTTGGGTCAGTTTGGTCTTGTTTTAAGTTTTAAATTAATCATTTTTATCCGTAGTAAAACAAATTTTCTAACTAAATTTGCTTAGTAATAACAACATAAATTGATTCTGAGGCTTCTATAGTCACCTCACATGTTGTAGATTTCTATTTATACCATGTTTAAAGTTCATAACCCTTGTTGTTGTACAGATATTCAATATTTATTATCATTTATAGCAGGAAAACTGAAAATAGGCCTGGGGCTTAAGTGGTTAATACCAGGTGTGCACAGAGCTCTTAAGTGCTTGAACAGCGGCCATAAATAAAATGCATTATTCTTATTATTTATTTAGTTTTTTGGCTTGTAACAGTGGGCGAGAGCTGGAATATTCTCTTGTTAACACTGATGCATTTTAAAAGTCGTAATCTCACCAATTTTGTGGTTAAATTCATCGCAATTTAAGCAGCTCTATTGTTGGTTCCTGACATTTTCCCATTAGTGGCATAAGTGCACGACTTGGTGGCACCAATATTTTCATTCCAGAGATCATTTCACACAGTAATGAACATGTCACCAAGTGAAATTAACGCGTCAGTGTTTCACAGATATAATGAAAGTAAAGAATTTGACTCATTCAGAAATGACATATCAGACCCATTATCACAAATCATACAAATGCACTGACAAATTAGTTTAGCCACTCTGAAGAACATTTCAATAGCATTCAAAAATGAAGAAATTCCCTCAGAAAAATGATAGTGTGTGATATGATGATTGGAGAGAAAACAAATAGCAGAATAAATAGAAATGAAGAAGGAATAACATGATAACCTTGAAAAATATTTCCATGAGACAATTAAAGTTGAGTTTCTTAAAAAAAACCTCAATGGCCTCAATGTGTGTATTAAAAAGAAATATATGGTGTCTCTGCTGTTAGATACAATCAAGGCAATCTTTGGAACTGCTGTGTTGCTGGAGGCTGCAATTTGGCACCCTGTGTATTTTTATGTTACAGAAACGCAAGGCTATATTTTTAATCTGCAGACAAACAACATAAGGAAATTGTGTTTCGTGGGGTGAAAAGCACTTTATATCCAGCCGATCATCTCAGATTAATTTCACAGATGACACATGGGAAGATCAATGCCACTCCGAGGTAACAAAACAGGAGGGAAGGCGGCGATTAAGGTCAAATTATATCTTGTTCGTTTAATCAGGAGCTAATTAACTGAATGATGAGTTGTGTTTTTTTTTTTTTTGTCAGGATCGTTCTCATATGCGGATCAGTGGTAAAATCATATTTGAACTCTTTAAAATCCAGTTTGTTTGGTTGGTTTCTTGCTATTTAAAAGTATATCTGTTGAATAAAATACACGAAATGTCAAATGGTTTAACCCAGTGATATTCAACAGGGGGTCCGTGACCCCTAGGGGGTCCGCGGAGGTACTGCAGGGGGTCCTCCAAATGAAAAAGAAATTATTTTATTTTTTACCAAAATTTTTACCCCAAATAATTCGTGAGTTAAAAAATATTTATATATATTTATAATATGATTGAGAAAACTTCATTAACGTCAACTTCAGAGCCAAGAAACAAGCTAGTTAGCTACCATAGTTGTTAGGCTAAAGACCTAAATTCCTAATACGAATCATACAATTACTACTACTTTTACTGCTACTACTACTAATTATAATAATAAAATGGGAATTTTAAGTGGGGGTCCCTGCTCTAAGGGGTCTCTGGGCTAAAAAAGGTTGAAGACCCCTGGTTTAACCAAAAAAGAATGACAAATTTAATTGAATCCACCTAGAATATAAAACGTGTGCATGTGTTTTTTGTTGTTGTGTTTTTTAAAACCTTTTTAACCTTTTCATCAGGTAGTAAGTTTGTTGAGCTTTAGGCTGTAATTCTGGACCTGATGAGACAGAATCCTCTTTTATCCTTTTCCCCTTTTAATCAGCTGTTTTTGTGACCTTTAAAACCTTTAAAATACAGTTTTGAGAACCATTCGTCAGGTGTCTCTAAATGTAGATTTTGTGTTAATGTTGTTTTTTTGTCATTTAAAAGTCCATTCGTATCATTTTTTACAAAAATCAAACAAACAAAATGTTGGTTTAACCAAAGAAGAATAATACATTTTAAATATTTAATCCACCTAGAATATAAAACTAGCTGATAGCATGTGTTTTAAACCCTTTTTTTAAGAGTTAAACTCTGTTTTTTGGCATTGAGCCATGCATTAAATAAACAGCATCACCTGTAGGTTTGGTGAGCTTTAGGAGCCTCCAACATCGGACCTGACGAGACACAATCCTCTGCAGAAATTGTTTTCCAAACTGTCAAACTATTCCTCAAATTGTTCATCATGAAATGAGGGTGTTTGTACGGTGGGACATGTCTCAGTGAGCCACGTCACAGGGTTTTCTTACTGTAGGCTGCCTCTACTATCATTTCCTCCTCGATCGCTGTCAAGGGAGCTGCTCCACAAACTCACTCTTGATACCAAAAATATCTTACGCCAGGATGTTGGGAGGGTGATGCCGATTGTCGCAAGATCTGATTCAAACGGGTGAAATTGGAAATATACTATATTCGTATGTGCCAATGTTGGAGAGAGAGAGCTAGAGTGTGTGTAGGTGCTTCGGAATCCTTCTCAGCCTACGAGGTAGACAATCATCAGCCTTTCTTTTAAAAGGACAAAAGGCTGGAGGCAGCGATGAGTCGAAGATATCGCAATTATCCGCTGCACGTCACAAAAACCGTGGAAAATGCAAGAAAAAAATAAAAGAAATTGTAAATGTTCATGATGTGTTCATTCAACCAGCTCTCTTTATGCCCACTCACTATATATCTTGTGTTTGCAGCAGATAATTAGGAAAAAAAACAGCTCAATCACCAGGATTTATAGTTAATTTCTGCAGCTAGGACCAAATGTACCAAACTCAAATACTATCCATTATCCCAGTTTGAATCTTATTATTATTAAGAGAGTTTCATATAAATTAGTATGTATTAGTGGTTGTGAAGTGGTGCTGAGTGTTCTAGACATCACATCTGTTCTCTCTGTAGGCAGACGGAGGTGAAATACACGAGGTGGAGCTTATTTTACAGAATCCTGTATTCCAGCTGGATACGACCGACTTAAAACTTGTCTGCATTTAAAATGTTATATAATATGTAAAAGTCAGGGGCTGTAAAAGCTGTAAAATATGTGATATTTGTTTTCAGCTGCAATATGAATTGGACAACTTTTATTTTTATTTGTCAAGCCTCGTTGACTCATCATTAAACCAATAAATTGTTTTTTTCATGAAAAATGCTTTAAAATTTGGGATGAACTGAATTTAATTACATAAGCCCCAGGTCTTTTTTTAATTTTCCTTCTATATGTGATAATAAATATAAAATATCTCTACACACAAAGGTTATTGTACTTAAACCTGGTATCACAGGAAATCTACATGTGAGGTGACTACAGAAGAGTCAGAATCAGTTTATGTTACTGTTATAGTGCAAATAAAAATAAAAATACTTCATTTATACCTCATTTAAAGACCAAACTGGACAAATCAGGACCTTGAAATTAGCAAAATTATCTGCAAGTTCAATGATTAAGAAGAAGAATATGCATTATTTGTCCATAAAATCACAGAAATCACTGAGGATCATTCCAGAACATGACGAATATATTCTGTAAGATGTTTAAAAAGGAGCCAATTAAACAGCTCAAATCTAAATTAAATATCTAAATAGTGATTAGTTGCATCCCCATTACTGATACTATATTAAACTATTTTCTTATATATGATATTTATTGATGCTGTAACAGTAATATGTGTTTTCCTACAAATAAAACTACTGTATTTAGTGTTGGAGCTGAGGTTTTCTACTGTGTTGTATGAAGAAAATTCAAAGCTGCCTCTGTATCAAGGCTTTTTTTAAGGATTTTAGCAGATTAAATACAAAAAGTGTATTTTGCCGATAGAGGGAAGTGAACAAGGACCCAATAAAAACAGGCACAAGGGAGTTATTCAGCTCCAGATTTACATAAAGAGATGTTTTAGAGCCCAGAGCCGTGAACCTCAACTATTACTCCCCCTACACACGCTAACAGATGCTTTTCACCCTCTTGTTTAGTATTAACGTACAGTCCTAGAGAAACAGTCAGGAACAGGGAAATAGCGGCATAGGGAAAAACAACGCACATAGCACTTGACAGAAAATGGCTCCATCGGCATGTTGAGTTAGAACTTGACAGAAAATTTGGCCCTGGTCTGTAAAATGTCTTCACTTGTAACTGAATAACAGGTAATATCCTCTCTATTTCAGAGGACTGGCTCTCAAATGTCAAATAGCTGTTCTCAGTAATTACCAGTAAGAGGTTGATGAACATTCCTCTGCTCTCAGCAAAAAAAAAAAAAAAAGACAACAGCGCCATTATTTTGAGTATTTAGATGAGGTAGACAGAAAAAAAAAAGCTTTTATCACATCTTGCATCTGGCTCTAGTGGGTGTTTTCACAGCATAAAAATGTTCTGCAGTGACTAAAGGCTTCTTGTTGTAACACAAAGCTCTCCACTGAAAGAAGTCGCTGCTCCAAACCAATCTTTCACCTTGGAGGTTCTTTTTTTTTTTCAGATCCAAACATTCCTGTGCGCCCAGATGAAAAACGGGAGCTTTGACCCATTTGCCTCCAACGCCGGGCATTAAACTAGGCCATTATACCGCCTACTGAGTATCATGTGGAAATCTAGTATGCGTAAAATTAGATTTTTTAGGATTTAATCAGCAAACCAGCTAATATTGGACTTCAAGATCCAAATGTATGTTCTTATGGCGACATCAGTCACTCTGGAGTTATGGTAAAGGCAGTTTTAGCTCGAACTGCACTGAGGCTTTGTCTTTTCTTTAAGGCACAACTGACCTGTACAAAAAGAGGAAGAAGGAACTAGAGCGTATTCTAGCGATTCCCTTTTTCACTACGGGTCAGTGCACGGGATAAAAACTCTGAAACAGAATAAGGTTTTCAGATATTATTTGTCGTGGGTATAGAAAACACTTTGTACATTTACTGCAATGATATAAGCCACCAGGACACGATTTACAACGCAGCAAAGTACAGTTCTCCCTCCTCCGGTGCTTCATTTTAGTGCTTAATACTGTCAAGTTACCACTTGGCACGATTATAAATGAGAATAACTCACATTAGCGGGGCCTGCTTAAATCAGGCAGCAACAAGCCTTGATGACTCCAGCTCCTCTGCAAATGAGCTTGATAGTGTGTTTTGGACGAGAACATTTACCTAAAGTAATTGACTGTGCTACGCTGCCAAAATGACATTCCACTTAAAAACAGTGCTTTGGTTGATTATGAAATTAATAAAAAACCCTTTGGTAAGACTTTATACTCTAGTTAATAGATGATTAGTAAACTGTTAAGTTATTAATGACTTGTCAAGTGTTTGTTAAAGATGTACAATGATGCTTTATAGTACTGGTATAGAACTAGTTATAGTTATAAATGACTTGTTAAATAGCAGAATAGTTTATATGTTACTGGGCCGTTACTATTCCTCATTTACTAACAGTTAATAAGAGTCATGTATAACTCGTTAACTAACAACCGGAAAGTTATCTATTACCGATCTTTAAGGTACAGTTATAAATACTTAAACTGTCATTAATAACTCATTAATTAATAGTTAATAGGGATAGTTATTATAAAGTGCTAAAAATATATATATTTCACAAAAAAAGTATCTTATAGCCAATATAATAGGTAGTAGCAATAAACTGAATTAAAGGTTAGATAATTATTCCATGGACAGAAAACTACACTGCAGTATATTCAAATGTGCAGGGTTTTAATTTGTGAATTTGCCCGAATGCTGGCACAAGAATGGAGCTGGGTGGATCTGGGCTATTTGACATTCAGCCCACATCTCCAGTAGTTAGTAGTTCTTAGGCAACAGGCAATTAGGAAGATACCACCGCCGTTATCTGCTGCTGAATCTGAAGGCTGATTCCAGCACAAATAGACTCGAGAGGCAAGCAGCATCTGAGCCTCTGGGACGACAAAGAGCAGTATATAAGCAAAACATTTTACCTCTTTGTGCTCATTTACAGCCGAACATTTCAACATACACTGGTCCACTTCACCACTTTTATAAACACGGGGATGTTACGCCAGAGTATATATATAAGATCTAATATGACAGCTATTTGTAGGCACTCAAGTGCCACATTTGAAAAAAGAACACACTCACAGCAGAATGACACTCAAATTTAAAAGGGACTTAAATCATTTCTACTGAGAGATAGAACGATAAAGAGTAAGGTGTCAAATAAAGAATGGTACAAACGTGAGTGGTGGTAATCATACCTGTGATATGATGCTCCAGTCATAAAGATGATTTTTCTTTTCCTAAGCATCAGGCCACTTCACTCCGTTTGTAGCTCTCTGGCTTCATCTTGGAACCTGCAAAAAAACAATGGTAGAGGATGAAGAAATCTGAATACCTAAACCTTCACAGCTCCCAGTCAGCTTTTAGAAGCAAAGCAGTCACCACAAGAAAAGGCAAGGTACGTTTATTTGGATAAAACATTTCAACAACAAGGTAATTAAAATTGCTTTAAACAAAACTTTAAATGCATCAAGATGCAATTTAAAAATAGTTGATTGAAAGGGGGAAAAAATCAGAATTTTAAAATAAAAATGAGGAAAAATTCAAATTAAAAGATTAAAAATCTAAAAACAATTGATCAAAAGGAGAAAATCAAAAATTAAAACAAAAACAAGAACAAAGTTCTTCATCTCTGACTTAAAAATAGTGAGAGTTGCAGCAGATCTGCAGTTTTCTGGGAGTTTGTTACAGATCTCTGGGAGTTTGTTCCAGATCTCTGGGAGTTTGTTACAGATCTCTGGGAGTTTGTTACAGATCTCTGGGAGTTTGTTACAGATCTCTGGGAGTTTGTTACAGATCTCTGGGAGTTTGTTACAGTTTTCTGGGAGTTTGTTCCCGATCTCTGGGAGTTTGTTACAGTTCTCTGCAAGTTTGTTCTAGATCTCTGGGAGTTTGTTCCTGATCTCTGGGAGTTTGTTCCTGATCTCTGGGAGTTTGTTCCTGATCTCTGCAAGTTTGTTCCAGATCTCTGGGAGTTTGTTCTAGATCTCTGGGAGTTTGTTCCCGATCTCTGGGAGTTTGTTCCAGATCTCTGGGAGTTTGTTACAGTTTTCTGGAAGTTTGTTCCCGATCTCTGGGAGTTTGTTCCCGATCTCTGGGAGTTTGTTCTAGATCTCTGGGAGTTTGTTCTAGCTCTCTGGGAGTTTGTTCCCGATCTCTGGGAGTTTGTTTCCGATCTCTGGGAGTTTGTTCCCGATCTCTGGGAGTTTGTTCCAGATGTATGGGAGTTTGTTCCAGATGTATGGGGCATAGTGGCTTCTCCATGTTTAGTTCGGACTCTGGGAACAGAGAGCAGACCTGTCCGAGACCATCTAAGAGGTCTGGAAAGTTCATAAGGGTTCATCAGATCATATATATATATATAAAGTGATGAGATCTGCTTGCAACAGTTGGTTTCAGCTCTCTGTCATTAAGTACAACACAGTGTACAACACAGTGTGGGCACAGATATCTGTAGACCACCTTTTTTGGCATGGACCTTGTAGTGCTGAACTAATTTGCTGTGTACCTGCAGCTCGGCATAAAGACAGGAGGAAGAAAATGATTGCTGCTGTGATTAACTTTTTTTTTTTCCTCGGAGCTGCATAATCAGACCTCAAAGGACTACAAGGACATAAACCGCTGTCTTTGCAATTTAAGCCTTCATCCCGAGCTTGTTTGGTTTTTGCATTTCATCCTCTTCCCCTACACCCCGTGGCAACCTGCCCGCACTATCACAGCCCTTTGCGTTGTTGTGTTCGCGGTGCTATTGTGGGTGTGAGGGCCCCCTAATGCAAAACTGAACGCCAAAATGATGAACAGACAATGTTGCTGGAATCCCAGAACGATTGAGTGAGGAAGTAAAACTTTAAAGCAGACTACCACAGTACACTAGATAATGTCCTGAGCAAAAGAATAATCACCCCCCAAAGAAACACGAGTATCTGTGCTGCTCACTAATTAGAGCAATGTAATGAATCTAACACACAGCTATAAGGCTACTAAAATATGTAGAGTTATCTACCGCAGTAGTGGAGTGAGAGAACAACCTTCTTGGTACCATTTCACAGAGGTTACATCTCCAAAGGGTGAAGGCATGAGGTGTCTGTTAAAATTAAAAGGTGATTCTTCAGATTAATGAGTAGGGGTGGTTAATCTGTCTGGTTTCCCAATTTGATTCAAGTATTGAAGTCCGACTAGAAAATAAATAAGTTTAGGCCCAGATTGATGGTTCTAGGATTTTCTGAGGGTCTGTGTTTTAGAATAAGGCGCTGCAGCTTGCTTAGATAAGAGAACTTTTCTTTTCAAGTTTGTTGTTTTGGCGTTGGCTACAGCCACAGTAGCCTGTGTTAGCTTGAGGAATAAAGTAGCAGCTAAACCTGCTAATGTCTTAGCGTGTGGTTTTTGACGTTACAATACTATTCCTGCAGAGATGCAAAATGTTTTGCTGCTGAGCACGAACGTGAAAAACCAGAGCATGTTCTTTCTTCTCTTTTATTCTCCGACTTATTTTCTTGACAGTTTTTTGCCATTTAAAAGGTTTTCAGCCTGGAAAACAAGCATGTCAATGTCCTCAGTCAGCCTAATGTGTCTAGGACTACAGATAACACCTGATGTGCTGAACGATCATTGTGAAGCACGGCTTGAGGCCTGGATACACAGGTACTGGATGGAGGTGGCAGGACGGCAGCATGTTTCTTTCATTTGTTTGTTCAACAGGAATTCACTTATTGGTCAGCGGGAAAACATGGAAGGACCCGTCCTCCTCTACCTCTTATTCAGTTCAGAGCTTTATTGTCTCACGGGAGGAAATTTGATTTGTAGTAGAGAGAAAAAACACAACATCCAACAGGACATGGGAGTTTTTTAAGCTTGATGTTGGACAGCAGGCTTTTTAGATTTTTCTTTTCTTTTTTCTGTTGCTGTGGGTGTAAATTATTTACATCTTCCTTAGTGATATCAAACATATCCTTAAGCTTTTGGTCCAGGAACGCCGCAGTGATGAGGACAATGGCCAGCAGTCTGCTTCGATAACTTGCTGTGAAGTCTGTTCTTATTTTGTCTTTGTCCTTCTTTTCCTTCACAATCTGACAGGAAAATACTTTCCATTTGAGGGAAAGCACGGAAGACAACATGGGCTCCTTCTCTCCACTTGTGAAGGTGCTTATGTGGGCCAAGGACTTCTCTAGTTTCTAGTGTTGCCATGTCTGAGGGTCTGGGCACCAGGGAACACTTCTTCCGATTTTCAGTCAACACAGATGGCTTGTTGACTCTCTTGGCCATCTCAAAAGGTGGAGGTGCAGCATGCCGGCTTATCACAAATGAGCTTTTCCTCTGCTAGTTTCAAGGTCTTCTGTTTCTGTCTGCTTCAAGTTCCTCATCAATTTGTTTGACCTGGAAAAGGCAGCTATGGTTGTCCAGAGACTGGACAAGTATGTTGAGATACAGCTTAGGCCGACAGCCATAATTAACTAGAATTAAATAGACCTGTGCTCCAGTTTCAGTCTCCAACCTCACACTGGACCTTTTATTAAGAAAGGTACTATAAAAGATTGTTTTTTCAGCATATTCACTCATTAAGAACCATTCAAAATTAAACAAAGATGTGAGTCACCATTTAATTTTCAATTGTCCTGCCCCATTAATATATGTGATTCATTCGCTGAAAGAAATTAGATGTGTGTGTGATGTGTTCTCATGCTTTCGAGCTGATGAAAATCAATGCAAAATTCACTCTGTCATTAGAAAGTACCAATCTGCTCAAAACCTAGTTTTTCTTATTCTTACATCACTTGGATGCTTGAAGGAGCAACAATTACACGTGTTCACATTAAATCTGAGGATGAAGTATATACCCCAATACCAAAAATGTCACAGATACAGAAGAACTGGACCCGACAATGATCAAATAACCATAATCTCTAAATGTTGTCAGGCTCAGGAGGCAACACAAGCAATTCGCTTCACCAGCTCCATCAAAAACACGTCCTAGAATATGAAGAATGCGTAAAACCAAGATTTGCGTCCTCTTCCACATCTGCAGGTAACGTTAATGTTGTCATGGCAACACAAAACATGAGACAGTTTCCTAAGGAGACTGCCTATGACAAGAAAAGCAATTCTAAGTCAATTTACTGTGCTCACTGCCTTGTATTATAATAAACTAATCTAACATGTAGGCTACTTCCAAGTTCTCACTGATACTCCCTTGACCTTACTACTCACAAAATAATCCGGCCACCTTCGACACACACAATCCAAAATTAACTTTTTAACCCGCCTGCCTGCCAAGGGACTGGTAAAGGTCTTAGATAGATGCCCTGATTGTGTGTTTTACCTCAGACGGTCTCAAGCACAGCCTTGCAGTACTGTTCAGATGTGTATAATGAACACGTGTACAGCATGTTTACACTGTCAGATGAGTAATTTCCTCTGATCATGCCAGATATTAAATTGCATTACTATTTTGGTACAAGCATTTACCCACAAGTGTTGCGGATAGCCTTCCGAGATTTACTCGCCAAATGGAAAATCTACCCCCGTTTGGCTCTGGGAAGACGTTAATTTCGGACCCTGTCTGCACAGTATTACAACGCACTGAAAACCGACTCTATACACAAGCCGTTCCACTGATCCGGGTCATAATATGATGACTCTGCCTCTCTTCGAATCTCTGATTACACTCCAGGCCAGACCCACCCACGGCCTCCTCAACATCCGGCTCACACTCACAGAGAAACCGGTAACAGTAATGAGAATCGATGGGGGTGTTAAAAGTATTGGCAGTCCGGCCCAAGAGCTGCTCTCAGTGCCGTCTTTATTAGTCTGGAGAAAAAAAAAAAAAAAAAAAAAAAAAAAAAAGAGTGCCGGTCTCTAGCCTGCCAGCTCTAAATAGAGTGCATTGATCAGAAGGTCAGGCCAGGTTGAAGTCATTCCTCTAAATGTAGGTGTCGCTCCTTATTCTCTGTCCAACACCTGTCAAGTCGTCTCCCAGGTAAACCTGAGACCTGCTCCACACGCATCGGGTCACAGACACAATCTACTTACAGAAAAAGGAAGGAAGGATTTAAACCAGAGTCAATTCTGCAACTATATTCAGCCGAAAGCCTTCATTGTTGTATTTGTCTTCAAGCACTTAAAAGTATAAAAGTGCTTTTAGACCATAAAAGCACATTTTTAAAAAAAAATAATACCACATTGAAACATTAAAAACTGGGAAAATGGGAAAACTTTTTTGGGTAACTGAAGTACATGTTCGGTTATTGCATTACTTTTGTGCTATTTTGTTTTACTTTATGTTGAAAATCCAAAAGAGATTTTGTTTTTATCCACAAAATGTTGCCATTTATTTTGGTATAGCATTTTAATACACCTTCTGTTTGCACTTATTTGCATTTATGTTTAATGAAAATATATTGGAAATTAATTCAACTGTTTCTTATTATAAATGAACAATTAAAAAATGCCAAAATGTGTTTTTTAAAATATAATATATGAGAAAAAAGTGCATCCATATACATAAATTAAACATGTGTAAATAATCGCTTTATATTTGAATTGTAGCCCCTGAATTGGAAAGTTAAAATTAAAATAATAAAAAAATGCTTCATATTTATAGTTTACATAACATTGAGTTCATGAAATTTACTGATTATAAAATGTGGGAGAGTTAATTTTCCTATTATAATCAAACTCTATAGAAAACATTTCAAATGCAGACTAATCCTCAAAAGTTACGTCCTAGAAACGTTTGTGCACTGATGCATTTTTCCTACTGACCAGGCGATAAATACATCTGCACACAATAAGAATCAATAAAACAAGGATTGATTCAGCATTTCGGATCAATGCTTACACCCTCTCTGTACAGACCATTTATAAAGCTTTATAAAAGATAACCATTTTCATAAAATATCAGCACAAACACACTTAGAACTTGCACTGACAGCCAAAAGCTGACAAAGGAGATAAATGCTCATTAGTTAAAATGACTTTAATTAAAGAAAAGAAGAACACACTCTTATCTCCGTGCATTTTGTGTGGATTCCAAAGTTGATATTGAATATACTTGGTTATTTAATATCAAAATATCCAAGCCAAACTTTCACAGTTACCTGCCTCTGCAAAACTTGTTATTTCGGTTGAGTTTATAGAGGAAGAGGAAAACCAGTGAAATCCTCCTGCACATTAATCCGGATGTCTGGCTGCTTCAGACACACAGCTCCGTCAGAATCGTATCCGGGCTTTAGAGCTGGAGTCATTTCAAATGTCTTGGCAGATAATCTGCCACGATTTTTCATCAAAAAAAAAAAAGTCGCCGTGATGGGACGGAGCCTATCTTTACTGAATCTACCGGGGTACGATTACGTTTCACTTGTGCAGCCATTCAAACCTTTATTGTTTTAGAAGTTGGAGCAATCACATAAACAATTCTGCTGTGTGGAATCCATCTGGCTGCCAGCCTGCTGCAGATTATTCCTGGATAAAACAGGGGTAAATAAATTGGTTTATTTTTGCTTGTTACTTTCCGAAAATCCTTTCAATAAAAGCGAGCTTAGATAAAAGCCAAACAAGTAAGACAGACAGATGGCTGACTAATGAAATCCTGAGAAACTCAAACGGCAGTCAATGCAAGTTTATTTGTATAGAACAACGCAACAACAAGGTCATTTAAAGTGCTTTACGTAAAACAATAAAGGCGTCAAGAAAGGGGTAAAAATCTAAAAAATTTAAATTAAAAATAAGAACAATCAGAAATTAAAATTGTATTTAAAGTCAAATAAGACTAGGGCGGAAAAATTCAGTGAATTTTCAAAGTTTTCATGTTTTCATATTGTAAGAAACAGGAATGAATTATAAAATGTATTAAATTTAATGCAACAGGAAACTTAAAAGTAGTTTGATAAAATACATTGCAAACTCCTGACTATTTAAGCCACACATTTTAAACTGCAGATTACATAAAGTCAAGTAGGTTTTGATAACATTATTAGGTAAATATATTTGGTATTAATGTTTTACTTGCAAATATTAAATAAAATTGTATTCATAGAGTAGCTCGATGGTAAGTTAGGTGCTAAATACAAGATGTTTTTTCATTTCATTGACTTTTTTCCTGTAAGCAAACAAGAATTTATGCATCAACTCATGTATTTTGAAGATGATTCCATCAATAACTATATTTTTGCATTTTTACAAGATCTTTTGTTATTTTATTCTACAGAAAAATGCCACGTTGACCATCTGATGCATGGAAGGATTTCTCACAAACTGATGTTGAACGAAAGTCAAAAAAAAAAAAAAGGCAGTAGCGTATTGCAAAGTGCCAAAAATGTCCTCAAGGCTCAAAACATCCTGCAGACAAGTCTAAATCTGCTGTAATAGACTCAGATAAATATAAATAGTTCTAATATTCCCCATCTTAACTTCCCATGCAAATTTTCTGGGAATTTACCAGGAATTTTCCTCTTTGCAACCTCGTATAAGATTAAAAAATGAGCAAGATATTTAAAAAAATTACCATTAAAAACAAACACACAGGGACTTGAAATAACCATGGCTAAAGCTGTGCAATGAAAACTCATCAACAACTGAAGAATTAGCTCATTCATCGACATTATAACATAACATTTGAAGTGTGGCTTTCCTGAGATAAAGGCTTCACACCCTGAGGTCAACCTCAGACAAACAGGTAATCGCCGCAAAACAAAATTAGAAAGTACAGCTCATGTTGTTGTTCAGCTCATGAATTTTAAAAGTCATGCATGTCTGAGTGCTGATGATGTCGGGGGGCGATTGAACGCTGCACTTTCCCCCCTCCGCGCCAGGATTAACATGAAAGTACATCCCACCGCAGACTCGTCAATGTCAACGCCGGTTCCAGACTCGCCGGGGTGTGAAATTAATTTACTTCACACCTTTCCGAGATGCCACATAAGATCAGGGTCCGCTGAGATCTGATGAGGAGATTTAGCCCCAAAGTTGAAAGCCACGTCGCCTAAATTACTGACCGCGGTGATAACAGGATATTGTGGCGAGCTGGTTAAACCAATTCCAAACAGCGATTCAGTCCGCCTAGGGGGGGAAAAGGAAAAAAGTTGACTGAGGATTGCAGGTCAGTGTTTAGGGCGAAATAAAACCTGTTATCAAGCACTGGGCTGTGGCCTGATGTGTCCAAACATTCCACACACAACCAAGGACCTATGACACTTCCTTAGAATCCTTTTAGGGGAAAAGCTGTGCTGCTGAAATCTCTTAATGTCATTTTCAGCAATCAAACACTTCTATAGTGCTCCGCTAATTTAAATCAAGGCCTCCTCGAGGCGAAGTGTGCACTAGACAGCTCTCTTCTGGAAGAAATTAAAACTATCAGGTTGAATCCCGTGTCTCCTAATACTCAGCAGGAAAGGTCTTGATTATCCATAAGTAAACGCAATTAACGCAGCTAAACGCCATCATCATTGCGGGTAAATGGAAAAGTGTGTTTTAAATATATCTCTGTACATTAGTGGCTATGACAAAAATGGTGCGAAGAATTTTGCAAATTTTAAGACAGGTTCTTTGCACACTCGATTCAAGATTCTACTTTTAATTTCCAAACTGTTGCACGGTCTTGCACCATCCTGCTCATCACCTCTAATCACTTCTCATAGACCTGCTCCAATTCCACCATCACAAGGTGTCTGGCTGCTCACAAAATAAATAAAACATCAGTAGGTGCATGCCCCACTTCTTTCGCTTCATCTTCTTATCCAAATTTGAGGTTCGAGCTCGGTTGATAAGTTTAAAAGAAAACTCTGAAAACACATCAGCTTTCAAGCTCACTAACTCTGCCTTCAGCGCTAAAACTACACTTATCCAGCTTATACTCAGGCTGTGTGTGCTTGGTTATGTATCAACAGGATTATGTCTTTTTTTGGATTTTTAGTTTTGCTTTACATGTCATCACCCTATTAAAATAATGGCCCAAGTTCATTTTTCAAGTTTTTTACAAACAAAAAACTTTATCGAATACAGACAATTTTATATTTATTAATCATTTCCATCCAAAAGGCCTTGACAGTGGATGAGTGTGGACATAACATTAAAGAATAAAGTGACTCGGGACAAGTTTTGAACATTCTAGTGTGACTTTAAACCTGGATTAAAATATCCTTTCTTTCCATAGTGAAAACTCTAAACTGACATTACCTGGAGTTAAATTAAACTAATGTCAGGTCCCTTTTTCATCACTTTTCCAGATGTTCGTTGTCTGTTTTTTATTGTAAAATAACTAATCTCCAACGTCCAGTTTTAATGACTTTTTGGAACCTGAGATGTGGGAAATTTTCACTGGAGTGATGACACATGTTTAATGGACTGAAGATACTGGAACTTTCTTTATATTTGGCTGCATGTTTATTGAATTTATTGATATGCACATCGCTTTTTATTAAAATATAACTTGTGAAATTTAGACTAAATTAGTATAAATCATTAGAGCCTAAAGCTTTATTCGCTCATCAGTAGAAATTAATTCAAGAATCTTTAGAGCTCCTTCTGCTTGATAATGACATTTAAAAAAATAATAATAAATTAGGCAAAACATAAAATAGCCTAATTAATATGGCTCATGTCCAATAGGGCATAAAGAGTATGATCCTTTTAATTAAGGATTAAGGTGATTTTACTAAACTAGATGTGGCAGCATCATCAAGAGATGATTTACACCAAAACACAATTATTTTAATAGGGTGACAATATTTAATTTCCCAGTTTATAATGTTTTTTATTATACTTTAGGCTCACTTGTATATATTTTATATATCATTCATTAATATTGCTCATTACTGTTTTACTATATGTTGAGATATATTTTGTGAAATTGGGCCAAAGTTTGACTCTAGGGTGAAGAAACAGAAACTGAAGCCTGATAGAGGATCTATGACATTCAATTCATCTTTAAAAGAAAAGAAATATAATACATATAGTTCTGTGAGATAAGAATGTTTCCCGACCACCAATTTACAGTATGAAACTGTTGTTCTTTCAGCTCAGATAGCACACTCTGGGTTCCTGCCTCTTCTCATCCAGCTCCTCAATTCCCTTGAGGCTCAATAAAACATCCTATAATGAGAAATGTCACCTTTCCTCACCAGAAGTGGGACAAAAACAATTTGATTCAGAACATGGGGAATGTTAGCAACATGGGGGCCGTCCGCCGCTCTAAGTTTAGCAAATGGCCCTGGGCAGGTAGGTCTAGTCAGACAGAATCAGAGGATGAAATCAAAATAGAACCGAGGGCATTTCTACAAGAGACATGACGAGGCCACAGACTTACATTCATAAAATAAACTAACTCTAAAAGCAGGGAAAACTACGCTGGGATTAATAAACAGAAGTATGATAGATACAGTATGATGGAACTGCTGCATGGAATCATCTTCAGGCTGTATTTAAATAATATCCCTCTAATGCATGGCTCAATATTACTAAAAATCAGTGATATAAAATCCATGGTTTACCGTTTAGTTGTAAAAAATCATGTGTTTTACTTTAAAGAGCATAAAATAACCACTTCATATGACCAGGAAATCCTGTTTTCACTCCTTTTAACATGAACTGCCAAAGATCTTCTGAACCTCCAGGGCACATTTGTTGCAGTGAACCCGACTACTGCAGTGCATTCTTGGACAAAATTAGAAATGCTATGCAACAGAGGCATATTTGGGACAATGTGGTGTAACCCTAAAAACTCAGTACCAGATAGTTTAACGCTCTTAAAAGCGTTTTTAAAAAATAAAAACACATGCTATCGACTAGTTTCATACTCTAGTTGTATCTGCTGATTAGGGCTGTCCTCTTACAGTTCATTAATCGATTGGTTTGGTCTTGTATGTATTTTTCCTGCTGATTTAGTTATATCCTGACTAAATATGAGCTCATCTCTGATAAGATACTAATACTGCATGTGGAATAATTAAAATTTGCAGATAAAAACAATTTTAGTCAAAACTCAATCAAATAGTAAAATCACTATTAGTCACTTAAGAATTTCATTAATCGTGGACGACTTTACTGCAATATTCAAGACATACCAGAGTAAAACCCCCATCAGGAGCAGGCAGATGTGTGTCTAATCAATACCAGATGTGCCAGCTGATAACTCAGTTGCATCAATAAGGCGGTTGATGTCACAGAGCTAAATTGCTTGTAACTGCTTGTAATTGACCAAAGTAAACACTTGGATAATGTCCTACCTCTTAACCAGGCATTTCCTGAAGTCAATGAAGTGGCTGAAGAAGTGAAGCTTGTTCACATGATGTTGAACGTCGTGGTTTCAGTCACTTGCAGCCAAAAACATGCAAGCGATGCAGTAATCGGCTGGCACACAACTACAGAATTTATTTGCATGTGTTTCCTGCTCTAAATGTTCTAAAATAAAACCCAACAGTTTAAAACTGCAAGGCTTCTGTCCTCTTCTGGAGATAAGAATAAAAACTAGAGATGCCCCGATAGCGATAGCGGGCATAAGTACTCGTACTATAGTCAAAAAGAACATTTAAAATATCCACAACTGCAACCTTCCTAGGACAAATGACGTCACTTTTGCCATTCGTGTGTATGGGATTTGTCATTACAGAGATCTACAATTCACTCTGAGATATCCGCTATGTATATGACAGATTAAAAGTCAATTAAAGATATGCCTTTTCAGATATCTTAAATTAAGTTTGGACTAGTTGAAATGATGTTGTAGAGATCTGTGTCTGACTTATGACTAGTCAAAATGAAGTTGTAGATATGTAGAACTGACTTTGATTAGTGATATCTGGAACAGGAGATATCTGGAACTTCCAGATATTATAATTACAGATATCTTGAATTTTGACTAGGTGTAATGATGTTCCTGAACTGAATTTTTGGTGGACGAAGCAACAAAACAGATTAGATTATTCTAAAACTGAATTATATAGATCTGCAACTGTAATTTAAGATGATCTGAATGACAGTAACGTCATTGCAGATATCTGTAGTTCTGTTGTGCTTATAGTGAAAACTGAATTACAGATATATCTATATGTCGTTTGGTCACAATTACAATACATGAATGAAAGATGCAACTACACAAAATGTAATTATGCTGAGTCAGAAAGACCTTGTTGATATCAACGTTTATTCCGGGAAGTCGAATTTAGTGTTAAAACATAAAACTTACATAAAAAGTGGTATCAGTACATCCGTAATGAAACCTCTATGTCTATGTATATGCTGATATCCTGATTTGTTTTTAATGCCCCAATATTGAATTTAGGCCATACAGACAAGCCTTATCATTTAAACTTATTTTAAAAAATCCAATTCAGATAATGAATGTTTTGCAGCCTAATGGCTCTGCAGTGGGTGAATATAAGCTGAATGACAGCTTAGATTGTGAAAAGGATTCTGACATTTCTTCTTTCTCGACATGACCAAAATACAGAAGTTCAATTGCAGCCCTCCAGAAGGGTAGTTTATGATTGACACTTGCAATAAAAACACTACAGTCCACCACTCACAGCCATTGCAGGAAGTAATAATAATTCCTTCAAATGCAATAAAAACATTGACCATATGATGGAGAGTGGGTGTGTTATGGAAATGCATTTTAATAAACTGAATTAAGATTTCTCCTTGTGTTCATGAAGATAGGGGATCAGCTCTATCATCAATAACTTTACTGTTTGGCCCTGAGGGCGATAAGTGCATCATAATATAAATTAGACAGTGACCGGACAATATAACATAGTTTACACATATTCCAATCAATTGCAATTGTATGGATCAATTTTAACTGGCGGTCATAATTATTTTGCTGCATAAAGAAATTTCTGATTAATGAAGAGAGTTTTCATCATTTCTATCATACACTGGAAAATGTTACTGTAAAATATGCAGTTATTTACTGTGTTAAACAGAGAAATGTTACTGTAAACGATTATTATTATTAGGAGATTGCTTTATATTTTACAATAAATCACAATGGTATTACTGTAGAAAATCACAGTAATGAAGAATTACTGCAGTAAATCACAGAGTTACTGTATTACAATGCAGTTAATCACCGAATACTGTAAGTAAAACTGACATCACAGTATTTTACTGATTTTTATTGTACAACTAATCAGCCAATACTATAAATACAACTGGAATCAGAGATTTTAACTGATTTTTATTGTACAGTTAATCACCCAATACTGTAAATACAACTGAAATCACAGTATTTTTGGGGATTTTACAGTAAAAACACAATACTATAAACAGAAGTACAGTACTTCTACTGTAAAACATAATTACAGTACTCTTCTGGATAACTGGTGCCAGTTAGTTACCATAAATCTTAAGGTTATTGTTTTATAGTGTAACTGTACAAAATCACATTATGATCCAGAAATACTTTAGTCAGGATGTATGTGACGTATAGTGTTCCAAGAATAGCTGTTTTCATTATTGCATCTTAGAATTGTTTTAATTAATGATGAAAATGTTGTGTGAAAACCGCTGATTACAACTTCCAAAAGCCAAAGGTGCCACCTTCAAATAGCTTTATTTGTCCAAATAATTGTGATTTTTTTCTGTCTTTAAAGTTGTTAAGTTAAAGTAAAGGGACCAGGTTAGAAATTGCTGCTGCAGCTCTCTTTGCTGCTGATATACAGCATTTCTCACCAGTGTCTCCTAAAAATGATGTATCCGACCGTTTTTCTTCCCCCCCACCGACTGATCGGACTTACCACAATGCCGCAGCCCACAATGACTTCATCCCCTGACACATTACGGCCGCATGACGTCATTTTTTAAACTGTAACACTACACCTCAACTCTGATACCCTCAGGAACTGCAGCTCCGGTGTCCACATACGTCTCTGTCCCCGCTCCTTCGATAAGTCAAGCTCTAATCCATCAACCGGGCAGTAGATCAGGTAACACTGGCACGGGTGCAGTTCTTATTTGTGCAAAGCAAGGTCATGGATGAACCACACGGTTGATAGATCAATCAGACAGATTAATGAAGCACAAACTGCTGACATGACGAATATTGACACCCCTATTACATCTTGGTCCTGCAGTCATCAACACTGCTCAAATAAATCCAGCTCAAGTAGAAGGAGTCGGTTCACTTCAGAACGTAGACCTCCACATAGAGTTGGTGTCGCCAGACGAACCAATGGTTTTTTAAATGACAAGATGAAATCAAGGCCCTGAACCACTGACTGTGATGAAATTTTATTTAAAATTAATTTTATTGAAGATAAAAGACAAGATGAAATCTACTCCATAAATTAAACAACTCCACCGCTGTTGCCGTGTGTGTGTGTAGCATCCATCAGTGCTGTCGGCACTAAATGCAGCGACGTCTCTCTACTACATTTTATTCAAGTTTTAGCTTGTAGGGAACATTTAGCTCAGTCTGGTATCTCCAGTGGTGTCACTTTAAAACATGTCTGTGTCACACTGAACTAAACAAAGGTTCCTAGCAATAATCCTATTGTTACAGATACCTGCCTAGATGCTGTCAAAGACTAAAGAACGACTATTTACTAAAATACTTTGAATTTAATTGACTAAAACTAGACTAAAATACTTTGGACTTTCTTTAACTAAAACTAAACTGAAAAGCCAGGACTTTTATTTGATTATGTGACTAAACAAAAACAATAAAAGTTGAGTAAATATGATTAAAATAATATGTATATTTGACACAAGAACAAATTGAAAATAGCCGATAAAATATAATAGAAATATGTGGATATTAACCAAATTCTAAATGTCACAGAGTTAAATATTTTAGTAACTAAACTACTATTATTATGTATAATAAGAGGTAGGACTATTGATAACTAATGATTGTTTTCATTGTTGATTATTCTTAAACTTCTTGTGAACTGCACCACTTTAACAGAACTGCACTTCCTGACTCATAACACTGCAGCTGATCCTGTTGCCTTTATTTGGCTGATTTATTCTCACTTTAACAAAAAGCATTTCTAAGTATAACGTGAAAAAAAAATACTTGTAACACTGTCTATTTTTTTCCATTATTAATGGTCTATAAAACGTCTAGAAAGAAATAGAATAGTAAAGATATGACCAAAACCTCCAAAATACTCAATTCAAGACATAAAAATAGACATAAATAATGAAAAGCAGTAAATCTTCACACCTGAGAATCGATTTTCACATTTTCTGTTGATCACTTGACTCGAGTTATTGTTTCTGCAGATACGAGGAGCGAAGGCATCCATTCATCAACAGTTATTAATCATTTTATCGCTGCCAATATGGTTCTACACAGCCTCACATAAAACACGTGAAAAAAACAGTATTAAACTACATTAAACAGCACAAGGGAGATAGAATTCCTCTGCAGTTGCTTCTACCTGAATGAACCGGTTTGCTTTAATGCTTAAAGCAGCTCAAACGTCATTTCTTCCTGCCCAGATTCTGACAACAGACTCAGAATGGGCCAGAACACATGACATCCTCTGTTTTTAATCAATAGCAGGTTAAACCTTTGCTATACAGCACCCCTCTTAACAAAATAAGGAGTCAATATTTAGGATTATTCCTGTGCACACAGGCTTAACTTTTGATTAGCTCACTGGCATTCAGTTACCTTTAATGACTCAATAATCCTTAAAATCTCTGCACCTCATCATGAGCCTTTCTGAAAACAAATGCCTTTGCAGAGAGGTTTTCATTCAACATGTTTTAAGTGCAAACTCACTTTTGTAACCTCTTCAAAAGGTTGGTCTGCTGAATATTTGGGTAAGTGCCACAATCGGTGTTGAACCCATTTCTCAAAAGCACCATTTGACTACAATTATTTTCTGAAGTTTAATACATGACCCCCTGTGGAGCAACGTTATTAAATAAGTGCAAAAATCTAATCATCATTTCACCCAATGATGATTAGGTGCTGTAAAATCAGGAAGAGTCTCACCGCCATTCAAGTATCAGGTTTTAGAAACTTCTACTAGAACCAGACTAAAAAGGTTGTTCTGGTAAGTGATAAATCACAGAAAACACTATTTCTAAAACTATAAGACTATTTTTTCTTAATTGTCTAAAGCTGTCCTTGATGTGTTTTTAATGTTTATTTTTATGTATACAAGGTGCTATACAAATGGTGTTTATTATCATTATTATTATTATAAACCCAACCTATCAACTCTACTTATACATCACACACAATACATTTGATCCAAAGTGTTTAACATGACAAAAAGAAACCAGCTAAACCTTCACTTCACGGTTTGGTACAGAGCTTTAATTAATGTGATTCGCATGTGAAACTATAGCAAATTACAACTACTTTTGTCAGGCGGCTTAAAATATATGTGAGAACTATAGTAACATGTCTTTTAATGCCTTCCTCATAATGTTTTATACACATTCTAGTAGCTTTTTTAACACATTTTAGTTATATATGTTATAACAATACTCAGACACTTTCCACAGGGCTCTATCATCACATGCACTGATGCTTTAGTTGTCTTTTACATTATATTAATGTGCAATGTGTCCTGTCTGGTTGTTTTTAATGTAGTAGTCATATTGAGCTTGGGATAAATGTAATTTTATTTAATTTCATTGTACACTTTGTTATGTAGAGTTGCAGTAAAAATAAAGTTAAAGACAATTAAATAACTGTCCCAAAATAGAAAAAATACAGACTGACAGCTGCAGCAGCTCCACTTCATCTCAGGTTACTGATTGGTGTAAAATAGGGCAGCAAGTATTCTCTATAACCTCAGACAGGATATCTGCCACCACTTCTTCTCTGCACCAAACTAACTTCTTTGAACCACAGATAATAGCTTAAACTACAACAGGTCTATAAGGAGAGAAGCGTGTTAACTGCTTAAACTCACACCCAAAGAGATGAAATATTAAAGTGCAAACTACAGCAGAGTTTAGCTGCAGAAAGTAAAAGCTGTGCTGTCACATTAATGCAAAATCATCAGTGAGATGAGTTAGTAGATTAACAGCTAACGTAAGGAATTAAACACGTGTTTGTTGAGTCATAACACTTAATGTTAACCTCAATTAACCACGTGTTACGCGCCAACAACGTGTCGTTCACCGGCAGCGTTTACGCTACCGAGGCTTATTATTGTAAACTTTCCGTAGCGATGCTAACAGCTAGCCGCAGTTAGCATTGCTGAAGCGAAACAGGAAAGCGAAGCGGAAGTGTAAAAGTACCTGACGGCGGCGTGTGTCCTCCTTCCCGCTGGCTGTGCTGGCGTCAGGCGTGTTAAAATAAATCCACACGTATCCGGGGAGTCACTTTCTGCTGTTCTGGCGTGTTTTTGGTGAATGTTAGTGGGTAACCAGGAAGGCTTCCGGTTAGCAACGAGAGCTGTCAAACAATGGCGGAGCCAAGTACGGCAAGCGGGAGGCCGACACGTGCTTGTTGTTGATGTTTTTTCTCTGTGACGCTTTGGTCCAAATATTTAGAATTTTTGTTTTAAAAAACACAACAACAAGTAAAAATAATCTTAAAGCGTGACGTCAGTAGTTGCTATTATACATACTGTGTTATTATGCTGTTTGTTATTTGTTATTTGTGCTTTTAACTCTTTAGTTGCACCAATTTCAGATGATATGGGTAGATTATAGTAAAAGTAATCTACCCATATCATCTTATAATATTAATACCTTTCATGCAAAGACGAAATTGTAAAAAACAAAAAAAGAAAAGGAAGGCAGCATTTAATTGAATATATATTAGAGTATAATATAAATGTAAAATATTAAAATTTCCATCTCAAAAGTAACTAAAGTTGTCAAATATTTTTTTTGGAGCAGAAAGTACAGTATTTCCCAACTAATTTAAAGTACAAGTAACTCAAAATTGCAATTAAGTAATGTACTAAACATTAAAAGGTTCATTAATCACTTCTTAATGATTATAAATAATAAGTCCTGCTTCTTATTTATCCCAGTTAATAACACATTCAACAGTTTTATTCGTTTTTTTCCAGCCTGTCAGAATGGTTGTGAAGGACATTACACTGGGTAAAACATATTTATTTCCCCATCTAAATCACAGAATAACGACACAATACAATTGTTTTCATGTGTGATAATATACAGTGCAATAATCAGTGTGCAGTACAAGCTCTTATGTGCATTATAATACTTTTTAAATGTATTCTATTGTGTATCTTATTGTGTATGAAGTATTATTTCCACTAGTTTTACACTATTTTTCCTGCCTGTGTGTATTTTATGTCCTTATTTTTTTTTAAAGCTGCCTAATACACAATAATTCCATAAATAAATACAAAATATGAACCTGCATTTATCTGATTACCAATACATTAGCTGCATTCTGCTGAGTCAGATGAGTTCATCTTCTTTAGTCCCAGAAATACACAATAAACACGAATATGAAGGTATTTACATTATTTAAAAGAAAATGAATCAGCAATTATATTTTTATAATGAATAATGATAATGTCTATATAGATTAACACATGACAAACTGCACCAGAAAACCAGTGCACACTGGAAGTTTGGAAAGTAAATTTACATTTATGATAAATCTGCTTTCAGACTCTATATTCACTGTGGGTTTAGTGCTATAATAGAGGATAAACACTCTCCATAGGATCAAATTAATTTCATTTGTTTGCTGTTGAGTTCACAATGTTCCAGTCCATAATAAAAACAATAAAAAATGGAAAAAAAACTGAATGATTGACACAGCAGCTTTTTGAGGGCTGTAGCCTTTTAATACATACATTTATAGGTCAGATTTATTTCATTAATTACACAAAAATATATAATTCATCATAATAATAATTCATTCATATATAATCCATCTGCTGTATTCATCCTCTTTTACAGCCGCCATTACTCTCCTGCAGTTATTTAATGGATTTACTTCACATTCCAATTCATAGAAAGCTGCTTTCACACATGCAACCCTGAACTTATCTAGTCATGACCTAGAGGAGCCGTATATGAGAATGCAATGTATGAATCAGTGGGATTGGACGTTAAAGACTTTACCCTTAAAGTACAAAACCTGCGTAATGTTCATTTGAGCTCATGAGCAAATAGAGAAGAGAAGGTCATTGTCCAGAGAATTCACAGCAGTTCAGTGGTTAATGCTGTTTCTATTGGATTGGTGCAGAAGAAGACAAACATATATGTAATTAAATATCTATATCACTTTCTACTACTACAGTTATCTAACTAAATTACATATAACATTGATATCAATACAAAAACATCATCCAACATTAAGAAATAGGCGAAATCATTTGCTCGTTCAAAAACTAAATTTACAGTAACTTTTCTCTCATTACAGAGCCCCGCTCCAAACTTCCTGGTTTCGTGGCATATTTATCTGCACTCCTCATTCATCATTTTGTTTCTGTTGCTCGTTAGGCCTGGGATTTGTGAAGCTTAGTCCGCCTGCATTCTCTGCATCTTAAACAACTTTCATATCTCAAAGTAGATTCCCAACACTCTTTTTTAACCACTTGAGTACACTGACAGTGTTTCCCTCCCTCTGCATCACAAACATGTCTTGATTGAATCATCCAAAAGCAGGAAAAATAATGAACATATAATTAATTCCCCTAATACCACTTTTTTGTTCCTTTTCAAGCAAATGATTTCATGTCTGTGTAATTTCACTTTGCACTCAGTGCCATCTTGTACTCCACAGCTTATTGTTACTGTTCTGGTGGCTAAGCTCTTTCAGAGATGCTGGGGCATGAACAAAGCCAGTGATATCTAGTGAATTCTCATTATAAGGGGATTATCATATGTGCCAGCATGCATTCCACTCCCACATCATTAAGTGTTTTGGGCCATTTACAGCCAATTACACCATTGCTAATGCATTTGTTTGCGCCCACCCTCCCTCCTCAGGCCTATGATGATTTTTGACATGTTTTGACAACTCAGCATGAATTTCAGCCCAGACTCCAGAGGGAAACGTTGACAGTTTCTGCAGATACGCTGAATGTCGACCTTTCTGGAGACGTGCGTATTTTCACAAATGCTGTTTTATGATGTGAAAACGCTGTTGGAATAGGTGCAATTAGGTTTAGCATTTGGTAGACTCCTATTTCTCAAGACATTTCGTCTTGAAACCACTTTTTTTGTTGTTTTGGTCTTGTTGCTGCCTTGGCAGTCTTTGGTCTTGGTCTCTTGCTCTCACAATGTCTTTGACTGGTCTTGGAGGCAGCCAGGCATGCTTTTTTTTTTCCTTTGGATATTATTATTACACACTCACTTCAAATGGTAGCAATCACATGCATTTCCTGACGCCCCCATCCCTCTACAGCAGAGTCAGAGAGGAGGATGCAACATGTCGGCAAATTCAGCAGTGGTTAGGTTTGGTTTTACAGAACACACATAATTCATTTGCCACACGACAGGAAGGAAGAAGCGTTGAGCAATTTGTAAAGTTTGTCTGACAGAGACAGCGATGACAATATGGAGTTTTACCAGGCATCTGGAGAGAAAACACGAAGAACGGTAAGCTCAGACCTCAGCATGCTAGGTAACGTTAGCTAACATTAGCTATTTGAATTGGCAAACTTGTAGATTTTGGTCTTGTTCTTTGTCTTGAGCTCAACTGGTCTTAGTCCTGACGTGGTCCATTTTGATTTAGATTAGAAATAAAATATCTAGAGGTACAAGAGAGTACAAAAGTACCAGTACAAGCATACACAGTATGCATCATGCATTATGGTTGAAGTGGAAGTCAGTCAGTCATTTTCTATACCTGCTTAGTCCTCATTAGGGTCACAGGGGTCTGCTGGAGCCAATCCCAGGCAGGGATACACCCCAGATGGTCGCCAGCCAATCGTGGGGCACACACACCATTCACTCACACACTCACACCTACAGGCAATTTAGAGTCTCCAATTAACCTCAGCATGTTTTTGGACTGTGGGAGGAAGCTGGAGAACCTGGTGAAAACCCACACAGACACGGGGAGAACATGCAAACTCCACACAGAAAGGTCCCAGACCCAGGACCAAGGAGGTCTTGAACCTGTGACCTTCTTGCTGTGAGGTAACAGCACTAAGCCCTGCACCACTGTGTTGCCCTGAAGTGGAGGTATTTAAATAAATAAACACAGTATAATAAATATGCATAGTGGAGGTAAGGTCCGAGTGACTCTCAACATCACGACGCATTGAAGAGTCCAACTGCTGTGGGTGTGAAAGATCTGCAAAAGCTCTCCTTTAAGTCTGAAGGAGCTGAGTTGTTTCTCCGTGGTCTTGGTAGTGGTTGACTACAAATCTAGGATTTGTTTAGGATTAGAAAAAGATCATGGTTTGGATTAAAGTGATCAATGGTATATCAATAACAGAGGCGATGAACAGGCGTTTCCATATAACAGCACATTGAGCCATCCACCCTCCTCCTAACGTGGTCTGAACTACGTCACCACGCCTGAAATGTTGACATTCACCGAATCCGTGGTTTGATGAAAACTGGGAATGTTTTCCTCTGGAGACTGAGGTGTGAATTTACCTTCCTTCACCGTGTGTTTGAAGTTTGCTGGACTACCTGGTAATCACTGTTTGCTCTAAAGCAGACGTCTGTTTCTTCAGTGTGTCTAAACATTGCTGCCTATTACAGCTCTCTGTCACACACGCTCCGGCTAGAAGGAGGAAACCGGCACAGTGTAAATACAGATGTGACAGATCTATTAATGTGATGAACCATTAATATTCCTCAATGAGCTTTTCCAGTTAACATGTCACGCACAGCCTCAAATTCCATAATGTGTATATTTGTTATAATGCACTCCTCTTGCAGTTTTCAGTTTTTCAGGAATGTCTTTAAAAGTGTTTTTTTTTTTCAGTTTTTCCAGCCAGACTAAGACTACAGCCATGCTTGTGGTAGTGTGAGGGTGTAAGTTGACACTGTACTAATGTCTTTTGACTTAAATGCCAATGTTGACATTTTAACTACACCGTAAAACTGTCACCTTTAAAATTTACAGTATCTAAGTAAGAGACATTATCTAGAAATTTACTGTAATTACACTAGTCACTATAAGTTAGCGATATTGTTATTTACATACCTGGAAAACACAAAATGAATTGGGTAGAAGTAGAATTGCCTCCTATCCCAAAAATCCCATCCTATCATATATATGAAATCCACTGAATCTCTCAAAATATCCCCAACTTATTGTGAGTATTGTATTTTTTACAGTAGAAGTATTGTAGTTCTGTTTATAGTATTGCATCTGTACTGTAAAATAAAAATAAAAAAGCACAATTAAATGCTGTTGTTTCAATTGTATTTACATTATTAGATAATTCGATTTTAGATTAGAAAACTATTGAAAAATTGAAATTGAATTGAAAAATACATACACATCATATACAGAAAGTAAAAATCAACTGTAAAATAAAAACAACAATTATTAAATACTGTTATTTCAGTTGTATTTATAGTATTAGGTGATTGATTGTACATTAAAATCATTTAAATACTGCAGTTTCATTTGTATTTACTGTATCAGGTGATTAGCTATTATATTACTGTAACTCTTTTACTATTGTTATTTTCTACAGTAATATTTGACTAACTGTAATAATCATTTACAGCAACATACGCAGTAAAAACGACAGATTTAACAGCAAAGTTTACAATGAAATAACAGATAAAAAGTTCAGATGATTCAATCTGGACTGATCAGCTAATATTGTGCTTAAAATGTAAATCACTGTAAATGTAAACATGTTAAATTAAACATGTGTCTAACATTTTTTTTGCTCCAAACTGTGTGCATGTTAAGAGTAGCCACCCACCGACTTAGGCTAATGATGGACAGCGAACTTGCAAACATTTGTTAAAAGACATTTTTTCTATGAGCCGTGGGGCTTTGATGGTAAACATCCCCGGCAGAAACAGGGCAAAAAGAAATTACCTCCTCAGTATAAGTTGCTGTTGACCAGAGAAGACGTGTCGTTTCAACAGTCTATGCGAGCTCTTTTAATATCAGCCCCCCTGCAGGCATCCAATCTCCTTCCAAGCTGCTGTCTGCGGCCGCTCTGTCAGTCTGTTCAGCTTTTCTCATTAGATTTCCTACTCTTATGAATCCCAAGTATTTTTGAAGTGCATAGTGTGTGGAATGATGCGATGCATTCGAGTGTCAAGCCTGCACAAATCTCATCATGTCCGGGATGATTCAGATATGGAAAGTTTGGTATCCTAGCAACACCAAATAAAAAACAGCTTTGATTGGCTATCGCCCGTGGCAATCACAACTTAAGAGGCGACGGGGGCCGTACCTCCCTGTAAACTGATGGGAGAGTGTTTACAAGCAATCAAATTTACTCTTTAATCATTCGCAGCGGCTCGCGGTGTAATAACGTCATTTCTCGTCTTGAATGAGAGGTGGAGTGTGAGTAATCTTCTTTACTGAACCGACGGCTGACTCCTACACGAGCAGAGACAAAATGGACCCAAGGTGGTGATTGCTGTATTAAACAATCTGGCGCCGCTGAGGTGTCATCATGTGTCACTGCCTGTGATTGTGTCTTGATTGGCCGTTCTGCGAGAGGATGATTTCATGGCAAATGTTGTCCCTTTGTGGATTTATCACACGCTGACACTGGATTTAAAAAAGGCCTCGCAGGTTCTTTCAGAGGGAGCTAAAGGATCCTTCTTTTCTCGCTCTCTCTCTTTTTTATTTTAATGCAACTGCAGTTTCTATTCATCACATGATGTTTGTTTAACAATAACTTTTACAGGAAAAAAATGCATTAAAAGCATCAAGACAAAATTAAAAACAGATTAAAAGAGAAGAAAAACAGGAAAAAAAGCCGTAAAGCAGCTTGTGCCAGCAAGACTTCAGTGTTTCACAGTGAGAGAAAGTGAGCTTATCTCTGAAATGCTGAGATCTTCTACCATAAAGTTGCATTTTTTTTAATCTATATTACTGTATATAAAACTAAACTTATCTTTTCCTGTGAATTCCCTCTGCTTGAGAGAATATTGTTTCCCCTCCTCTTTAACTCAGCCTCTCAGGGCTTAGAAACAGCAAACATTTAATTCCAAACCCCTCCTGAAAAGAGTAAGCAAGAAAAAAGTTTGACTTGCCAATTAAATGTTTTCCACCTCTCTTCCCTCCGGTATTCACTCATAAAAATCCATCGCAGACCAGCTGGGTTGGTAAACATACACTTTGTGGATTTCACAGTAACTGGATTTCAGCTTTTTCAAAGTAATTTCCCACTGTCCATCGGATCTGTCGGTGGAAACGTTGCCCAACGAGTTCTCTTTATGAAGTTTCCGCTTTTGCAATTATATTGAGCATAAACACTGAGCGTCGGGGTTTGTTGATATTTGATTTCATTTTGTTTAATATAGCAAATACGGATATGTTGGTGCAATATCACACCATATCTATTAAATGAAGCTTAGTATAAGTTCAAGTAGGAGGAAACAGAGGAAACGGTTAAGTACATAATCCTGTCAAGTGGAAAATATTCACTTTTACATATTTAAACAAAAAGGACATTCTGTCACATGTTAATTAGGATTTTATTACACCTGTTTCCAATCTTCATGCTACTGCAGCCTTAAATTTAACACACATTAAAACAGAATCAGTCTCATCTAAGAAAACAAACATGTTTTTTTTTCCAGTTTGCCAATTTAAGTCATTTTATTTACAAGGCAAATTTAAATGCAGCAAATGTTGACCACGCTGTGTTGCAGAGAGATGCCAATTATGATCTCACCAATAACAACCAACAACACAGATAAACGGGAAAATACCAGACCACGAGTTTCATTTCAGATTAACCTTCCTCTTGTGTTAAGGTCGGCACTGACCTGTTTGAGATTTTAAATGCATAAAACAACCACTTGATTTTTTTTCTGTTTGCATCAAGGTTGTTTTACTTTGTCAGGTCCCCCAAGGTCAAAACAATAAAACAAAGCTTTCACTAAATTATAAAATGCTCTGGTTGAAATTATGACCTTTGTGTTATATAAAGCGAATATAACTATAAAGCAATAATTAGAGCCAAAACTGAAAGTGCATTGACTTGTTCTCATCTTCATTTAGTGTTTCTATCAGAGTTCTATTGCTGAAAAAGAAGAGTTTAAGTTGAAAATGACCCTTAAAACACCATAGATGTTATTATAATAATGATATCTAATAATAAAAATATTAAAATTAAAAAATAAAGAGATGTGTTCCAGGAACAGTCAGATCACAACTTTTTATTTATATTTATGATTCTTCTGAGGTTCATTTTACCATTTTTTTTTATTGAAATTGAGGGATATACTGACAAAACCATGAGACCCACACCAATGGTATAAAAAACAATATTCTCATGGTTAATGAAGACTAACAAGGTAACCAGGAGATGAGAAACAAACTGGTATTTTACAGCTGATTTAATACATGGGTCTTAAACTAACCTGTCCACCTGTTCCCACTTCCTCTCCATGTATATTTATAGTCTGTTGTCCTCTTGCCATTTTGCCTTGTCCTTGTTAAGTGTTTTTGTTGTTTCATAACCTTTGTTGTCCTTTGTTTTTGGTTTTATTATTTTCTGGTAGTTTTTCATCCTTCAGGATTGTTTTTCTTTCTAGATAGTATACCTAGATTAGTTCTAGTGTTTTCCTCCTACTGGAGTGAGTTTGTTTTGGTAAATCTTTCGAGCCTTTCCTTCCCATGTTGGGCGAAGCATTTTTCTTTTCGAGATTAGTTTTTCACTGCGATAGCGTGAGTGTAGTTTGAGTGTTTAGTTCATAGAGAAGTGTTTTATTTTGTTGTAGCGTCTTGTCGCTGCAGTCCGGGAAAAATAAAACCCGTACCCCTGATTTCTGCATCTGAGTCCTCCTTTCGTTCTGGGCCTGACAGAACTTCACTGAGCTTCCAAATCGTCATGTTCAATCAGACTTGACATCCAGAACAAAGCTGGAGACAAGCAACGAAGGAAAAGTCAATGATTTATAGACAAATACAGACGGTCATAAATAAATATCCTTCAGTAAAATGATTCTTTCAGTTCAGTGCATGTCCTGGTTACAGAGAAATAGAGGCCGTAAAAAGTGATGCTCTGTATATCAACTATTTTGGTTACGCTGTGTCTGTGATTGGTAGAAGGTCAGATTCCTTCAAAGGCAAAAAAAGCAACAGAATTCAGCCAAAAGCTATCACAATTCCCTCTGATCCGGTTGTATTTCAATATTTAGTTTAAAATAAGCAGATTGCATCATCCGGTTTACATGCTGCATGAATTAGAACAAAACAAAGCAAACAAAACACCAGGCTGTGTAAAGACCTGGGTGAGTTTGTCATGCTGTTCCCTATCAAAGAGAATTATTCAAGATCTGCACATGAAAGTTTACACCCGTCTTCTCGCTTTCAAGATATTCAACTCTCAAACGGCTGCAAAACTTTGCTCCTCAGATTTGTGCTGGAAGTCCTTCTTTTTCTGGAAACCACAGAACAATAATCTGTCACCCATGGTTGGAATCATTTACATGTGACCAACCATGTTATTACCAGGCGGCCCCTTGTGATTTGGCTTATTGTATGATTGGGTAATTACACAGTATATCAAGACAGATAAACATTTCCCTTTGCATTTGTTATGCATGGTTTCCTTTTAGCCAATTAATTCATCTAATTGTAGATCAAAAAGGTTGAACGCTATTAGGGGCTCATTAGTTTGGTTCATTTGGTTGATAAAAATAATTGGACATCATACACAAAAAGCCTGTGCTGTAATTTTAAATATTATTCAGAAAAAAACTCCAGAGTTAGTTATAGAATAATAGTTTCTAAAGCAAGATTTGTAGAGGATTACAGGAGTGGCACAGAGCTACAAGGGAGACAAGAAAAACAATTCCTTTCAGACTCGGTTGGTATGATAATCAATTGCATGCATTGTGCGTTTCTATTCATATGGTAAAGGTATTTGTGTCTGCAAATGGACAGCCTCCGTGTTAGTTATTTCCTCAGACGGCAGATAAGACAGTTTACATGGCTGCATTTAAATAGGAATATTTGCCATTCTTTTCTGCCGCATTCACTTAACAGTCGTGTCAAGCATGTGATAACTGGAAATGGCTTCAATGTGCTGTCTGGTGCAGGGAAGCCAATGAAAAACCCAGCGTATTAGAAGTAGTGACTATGTTTGTAGCGTGTTTGGATCTGATAGAGACACAGTGATATAGTAGAATTAGTAATAGGAATCGCTGCTGCATAAAAGTCCCAGAACATAGGATTAGAAACCCAACTGGGTCCTTAAGCAGTGTGACACATTGTGGATAATGTGCTGATGCTAACCATGGGAATATAAGAAACTGAAAGCAGAGACTCAGGCTTGTTTCAAGATGGAACTTCCCCTCAAATGTCTGGAAGACAATTCTTTGATGAGGACACCAGAGTCGGGAGCTCCCACCTTGAGAAAAAACACGACTGATCATTAGTTTTGCAGCCTCCGCATTTATCTGCAAGTGGTGAAGAGGTGGATTTCACCAGCAGTGGGATGACGTTGATTGGTGGTTTTAATACTTTACTGCAGCTCAAGTTGGTGAGATAATGGATGTCATACAAATATATTAAAATTGAATCTGCTAATACTGTAGAAATAGACAGAGTGTTCTGGTCAGGTTTAATTTTAAAATGTCGAAATCAGTTTTGTTGTTTGAAGCGATGGAGAGATTAAACCAAGCTTTTGTGGCTGAAAGAGAAAGAAAATCAAATATTGACACTTCGTTCTGTGATGACACATTATTCACTCAGTGAATACCTTGAAAATTGTTCCTAGAGAGAATATCTTTTCAAGTGAACTCTAAAATGGGACAAACAAGTATTGTTGATTACACAATGAATACAACTTTTCAACAAAAGTTAATTATCACCAAACTAACTTGACTGACACATTGATGTAGGTAGTAATTTCTCTCTGGGTGTAAAATGTCTGACTTTAATTTCTTAAATTCCACACTCATCATACATCTTTTAACACTTTCAGATAGTTTTGAAAAGTCTTTATTTTTCACCCTGGGATAAGAGCGTGTTGACTATAACAAAACAAAAAGTTTTACACCATTTTTTTTTTTACACAAAAAAAATATTGTTAAAGTCTCTTTCTGATCTGCTTGTTTTATAGTATAGCGCCTTCAGCACACAAGTTTCACTGTGTCATCCTGTATCCCTGCAGATATTTAGCACATTTTAACCGAGAATTCATGTTAAAAATATATTTTGTAATTGGTAACAGATGGAGCACAAAGTACTGAAGGCATCTGGGCAACTCTTTGCAACTCAGTTTTCAGCCAAATGAAACACAAAATGCATAATTTGTAACTACACTCCAGAGGAACACATTTAAATAGCCCCCAAAACATGTTTTAAGACATAACACCTCATTATAATCCACAAAATGACACCTACTCCTCTTGTCACTGAAAGATCCAGAATCTATGAATATGCAAATATCTGTCTAAACGCTGGGCTTGCTTCCCTCACTGAAAAGTCATTTTTTAGCATATTTGGGGTTGTTTAAAGCCTCATTTCCACTGTCAGAATGGTACGTTACAGTATGGATCAGTACGAGTTTGGACAGTTCTGCATTTCCAGTTTAGGGGTCCTTTCTGGGGTATGTGAATCTTTTCTAGTAGAAATGCACGTCAGTGAATCTACTTAGTCCTGTGAATCTTTTGCTTCAAATCAGTGGTAATGATCATGGCCATGAATAAAAGAAACTACTGTCAATAGGAAATCCCTCCATCCATGCATGCATCCATCCATCCATCCATCCATCCATCTATCCATCCATCCATCCATGCATGCATCCATCCATGCATCCATCCATCCATCCATCCATCCATCCATCAATCCATCCATCCATCCATCCATCCATCCATCCATCCATCCATCCATCCATCCATCCGTCCATCCATCCATCCATCTGTCCATTCATCCATCCATCCATTCATCCATCCATCCATCCATGCATCCATCCATCCATCCATCCATCCGTCCATCCATCCATTCATCCATTCGTCCATCCATCCATCCATCCATCCATCCATCCATCCATCCATCCATCCATCCATCTATCCATCCGTCCATCCATGCATCCATCTATCCGTGCATCCATGCATCCATCTATCCATCCATCCATGCATCCATCCATGCATGCATCCATGTATCCATCTATCCATTCATCTGTCCATCCACCCATCCATCAATCCATCCATGCATGCATCCATCCATGCATCCATCCATCCATCCATCCATCCATCCATCCATCCATCTGTCCATTCATCCATCCATCCATTCATCCATCCATCCATTCATCCATCCATCCATGCATCCATCCATCCATCCATCCATCCATCCATCCATCCATCCATCTATCCATCCGTCCATCCATCCATCCATCTGTCCATCTATCCGTGCATCCATGCATCCATCTATCCATCCATCCATGCATCCATCTATGCATGCATCCATGTATCCATCTATCCATCCATCTGTCCATCGATCCATCTATCCATGCATCCATGCATCTATCCATCCATCCATCCATCCATCCATCCATCCATCCATCCATCCATGTTACCAGACAGACAACAGCAATTTGTGCAAAACAGAAAATACATTCTTAATCTTATAAATTGCAACATCATGAAAATGTGATGCTGGTTCAATGACCGTTCCTCTCAATGTTAATTAATATACTTGAGAAATGTTCACTGAGAGGTTATGGAAGATCTGCAGCCTTGGTTTAATACAGTAAAACATTCTGCAGTGAGTTGAATCACAATCATTCACTAACCTTGGCCACGGCGCTTCCCTTTTTTGTGAAGTCCTCCTTGAAAAAATAACAGCGAGAAAAGAGTTTAGAAGTATATCAATTTAATTTCTCACAACAAGGGTTAGTCATCCTCATCCATTAACACAGCAGAGCTCTGTCCCATGATGTAAGTGTTAGTGGGCGTTTGCTGAAATGATTGTTTCTGCCGAGGTCTCGCTGTGAATGTTATATTGTCAACAGGCCTTGAAAAGTTACAAGCCAGTGTAGTTAAGTTTATTCTTCAAACAGTTTTTACTTTACAGTGATTGAACTTAATGTTGGTTACCACCTAGACATTGATGTAGTAGTAGTGTCCAAATCTGTGGTGTCAGCAGGCTGTGCTTCATTAATCCGTCTGATTGATCCCGTGTACTTGGTTCCATGACCTTGCTCTGCACGGTGAGATCTGCATCCTTGTCATTGTCACCTGAGCTGCCTTTTTTTTTTGCTGACAACGAACAACATAGATTGACAATGCAGCAAGTTGGATTTAGGACTTTGTTTAAACTTAACCACACCTTAAACACTGCAACATCATCTGTTAAAATATGTTTAGCAAAAAACTTTGATACTTGTCACCTCGTTAAAATGATATTTGGTCTTTTTTTCCAAGATAAAATGCCTAAACAAAGCTTGGGCATATAATATAAAGAAAGAAAAGAAGTTTCAGGATCTTCAGTTCATTAGACATGTTGACACCTATTGAGTGTTATCACTTCAGTGACAATTTGGCAGATCTCAGGTTTCAAAATTTCAAAAATGGATGTTGGATGGATGTGATGAAAAAGGGAATTTCCTCCTGATCAACTTGATTTACCTGATATTTATTTAATTTAACTCCAGGTAATGTAAGTTGTAAGAGTTTTCACGATGGAATGAAAGGAATAAAAGTCACTAGAATGTTCAAAAATTGGCCTGAGTCACTTTATTCTTTAATGTTACATAAGTGACACACAATGTTCTGTGTATGTCAAGGCCTTTTTGATTAAAATCTAATATCCCCTGCATTTGATAAAGTGTTTGTGTTTTCCCAAAAAGTTGAAAAAATGACTTTATTTTAATAGGTTGACGAAAACGTTTGGTGTTTAAATTATCTGCAGAAACATGAACTGTCAGTGTGTATTATTTGTGTTGTTCCTAACATAAATTGGTCTGTTTATTTGTTTGGGTCCTGAAATTCTGAAAGTTGTTATGACACATCAAGAAAGAACGCCTGACCTTTTAGCATGCAGTATGCTGTTAAAAGTAATATCCTCCGTTTGAACCCTTTTCTGAACAACTCATACTGACATATGTGCTACTGGCAAAAAAAAAGATGAGTGCACAGTTGCTTAACTTTTCTTTTAACTGATGACAGAAATACCAGTGCAGCTGATAAATAACCCCCCTCCCCCCAAATTCCTTTCAAAGCAATTACAAAAATCACTCCCTCTGCAGAACCAGAATAAAAGCCAACTCTAAGACTGAATAAATGACCTAATCTTACAATCATTGCCTGTGGATTACAGATAAACCCCTCTCTCATATATTAAGCCGGAGGATGATAAACTGGTACAGCATACCAATAAAAAAATGGAACGAGTGAATTCAGCAACATGATATTATTTAGTCTTACCCACCATATTTTCTGCGTACTTTAGATATTACAGAGTCAAGATAAGTTCACTGCAGGAGAGGTCTTCACATGAATATGTTCTTGAGTACAGTGCACATCTTTAGATAAATCAATACCTGTTACTTCTATGTGATGCAGAGGCTTTTAGTGACACTGAAAGCAACAGTGAGTGATGGCAGAGGTGATGCATTTTATTCTATATAGCCACTGACAGTATGACACATGCGTGATATAGTAAGACATACACAATGGAAACCTCTGCACTCATAGACTATCCACGGCGTTCATTCAGTAGCATTTATAGAAAAAGTTCAGCATTTTGAGAGATCCTCTTTTCTTCTTTCCTGCTAAGAGATGAGAAGATTGATTTTTTTCTCATCTAACTCCCTGTAAAAAAAAGCGAATACCTTTTTTTTCCCCTTCAATGTCAAATTATTCTTTTAAGCCTCTTGAGTAATGCACAGTTTGATGTTTAGTTGCTGAAAAGCTTTGGCCTGGACTCAAGGTGGTAATGTGGGCTTTTGCACTGCGCTGTCAGAGGCCTTTGGAGCTGCAAGATAAGCGAACATTAACAAGATGTGGATCTGAAGTGCTGGTAGTAGTAGAAGTAGCTGGAAGATGGATTACTGGATGGTGGGCTGTGCATCACCCCAATGTTTGCATTTAGGTTAGTGGGGTGTCCCAAGGCTCAAAAAACTGAGGTTAACCTAGGTTGAAATGCTGCCTAAAAAAGTCAAAAATTCTTTTTTGTGTGTTTTTCTAACTTTCCAACAAACGTCTGTCTGTTCTGTAGTTTTTGTTGCCAATGATTTTCCATGTCTTCTTTGTCCAGCCTCATATTTTGGATCAGATTTTGGCTTCCAAGCAAAAAACGAGAAAAAGGAGTCAAGTCCTTCTACTATAGTTAGATGCAAAGATACTTATTCACAAAGCCCTTACTGGATACTTACCATCGTATATAGGTCAGTGAGAATGGTTTACAAGCTGAGAAAGTTAAAAACCTTTAAAAAATACAGATCTAAAAGCATTCATCAGATCTATAAATGTACATTTTGTGTTCGTGTTGGTTTCATGTCATTTGAAAGTCCATTCGAAACATTTTTTAAAGCAAAAATCACATGGAATTTGTGATTTTTTGACACGAAATGTCAAATGGTGAAGCTGAAGAACGATAAAGTTTAAGTATTTAATGCACCTAGAACACTTAGAACTGTAACAACATAACTTCCTGTGTGTCTCATTGATCTGAACCTATACATCTTCAATTTGAGTTCTAAAAAACATAATTTCTGGATTATTTTGAACATAAGAAATAATCAGTTGAAGCATAGTCTCCTGTTTATCACAAACTACTTTGTGTGTGTGTGTGTGTGTGTGTGTGTGTGTGTGTGGGTGTCCATCTGACAAATGTAGATGTACCCGAGTTCAATTCCTTACATTCATTCTGGTCTCCTTCATTCATTTCTAATGATCATTTTTAGAGACAACATGTTAAAATGGTCAGATTTGACCAGGAACACAACATGAGAGTTAACCACTGTCATTATGCATAAATGGTTTATTGCTGCTAATAAACTGTCAGATAATTTTTATATTGACGTGGCAGTGATGTTCATGATGTTCCATTTTATTTGGAGCTCTGTTTAAAGCACAATCCAAACCCCAACCTCCCACCAGTAAAAGACATATGTTGGGGTTACTGGTGTCAGGGCCTTGACCAGAACAGCTGGAGTTGGTCCCTGGTGCTGCTGCTAATGCAGAGAATGAATTCCCCCATAGGGATCAATAAACTACTCCTTTTTGCAATGGTGCAGTTTGTTGTTTTTGAAGGTAAATGTTTTTGTGTTGCCCTGTCTTAGTCAATGTTATTGATATAGGTTATTTTCATAGTCCCTATTTCTATATTTGCTTCATTTTTTTCATTTTTCTTCCTCCAGATTCATATCAGGCCTGGTTCAGAGATTTGTCAGCGCTGACCTGAGAGGAGCAGCGTCTCCACCGCTGTAGGCTGTATACACAAAACTCAGCCTACCAGACGCCGTTCCAAACGTCAGGGACATTAGTCCCATTTATTACCCATCTCGGCTGAAATTGTATTTTTCCATCACAGCGAGGGTCCGGACAGTGTTTCCAATTACCAAAGACACTGTGTTGACCCTCAAGGGCATCGGCGAGATGAGAAAAGATGTAGATGTGAGGCCGGTTCAGATCTGTTCAATCAATATGCTTTTTTTTTTTGTTATAGGCTGCACTTGTCTGTCAGAGGAACGGCAGCATCTTTACGCCCATGTGCAAAAAAAACATCACAGGCACAAGCTAAATCGTGATATTTTAGCTCACAGATCTATATTTTCAGCTTCACAGCACAGCTTTCCTTACCTTTATACTAACTTTATACTAACAAGTGTTGGGCAAGTTACTTTAAAACTGTAATAATTGTTATTTATTACTTGTTACTGTCATTTCAAAGTAATTTGTTACATTATAATATAACTGTATTTAAAATATAAGGCATTACACTACTGTTGCATTACTTTCAACTTACTCTCACCAAAATAACTGGAAATATTGATCCATAAATCTAAATATAGCTCTATACCTTTGTCAGTAGGGCAACACAGTGGAGCAGGGGTTAGCGCTGTTGCCTCACAGCAAGAAGGTCACAGGTTCAAGACCTCCTTGGTCCTGGGTCTGGGACCTTTCTGTGTGGAGTTTGCATGTTTTCCCTGTGTCTGGTGGGTTTTCACCAGGTACTCCAGCTTCCTCCCACAGTCCATAAACATGCTGAGGTTAATTGGAGACTCTAAATTGCCTGTAGGTGTGAGTGTGTGAGTGAATGGTGTGTGTGCCCCACGATTGGCTGGAGACCATCTGGGGTGTATCCCTGCCTCTCACCATAACCTCTTGATGCTGAAGAATCTCAGGGTGGAATAACATTAATTGAGTCTGTTTTGTGGTTTTATCTCAACTCTCATGCTCCACTTGCTTCCCTCCTAACTTCATGTTACTATGACACCTCTATAAATGTTAAATTACTGCTGCTATTTCAGGAAGTGGGCAGTTCTTTAGGTGTAGTACACAAAGTGCATTTGACGTTGATGTTCTTCAAATCCTCAGGTTTCACAAACATGAAGTAATGAGTGTGTGTCCATCTGGACAATGTGATCATCTCCATCTTCTGTCTGATGAGCCGAAAGGAAAAGGAAGTGAAACATTTCACCAAATTTGTATGAAGAAAAACTAAATAATAATACAACCACTTCAATCCAGGTTAAAAAGCATAGTAATAGTTCTTTTTCCTGTAATGCCAAAACCAATGCATTACAGTAATTCATTACTACCAAACACTGAACACTAATAATACTATAATTTCAAAATCCTGCTTGATGGTGTGACCTCTGACCCATTTCAATCTGAAAGTGTAATATTGGTCCGTGACAGCAGCTCATTCCTATTAATATACCTCAGTATGGGAGGTTGGAAACTGGCATAGAAGATATGAGCACCTCGCTCTAATTGGTATCCCACTGGTTATTATCGATGCCTTTTTATTGGGTGATGGAGCGTTGACTGCCTGGGCCTAATTGCCTGGAAGGCAGAGCTCTGAATGTGGTGAGCCAGACAATGGACCCACGAGTCCAGGATCCACGTAAATGCCTGAATAACAGGGAAAGGGTTTCTATTCTGCATGGTCACGTTGAAATGAGACTGAATACATACGGAGGACAGGCTGTGTTTACTTGCTGACCCAAACGGCTTATGGTCAACTCTCAAGGTTAATCCAAAAGACGTGTGTTATGTATTATGGATTGTTTTTTTCTATTATTTAGTATTGCTTCTTTATTTAAAAAGAACAAGATCGACAAGAGTCTGGCACATACTGCAACACAAGGTCAGACACGTTCTATAATCCAGCATCACCTACAAATTGTCAATAAGTGTGACAGTGCAGTGTAAAAGATTGCTGTGAAATCTGTTATTTACTGTGTTAAACACAGTAGCTTTACTTTAAATGATCATTATAATCTACCATTATTATAGTAGATTGCTAAATATGCTACATACATTTCAATAATTCATAGTCGTCAAAGTATTACTGTAAAAAGTATTAAAGAATTACTGTAGTAAAACGCAATAGTCAAAAATGTACTGTATTATACAGTTCATCACCCAATACTGTTAATACAACTGTGATCACAGTATTCAATCGCTTTTTACTTTACAGTTAATCCCCTAATACTGTAAATATGATGGAAATAATGGTAATTATTAATTTATTTTTACAGTTACTAACCTAATACTGTAAATATAAGCAAAATAAGGGTATTAAATTGATTTTTACTATATAATGAATCCCTTAATAGTGTAAATACAACTGAAATCATAGTATTTAATTACCTTTTACGTTACAATTAATCCTCTAACACTGTAAATACAACTAAAATAACAGTTTGTCATTGATTTTTACTATACAATCAATCACCTTATACTTTAAATACAACTGAAATAACAGTATTTAATTGTTTTATTATACAGTAAAGACATAGCTATATATACATGCATGCATACTAGGCAGGTCACTGCATTGCAGATAAGGTGCTAGTGTTTAAAAACCTAATAGTTTGTGGAACAAATGAAAGTTAGGATGTATTTTTAGTGAATAGAGGGGGTGATATCGTCACTCACATGACAGCAGCATAAAGGCGGTGGCCTGGTTCTGGTTCAGTGTTGTTTTCCTGCTTCATGGTTCTGTCTCTGCTGAGACGTTCCAGACTGGGTAACCTAATCCCTGACAGTTTACACTATAATCAGCATTCTGCAGTAGAAGGTATTTAAGAACCCTATTTACATCAGCTTATTTCATACAGGTTATTTTTTAATCCACAATGATGAAAACATGTTGACATATTTAACACTGTATGATATTTTAATATGAATAGAAACTTAATCACACCCTCCGGCATTATTTATAAAAATCCAGGTATTCAAACGACTTCAAGAAATCTTTACTTTGATTGCTCCTTTTTCTGGGATAAAATTACAGAAACTAAAAAAAACAACATCTGGTGTCAGCAGCAAAAACAAACCACAGAAACTGAAAGCTAATACTTCATATTGTCTTAAAAAGAGCCAAGAAATACTAATTTCTAACTGCCAAAATTTCTTTCTTTAGTACAAGTAGCTTCCTTTGCTGAATTTCCCATAATTCCTCCCATCAGATTTGAGTGTCTGAAATCTGAGAAGTTCCTCACAGTAGCCTCTAAAGTCTGAAAAATATGATAAAACCAGTAAGATATGGCTTTATAAACAACAAAGTGCTCGGGGTGTAAAACATGGATAGACGTATCCTATGAAAGCAACATAGAAGAAGCTGGTTTAGGAAGAGAATTTAAGAGATAAAATCAATTAGGCCTTAATCCAAAATCAACAAGTGCTGATTGTAAAATGCACTAGACTTTGCAGCAGCCTGAGGACAAACCATTGTGCAGTGTCTCATAAGGGATTAACATGTCTGCAATAAAGCCTGCAGACACCCTCAGCTGTGCATTAGAGGTGATAAAATCATCCTGAAATACCAAAAGATAACAAATCACATCGCATAAGCCACACAGGAAACTCAGGATCTAACAAAGCCAGTAAATAACAAGGGAGGCAGCGAGAAACTGAGCTCTTTTCAGTCATCTGGAATTAAAACCACATGCTGAATTACAGTAGAGAAACCATTACTCATGCTTTATGAGTTAAGATGAGTGTTAAATGTTTTAAATAAATTGAGACCACATTGAGTCTGTTGCTTGCAGGATCGAAGATTTGTTTATGCTAAAAAAAAAGTGATGATACTAAAAGCAGCGGGGCCAACTCGATATCATCAGCAACTACAAATAAACTGACACAGATATGGTTTTAGCAGAGCATGCACTGTCCTGGCAGCAGCTGAATCCTTCTTCTCATTATTTGCTGCAGGGTTCCAGCCTGTGGATTTGTTCTCCCGGGCATCTGCCACAGAGTGAGATAAGTGGCTCGGTCAGCCAGGTAACTTTGGGATTAACTCAGGTTTAACACGGGTAACAAAAAAGCCAACGCTGCTCCAGAGCATCTGCACAGCAGAGAATCACATTAAAATGTGTCAACAGCTTTTCAGATTGACTTTCTGGAAAAAATTGCGTTGACTGGCGTGGTGTGCTGATGTTTACCATGTAAAAACAGCAAGGATGTGAAGGCACGGAAAGGAAAATAAAACACTGTGTTGAGATATATAGAAAATAAACATTTTTTATATAAGAACATTTTGACATTAATATGCCCAAAACCAGGCTGAAATCAGAGGTTGATTTTCTATTTGATCTTCTACTGCAAAAACACACACAGTCCAGTCTTCAGAGAAAAATGTTGACAGTTTATATTCCTGCAAACCACAGATAAGCTGAATGTTGACATGTCGACATAGTTCAGATGATGTTTCTCTTAAATCTACTACAAAAAAACATTTTGTCCGGATTTGGCTCAATGTGGTCAAGTTTTAAGAAAACAAGATTAACATCTTTAAAATAGATTAAATTGGATAAAGTCAAGAATAAACTTGGTAAAAGCTAAATCATCTGCCAATATAATGAGATAATTCTACTTAAAATAGCAAATACAAGACATTCTCACTTGTTAAGATTCCAGTTTTTGCAGTGTTTCACTTTCCTTGGCAGGATGAGGAGTGTTGGGTGGATGGATCAGTGCTTTGTTTCATGGACTGGAGTTAGAAAAGTTGCAGGAAACTCCTGTTTGACAGCCTTGTTAACCCATCATGTTGAACCAAGATCAACATTTAGTGCATTTAACATCTTTTAAAAAATGATTAAATTGAAAATCAAGGACAAACTTGGCATAAGATATATTATTCACCAATAGAATAAGGTAATTATACTGAATATTGGACAAATTGTACCAGAAACAAGATACTTTCACTTGTTAAGATTCCGGTTTTTGCAGTGTAGCATGATGAGGAGTGTTGGGTGGATGGATCAGTGCTTTATTTCATGGACTCCTGTTTGAAACCACTGTTAACCAGATATTTTGTACCATCATGTTGTGCATTGATTATTTTAAACCCAATTTAAATCTCTTCCTAATCCTAACAAAGTGTTTTTGTGCTTAAACCTGAACCACAGCACTGTCACTCCATGAAAACTGTGAAAATATTCATAAAAAACATTGATATCAAACATTAAAGTTTTCCTATGGTGACTGGGTAGCATTATGTATCTCTACTCCAAAGATGACACGGTAGAAACCAGCTCCATTGACATTTCCTCCCTTCGTGCTGACGTTCTCTGCTGAATTTGCTGCTGTACGTCCTCCCATCAGAGTTGAATGGCCTCTGATTTAAGATGAAGTCTGAGAAGAGGAGGGAAGTCATTGAATTTCATACACCAGTAAGCCTGAAAACTCAGTTCTGACTGAGCAGTCGCTCTGATTGAGTTTGACATGTGGGTAACTGTGCTATGCTAATCCTGCATAGCAAAAAAAAACAAAACATGTTGCGCTGTTTTATGCAGATATACATGTTAGAATTCATTGAAAGAGGGATGTTCATGAGTTGAGACATTGTACTTTGGTCCCCCCCAAAACGCTGTGAGCTATTTAACTCAGCTACATCTCACCATGACCCTGGGACTTACTGGCCTCACTCTCATAAACACTGTATTTTTCACACAGACAGCTGGTCAATGTTGCTGCTGATTGTATTTTTGCTCCTGGAATTGAGCCATCAGTGGGGGTGGTGATGAAGCATGAGCTGTTTGATATAAACCAGTGAAAGTGACAAGGAGATCATTGCTGCTTCTTACCTTGGTCAATCTCGCCGGTCATAAATAACCTGAAGAGCATCCTTTCAGCTCAGGCTAATGGGAGGCAGATGTCTGGAGGGGATCTGTCACAATCTTTAAACATCATTACGGTGTCACTTTGAGTACAGTGAGGTGAATGTTTGGGTTGGGACACCACCAATCTCCTAGTGCTACTCTTTATGTTCAAATCCACTGTTTCAAACAGATGCTTTTCTTTAATTTGTCTTTAATTTAAAGTAAATTAAGCTCAGTTATCATAACCCACACTTTTTTTTTGTTTCAGTTTGTTGGCACAGTTCTTCAGGTGCAATGATTTATAGACACTGGTGTAGTGCCTGCAGGATCTATGCATTCCTATAGAAAAGTAGAAGCTTAAGTCGATTTTTCATGTTTAAATGAGGGTGTTTTGGACTGGAACAGTCTTAATACACAGATTATACATTGGGTAAGACATGGACATAGACTGCGATAAGGAGAGACGTGCAAATATAGTTATTGTAAGAAAAAGATGACAATTTATGTTGAAAATGTTGATCTCAATCTAGATAACAGTTTATAAAATTGTGTTGATAGGCCGAGTAAATTCAGAGCTCATGATAAATCTCTTAGTTAGTACTTTTTTCCTGTATACTGTTGGACATGTTACTGTTACATGTAAATAAATGCGTTTAGGCCCAGATTCTGTTCTATTTGGTGATAGTGCTGGGATTTTCTGAGGGTCTCTGAACGCGTCTGGGAGTAAGATGGCTACAGCCACAGTAGCCTGTGTTAGCATGAGGAATAAAGTAGCAGCTAACATGTTAGCATGTGGTTTTTGAGAAACGTTAAACAATACTTTCGACTGCACGGTCATTGCAGGAAGAAACGGTACAATGACAATTTAAATTGTAAGGAAAGCGCTGGGAAGCAACATGAGGAGGAGCTGTGATACGGAGCTTTACACTGTAATTAAACGGCTGCAGGATAACGCTGTTCTACATGTCTACGGCATTTTAATTGAATGATAATAAGGATGTTTTGAAAATTCCACAAAAAGGGATGCACACTATTGTTCCATGCGCAGCTATATCTGTAAGCTGAGGTTGACCTGACAAACAGTCAGAGAGAAACACGAGGCACACTTTTATAAATAGATTTACAGCTACCATGGAAGGAATATGAATGCTTAACTCTTAATCAATAATTCTGTTGTGCAACTCCAAGGTTTAGAAGCTGAAAAGGCAGTAAACAGGAGTTCAGGCTCAGCTGGATTCAGCTATGATTTCAAGGAAAACATTAAAAGGCTTATTCCTGATTTATAACATTGAAAGCCAAATTTCAGCAGGTATTATGATAACTGTACCTTTATTAGCATCAGAAATATGAGTTAAACCATCCATAAGTGTTAGTTAATATGTTGTTTATACTCTTCATTTGTTCATGATAGAAAGACTTTTTTCACACCGAACGACAATCAGCACAGAAACATTATCCTCCTTGTATCAGAAGCAGATCTGGTGTTGATGATCCAGTGAGGCGACTGAATTCCATATTGCTCTGATCCTAATTTCAGTCGGCGTGACTCAGATAAGCAGCGAGGCTGAGGAGGGCTTGTGAAATGTCAGAATGACAATAAGGCTTTTTGAAATTGCAGCCAGCTATCCGGATTAATGTGCAGAACGATTCGACCCGTTTCCCCGGCCCCCTTCCGACGGAAGGAATGTTAAGGTTAGAGACGGGAGATTGACACATTACCGACTGTCGCCTGCTCTCAGATGGAAAAACGTGAGCGTCTGTCATGACCGACAGGCCAGTCTCCACCTTCGCCGAGTTCCGGGTAAACACAGTGGCCCCGACTGCAAGCTGGGAGCACATTAGACACAGCTGAATGTTCATCAGCCTCAGCCACAGCCCTGCAGAGGAGGAGAGACACGACACAGGGAGACTGGAATGAGGAGAGAAGCTCAATGGGACACTTACTTTCTAGGTTATGTGTGAATGCACAGTGCTCATCAAGTTGACAGTTTCATTACTGATGCTTCAGTCGCCGTGCTTAGCGGCTACTCCGCGAGGAATAGAACTGAAGTGATATTAGGCTCCGTGTGATCAGCTATCGCCCAATAATAGCTTTGCAACCTTTTCCAAACATGAAACTTTGGATTCCTCCCAGTGATGCACCATAAAGTCTGGATTCCATGCCAGCACATAGGCAGTTTGTTCCCATGTTGTGAGGCTCGATGCATGTTCTTACATTACACTTGACTTTAAGTCTCTGTAGGTAGCATTTCATGAAATGGTTCTCAAAGTTCTGCAAACAATCAAATGCTTGCGAGTGGTTTCTATGGACTCTGATGTATAAAGCACCTTAGCATTGTAAATTATGTATGTTTTAATGATTTTTTCATGGTGTGATATAACGCTGTGGTTAACAACACAAGCCACAGGTCTATTTTTCAGTTTTAACCAAATATGGAAAATCTCTACAACCACAAACATTATTGTACTTAAACCTGGAATCAAAATAAATCTACACCGTGTGAGGTGACTACAGAAGAGTCTGAATCAATTTATGTTGTTGATAAACTCTTAGTTAGGTTCAGGGAAAGATATTGTTGTCAACATGACTTTAAAAACTGTTGAATTAGAAAAAAAACATCTAGTTTCCTGGTCAGAAACAATGCTTTTCTGTTACTTGTGCATCATTTGCACCTAAAACTCCACTCTTCAATAAGGACTAGTGAGGATACTGAGTTTTTCCTTGGACATATTATTCTTTTCAATCATTTACCAGCCTTGAAGATATGTTCTTCCCAGTTCTGGCTTTATTTCCTACTTTCTTTTTCCGTTGTGTCCTGAACATTTTGTTTAGCAATGAACAGTGATGATTGCTCCTGAGTTACCAGGTTACCAAGACCTAAGCTTTGTGAGCAGGAAACACAGGGAGAAGCTTCTAGCCTGGACCATCAATACCTTTTACACACACATCAATTGTCTTCACTGCAAGACTTCAGCTTAAGCTGCTGTTTTGGTGCAACATGGTGATGCAAACTGAGATTTAGGAATTTCACCAAGAAACCAAACCGCTTAGTGGTTTGATCTCATTTTATTTATTTATTGATGCAGAAAACATAAACGAGTCTATTTTAGGGCTCTCTAAGGGGTTAAAAATAAGAGTAATACATCTTTGAATTGATAATTAAGGGATAATGCACCTCTTAATTGGATTTAATTAGTAAATGATGTCCTTTTTTAAATTTTCGGATGTTTGAAATGAATGGACAAAAGGATCTCTGGCTACTTCACTCATGTTTTGCTTTTCAGGGCGAAACTGAGTAGTAATTAGTGAAAAGGATGCTTTTTTCAAACTGAATGTGAGTGACTCTGAACATATGTGTGTTAAAAGCAGGGTGACTTTTGTCTTTTGTGTAAATGGCATAATATTTAATAATGCAGCAGCCACATTCCTAGACACTACCGGCGTCCAGACATGAAGCGGAGCACGTTATCACGCTCCGAATAACGAAGAAGCAGCCCCGGATTTACATAATTGTGGGATTATCCAAACAAATCCCCCTGCACCTTCCTCAGAGATGTTACCAATATAATATAGTAACTCAAATGAAAATGAGCGGCAGCCTCTTCACTGAATAATTTTACCCCAACAGTGATCTGTAATACCACCCTGCAATAAATAGGTCTGCCTGTTTCTCAGGCTCCAGGAACCACATGTTACATTCCACCCTGAGGCTGTAATTAGCGACTTGTTGAGAGAGTGGAACATAGTTAATTTGAGGGCAAGTACTTTCTTGTGTTGCTGTGAGTTTAGGCAGATTATTCACAGTTGCCCGTGTCATGGTTGGGCCTGAACGTAGTTTCCTGGTCCTGGGATTACAGCGTCATCTCTAATTCATGGTGGGAGCTGCGGCGCCGTTAGCTGGGACACAGCTGTACTGAACTGATGAGTGACATGTTTGCTGAATGGATCCGGTTGACTGACGGTCGCCCTGCTGGTTTTTATTTTTGTAACAGGATCATTACGTGCTGGAAAAAAAAGACTTTTCAAAGCAGCAGCAGATCCCTCTGATCTGAAGTCTGTCTGCTGCTTGGACAACTTCCAGGATATTTTACCCCTTGACTGTCTTTGCAATACTATGTCATAAAAAAAGAGTATATATACTGTATATATACATTGCCAGAAATGTTATGTGGCTTAAAACTTGGTACTAAATAGTTTAACTCTCTTGAAAAGGTTTTAGAAATAAAACTAGTTTTAGTTCAACTAGTTTTATATTCTTATTAAATATTACACACTGCTGTTCAAAAGTTTGGGCTCACTTAGAAATGTCCTTATTTTTGAAGAAAAGCACTGTTTTTTTCACTGAAGCTCACTTTAAACTAATCAGAAATCCACTCTATACATTGCTAATGTGGTAAATGACTATTCTAGCTGCAAATGTCTGGTTTTTGGTGCAATATCTACATAGTTGTATAGAGGTAGAGCAAACACATTGTACTAATTGCGTACAATTGCGTCAGAAGGCTAATGCAAGAACATTTATATTCATTTTACATCTCTAAAAATACTTGAAGAGGTCCTGTTGCCTTATGCCAAAGAGGAAATACCCTTAAAATGTGAGTTTCAGCAAAACAACAACCCCAAACACACCAGTAAACCAGCAGCATCTTGGTTCCAGACAAACCAAATTAAAGTTATGGAGTCCTCATCCTAATTCTGAGGAAATTCTGAGGAATTGTGAGGCTAAAGGAGCCAGAAGTTGGTCGACTCCATGCAACAGAGATGTGAAGCAGGTGTCTGAAACTGTGGTTATAAAATAAATATTACTTTAGTATTTTACAGGAATGCTAAATCCTGAAGATGTTTCAGTTTATACAATAAATATTTAAATTTGTAAAGAAAAATGCAGAAAAGCCTAATATTAACTTTTCTCAATTTTCTGTAAAGTAATGAAAACATTGAAGTATTTTACTTTACTCACACAGGATAATGTATTATATTTGTATCAAGGAAACCATTATAAACATGCAGCTGCTTGTGAGAACAGCTGCAAAAAAAGCTCTTATAAAACCCACTCTGTACGTCCTGTTGATCTAAAACAAACAACCAAGCTGGTCAACATAGTGGGTCATTTAGCAGCTCCAACGTTCTATGGAGGAGGTAGAAAATATTTATTCATACATGGCCTCTAACCGACTCAAAGAAGCTCCAAATGAACGCTGAGTCAGGTCTGCTTCATGCCCCATTCACCATTCACCACCCTGACCTAAACATCCTCTCTGCCACGCCACATAAAGCACACACTGCATTCCACATTAACAGCCACTCAGTGTTGGGATTCAAATTCAAATGCAGGAATCTACACGTTTTCCCAATCCAAAGAGAAAGCCAAACAAACAGGCTCTTTGGAGTCCACGAAGCTTTTTCCCTTACAAACTTTTGCACTCAATGTTGGGACTGGACGTAAATCACGAGATTGGAGAATCGCCTTTTAAACGCTTTGTTGATGATGTAATAGAACTTTGTACAATATTCGTGACCTTTGAAATCCCCACAGGCTCTGTACGTCATCTTATGAGATGCAATTACTGGACCATAAATTCCTGGATAGATTCCTGAATTCCTGCATAATGTTTTAATTCCAGGACCCTTGTGTTGTCACTCCCTGCAAAAAATGGAAAACAGAGAGAACAAAGAGAAATACAGCAAATCTCAGAGGGATGATTCTGACGAAATATGCATTTCAATGTGACACAAACACACACATTTCTAAGTACTGTCTGAGTGACGTTTTTCATGTATTGTTGTTGAAGCAGTCGTCTGCACCGTAGATTCTTGCTTTTTGAAGCAGCCACCATCAGGAAAGCTTGTTAAATGTCCCAAGTTTATCCTGATTTGTGCAAAAAAACTTTCTCTGATGCTCCTACAGAGCTGAGGAGGCCTCTTCCTGATGAGAAAGGTCAGCTGCAAGTTCAGCAGAGTTTGTTATTTCCCTTAAAATCTCCGGCGGACATGCTGCGATGCTTTGGAAGTCAATGCCAGAGGAGCCGGGAGAAGGACTGAGATTTCCTGTGTGCGGTTGGTCAATATGACTTGTCAGTCACTACAAAACCAATCTGTCATTGACGAGTGAGCTGTGATGTCCAAAAGCAGAAAATTGAAAGTGACACTTAGTGCTGCGAAATGATTGATCGCACAAAATCAATTAAAAAAAGCACTTCAGCAAACAAAAGGCACCACAAGGTTTTTTCCTGCTTGGAAACATTATATCGTTGCTCTATTATTTTTTGGTAAAATCACTTTAATCCAGAAAAGATCAGACTCTTTATGCCCTATAGGAAAATGGACATTTTACTTAGGCTATTTATTTTTTTTGCCAGTCAGAGATATTTGCACAAATGAGGATAAACTTGGGCAATTTCACAAGAATAAAAAAAATTAAAGAAATAAGAAAACATGATTCTTAAATCAATGTCTACTAATGAGTGATAAAGACTTCAGGCTATAATATTTTATCCTAATTTAATCTAAATTTCACAAGTGCTGTGCATATCAATAAATTCAATAGATATGTAGTTGAATATGTAGAAAGAAGGGAAGTTCCAGGATCTTCAGTCCATTCACATGAAAATTTGCCACATCTCAGATTTCAAAACTGGACGTTGAGTTAGTTACGATACAAAACAGGCAAAAAAGACCTGGAAAAGTGATGATAAAGGGAATTTTGATTTACCTAATAAATATATTATTTTCATTTGATAAAGATTTTGTATTTTCCCAAAATGTGGATGGATCAGCGCCTCATTGAATGGAGATGGAAAAGGTGCAGGAGCCTTTGTGAAAATATGCATGTATCAAAAAACGTTGATATGAAACATTGACATTCAACATATCTGCAGAAAAGGTCTTCCCTCTGGAGACCTTGTTATATTATCATGTTTCCATAGCAAATCAATGACAGATGACAGCGACATCGTCTTGATATAATTTCGAGCTATAATTATTCCATGATCGTCGGCCGTTATCAGAAAGCTGCATCGTAAGATAAACATTTGACTGTCTAGGATGGATTCACCTTAAGTGGCCCTGTGTATATTTGAGCAGCCAATCATGCGAATGAAGAAGAAAAGAGAGAAATCGGATGCAGTGTTGTCTTTCTTGAATGTCATTTGGGAACTTAAGTCCTCTCTGCAGCCCATTACCAACACTCTGCAGCATATTAAGTCTCTCACATAATATATGTCACATACACATATGTAGCAGCTCCTTGTAATAACCTTGTGGTGCATCAGTGAAGGATTAACCAGTTAAAACCTAAACCCCCCTGATACAGAGGCAGCATTGAGTTTTATTCATAAAACGCATGAGAAAACCTCAGCTCCAGCACTAAATACAGTATTTTATCTGTAGTAAAACACAATGATACTGTTACAGCATCAATTTACTGTATATCATCAATATCCACATCATCAATAGTAGTAGTCGGGCTGCAACTTTAGATATTTCATTTAGATTTGAGGTGATTATTTAATTGGCTCCTTTATAATCTCCTTTCTAAACATATTACAGAATATATTCTTCATGCTCTGGAATGATCCTCCATGCACGAATATCATACACGGATAAAACTAAATTTCATTTTTGTTTCTAAAACACTTTCCACTGAATAGCCTTGGAAATTAAAGCTGTTTTAAGCTGTGCAGGATATTCATGCAAAAAATCTGAAAGGATAAATCATGCAACGGAGAGAAATGGGATCCCAAATATCAAAGTATATGAAAGTGAAAAATGAAAATCAATAATTTGTTCAAACTAATGAGCAGAATGAATCATAATTATGTTAAAACTGAAAAGAAACGTACGGATCCAAACTTGAAGTTTTCATTTTTCCAAGTAACATTTGACCCAATATTGGCTCCATAGATTCGGGTCAGTTTGGTTTTGTTTTAAATTTCAAATAAATTATTTTTATTTGTAGTAAAATACAATTTTCAATTCTTTTGTTTTTGCAATATTCTAACTATATTTGCTCTGTAACAGCAACACATGTTGCTTTTGATTCCAGGTTTAAGTCCAATAACCTTTGTGGCTATAGAGATATTCCATATTTATTGTGAAATGTCAATGATGGATTGATGCCATCTAATAGTTTCACAGCTCTATTACAGCAGCTTTTGATTCATGATCGTCATACATGATAAGTGCAAGGGTTCAGCAGTTACACACGAGGGAAATAAAAGAAAATGTTGAAAGGTTCAGACTCACCTTTACATGGATTAAAAATGGATGAAACCATTTCTGCATCGTGATTTCTAGCAATAATCCTGCACTTCAAACTTGCTCCCTCCCTGTTTCTGTGGCCAAACACTGACCTGAGTCTCCAGTGAGTTTGGGCTGGCTGCAGCTTTCCTGATAAATAACAGAGCCGCCAGTTAAAGGAAGAGGGTGGGGGTCCAATTCCCAACCATTCCCTACAGCACTCCTCATATATTGTGCTGTAATCTCTCCTAAACAACCATTTGGTTTCTGAATTACTTTTGGCCCGGTCCCTTCTTTTTGTGATTAGCGGAAAGGATCCGATTGCTGCGAGTTGTTGAGGTTTTTAGGGCTGACAAAATGTTTCAGATTAAAAACGGTGGCGCACAAATCAAGATTTACACAGTAATGAAAAGCAGCATCATAGATGGGTTCAAAAGGTTTTTCAAAGTCTGCATCAGCTGCAACTGTTCAAACACTTAATGTGTGCTATCAGTTCCTGTTTTTTAATAAGTTCATGTTTGTAACTGACTTCTAACTTGTCATAGAGAGGCTTTAATATTAAATTCATGCACACCTGCTCTCTGGTTTTGTTCTTAGTTGATTGAAATCTTTTTTTCGCTTCCTTTAATCTCAGGGAACTTTTTCTCCAGCTCTCGCTGACTTCAGTTTAACTAAAAGCCGAGACTGTGGAGTTCCTTCATGTCTCTTCATTAATGTTTCAGTGTTTGCTTTTGACTTTGGTTTTAAAAACCTTCAGCGAACTTCAACACTACGTGGCCGGAAAGAATGACTTCTAATGCAGGATTCATATTTTCAGAGGGGTGCAGGGATTTACAATACATGCATTTATCCCTCCCAATAATAACATGAAAGAAGCAAAAGACTTTTATTTTGAAAAATGCTCCATTATATTTAGAATTTAGTTTTTTCTTTTACATAAATAAAGACATTTCCACCATAAATTGGGGCCGAAAAATTCACCAGAATGCAAAAACTGTTTGATACTCAATCCCAGCTTAATGTTCAAAACCTACTACTTCACATATTATGTTATAAAGACCATATTTATGAAAAACCAGAGTGGGTAAAACTGTTTATGTCAGCCGTCTAGATGCAAATCAGATTTTGAAATATTGTGAATTTCTGACAGCTCCTGTATAATATCTTCCACTTGGTGAAAGAGCTGATATGACTGCAAACCCATGGATTGAAAGCAACTATTTCCACTCAAAATTACACTTATATGCAAATAAATATCAACTACAAATGCAAAATCAATGAAATGTAAAGCTGCTTCCACGATTCTGAAAACGTTGAAGCTCAAGTGTCAACAACACGACATAAACTGCTAAAGTAAAGCACGACTCCATCACTTTCACTCAAATACAAAGTCTAAATCACATTTTTCAAAACTCCAAAGCACAAATCGCATCATTTCGCACCGTTTAACACTCACTTCTGAGCAGAAAAGAAGGCTGAGGTGACCTCTACAACAGAGATAAAGACTGGGAGCATGAGGACCATTTTTATTTTCATTTTGGACTTTTTGTAGGAGCTGAACATTTTTTTTTTGCAATCTGCTGAACTTTGAACACATAAATATTTGCTTTGCTCCCTTTTTGCTTTTGTACAAATAGGAAATTCATAATTATAGTACCTGCCATGACATAAATGTGGTGTAAAAACAATAGTTTGACAGCAGGATATGCACGAAGCTAACCACAAATTATAATACTAGATTAACCAATTAAACCCAGGCCTATTTCTCAGTTTTCCTGCTATAAATGATAATAAATATGGAATATCTCTACAACCATAAAGGTTATTATAATTAAACCTGGTATCAAAGGAAATCTACATGTGAGGTGACTACAGATGAGACAGAATCAATTTATGTTGCTGTGACAAAAATATACATAATGCATTTTACTGCAGATAAAAACTGATTTAAGACCAAATTGGGTTAAAAAACTTAAAATAAGCTAAATTATTTACAATGCAATGTTCATTTATTACACACAAATACTGGTACAATGACCACAACAAGTAACTCATGGACAAATCCTCTGATAAACTACAAATACAATTTGCTTTACAGTCAAATCTCAGTTCTAAAAGACAAGTTTTCTCTGCATTTGACACAATTTTCATAAAGAAAAACTCTTGTTTCTACAAAAGAAATATTATCATTCAAAATTCTAAAGGCCCTATTTTACACACTGACTCGTCACAGGGGACAACACATCAGAAATAACAGTTTTACTCCATAGTCTCTATTCCTCAGTCCTATTGAAGTCTTTTCTCCTGGATGTGGAAAGGGTTTGGCAAAAATCCACCAACATGTATATCCCTTCTCTGAGCTATAGAAGACACATGTGGAGATAAAGCAGCTGATGTTTTTTATGGCAGGATTCACCGTGCGAGGCCATGTTCTCCTGCTGCTTGGACACGGAAAACATGGCTTGTGATGTGGATGAGAAGCTGTGGCCAGACACAAACAGAAGAAGATACAGCTCAGTTTATTTGATTTATTTATTTTACTCAAACTGTATCTGTAACCGTAAATTTGTCTGTTTTATATGGAGACCACAGTATGTGGAACTATGTGTTTTACAACAGATAAAAATACTTTATTTAGTGCTGGAGCTGAGGTTTTCTGATAAAACCAGTGTTCATTTTGTTAGAAGAGACAAGAAATATTTACGTCAATGCTGTTTTTTTTTCCTCCATTGTGTGTGTGTGTGTGTGTGTGTGTGTGTGTGTGTGTGTGTGTGTAGCATCCATCTGTGCTGTCGGCACTAAATGGGGCAACGTCTGTTCCTTCATCACAAAAAGCTTCTCTCTGCTTCTGTTTTAACCTGCTGGGTTAGAAACTTTATTCAACTTTTAGTGTGTAGGGAACATTCAGCTCGGTCTGGTAACTCTGCTGGTGTCACTTCGAAACATGTCCCTGTGTCACACTGAACTAACAAAGGTTCCTACCAATAATCCCTATTGTTACAGATACCTGCTGAATAACATTACTGAATAACATTACTATAAACCTCAAAGACTACAGAAAATCTATTGACTGAAACTAAAAATAAATACTTTGGATTTTAGTCGACTAAAACTAGACTAAAACACCAGGACTTTTTGTTGTACAGCTCTAGAAATAAATAAGAGACCATTGCAAAATTATCATTTTTTTCAGATTTTACTATTTCTACGTATGTGTTTGGGTAGAATTGAACATTTTTGTTTGAGTCTATAAACTACTGACAACAAATTCCAAATAAAAATATTATTGTTTAGAGCATTTATTTACAGAAAATGAGAAATGGTCGAAGTTGCAATGTTTTCAGACCTCAAACAATGGAAATAAATAAGATAAAATTCATTTTAAATCAACATAATACTAATGTTTACACTTAGGACGAGTTCAGAAATCAATATTTGGTGCAATAACCCTTATTTTTAATCACAGCTTTCAGCTTCAGCTCAGCTTTCTCAATAAAGTTCACTCAATGCTGCTTCTGAATCAGGGGTTTTTTGAGGGGAAAAGAAAGTTTCAGAGCTCATAAGACACGTGTGGATCCCCACAGCTCAGCTCTGTCCTGTTTTATATCTGCCTTTCTCTCTCCTCCCCTCCTCTCTCTGCTCTGCGTTGCCGGGCCCTGCTGAGGCCAGAGACCAGTCGGGTGGATTCGGGGGCTTCGAGCCAAGCCGCCTCCCAGGGAAATTACCTGGAGCTCGTTGAGCATTTACTGTAATGAGTTTCACAATGATTTATGTTGCCGTATGTACAGAAAATAGAATCAGGGACTCGCATATTGGCTCGTTACTGATTAATTCCACACTCTAATTTTACCCTGGTCACATTTAAATATTATATTGACAACAGTGTGATGTCCTCTACTTATTGCTTTACAAGGAGGGAAATTAAAGTTCTCCCACATTAAGCTCATGGATCCTCTGCATGCATGTGGTTTTTGCATGTGGTTCTAACTGTTTTCCCTGTTTGTTGGGTGAGAATTCAAGGTAAAAATAAGGTCATGTGTCAGAGGAACCCGATTCCCATCTGTGCCAAGCTCAGCTTGACTGTCTTTGCCTGGTTTTCTCATGTATCATCACAAGTGGAGAAGTTCTCGCTCAGCGGTTTGACCCATTTTATGCTCACGCACACACACCAGCAGGCGTTTGACATTGGGAGGAGACACACACTTATTTACTGCCAGGTTACCATTGGGCATTTATTCCTCAGGACCCTGCATGAGTCGCTGTCACTGTTTAATTTATTGTAGTCGTCAAGCTATGAGTGTTGAATACTTGGGAGTATTTTTCCTCTACCTGCTCTCTAGTTGAAGCTGGGTGAAACTGAGCCTTCGGGCTATGCTTTAACTGCGGCTGCAGCCGGTCTTGTGTCCAGGGGCAACAATGGGTTATCCAGCGTCAGGTCGACTCCTTTCCCTCTCAATTTAAAAAGGCAACAAGTCTATCTACAGATCAGTTAATAACATGGCACTTCTGCCTCAGCCCAGATCTATAGGTCTGTTTCAATTGGAGTTCGTCATATTGACCTGAGATTTGAAAAGGATCTTCTCTAGTGACAAGTCAGGGACGGGAGCGGATCAGAGGCATATCAGGCAGGAGTTTGTGGAGATAATGATGAACCTGCTGTGTCTAGGACTGAAGTAAAAGCACCGAGTCATAAGGGTTAAAGCAGAATATTTGTTAAAATTGTGTTGGTATCACTTCATCAGGCTCTTGTGCTGATAATAAATCCAACAGTGTTCTTTAATAATGTCAAATCTTTTCCCGATCTGTATTCTGTGTCAACTGCGACGTGATCTTCAGCCCTGTTCACACATTGATTAAATTACTCCGAACATTTTCCAGGCGCCTCTAGTGGATGTGACTATTCACACATGCAATTCCCATTCCAGAACATTCCTGTCTTCTTGTGCCTTTTCATTCATGACGTGTTAATGCTGATAATAGTTGGATGTGTAGCAGACAAAGAGAGTCCTGGTAAAAGTGTGACATTTCACACTGGGACCAGGGCCGTAGCCAGGAATACCACGGTCAACATTCATTATATATAATATACAATATTAGATTAGATTAATTATCCTACAATGGAGAAATTTAGTTGTTACAACAGCAAAACCCAACAAATCATCTTTCAAACCAGCAATGTGGAAGTACTGAGGATGTAAAATAAGGTGCTAGATATAAAAGTAAAATATTGCAACATAATGACAATGATATAAATATAATTATAAATAATATTATATATATATAAAACAACAAATCAACCCAGCAACTTAGCTGAGGCTACATTTACAGCAGGTTATAGGTTAGCATCTCTATTGGCTGACTGGTGATGCATCGAGAGGCTATTTCACTTTTTTTCTTATTTGCTTAGAATATGACAATTTTCACCCGTTCTCCTCTTTGCCTGGTCATCCTTTTCCTTTCGTGCTGGAAGGAATTGTAACTTTGATTGATGATGCATCCTCTGATTCATTCAAATGTTGAAAAATAGAACCTGCAGTTGCAGTAACGTCACAACAGTGTTTACTTTTACTTTAAACACGTCGAATATGAGCATCTCTGTCATTAATGTCATGATAATAATTGAAAATGTAATTTTTACTTGCTGAAATATCGACTAAGGAGAAAAAATACCAAGGTCATGACCTCAGTACGCCTCGATAATGGCTACAGCCGTGCCTGTGTCTATTCACAGCTGTGAAATATCACAGAAACACAACATGTCCTTCCAAGTAACGTTCCTGCTGCATTCTGCAGAACCCCACGCTGTGATTTCCCTGGAATGTTACAGGTCTTCATGTGGATGATTCACAATAAAATGACTGGCTCACATTCCTCACATTACAACCTAACAGGAAAATTGCTGCAACAGTCTTGGGATGAGTTGTATGTGCAGCAGCAAAGTGAATGCCATTATTTACAGGAATGTGGGATATATATATATATATATATGTTTTAACAATATCTTTTTAGTTTCTAGCAAAAGTTACTATTGAGCTTCAGCCTTTTCTGGCAGATGTAGATGTATTATTTCCCTTGTTATGCATCCAAACAACAAGTCTGAGGCTGCTTCCAGTTAAACTTTCTGTCATTTAGAACAGTGTCATAATAAAGCTGTTGAAAATCTTCATATTTGCAATGTTCGCTAAAAAATAAAGCGTTTGTCAGCGTTTTGTCTCTGTTTACCAATGGCCTGTTTAAGTGCATTTGACATGAAGAAATTTGCCTGGGAAAAGATCTAATTTGTGACTAAATTGAATCAAAACCAAATTAGGTTTGTTAACTGGAACTTCAGATGAGATTCAGTCTCATCACACCAGGCATAAAATGCAGCCAAACACTAAGGTAGTTCATCATTGTTCTGCTCACTGTTTTCAGCTTATTGTGCATCTTTTGCAGCCAGATTAACAAGAACAACTGGGATTTAAGTTCTTCATGACAATAAAATGAACAATAAAATCAGCAATAATATGTGTTATTGAATGATTGATGTTTCATTTTGTACTGTCATATATCCTGTTGTTATTATATAACATGTTTTTCATATTGTCAGACTCAAATTGACAGATGAATGTAATAAATCATAAGAAACTGATTCTCTTCATCTCAATTAACCTGTTAAAATCATCCCCCCCCCCCACAAAAAAAAAACCCTGATACAGGTGCGGCATTAAGGTTTATACACATCACAGCTCCAACACTAAAATAAAGTATTTATATCTGTATTTAAACACAATGTTACTGTTACAGCATCAATATATATCATCAATATCCACATCATCAATACAGTAATAAAATAGTTTAATATAATATCAGTAGTAGCTGCAACTAACCACTATTTAGATATTTAATTTAGATTTGAGCTGTTTGTGTGATAATTTAATTGGCTCCTTTATAATCTCCTTTTTAAACATCTTACAGAATATATTCTTCATGTTCTGGAATGATTTCTATGATTTTTATGGACAAATTATCAATCATTTAACTTTGCATTGCAGATAATTTAGCTTGTTTTTTCCCTGATTTGGATCAGTTTGGGTTTTTTTGCAATATTCCAGCTATTTGCTCTGTCACATGTAGATTTCTTTTGATACCAGGTTTGTGGTTGTAGATATATTCCATATTTATTGTCATTTATAGCAGAAAAACTGAAAAATAAGGCTGAAACCATTATTTTTCTAATCTGTAATCTTTTTTTAATGCCAAACGACACGGATAGAAACAGGTGCTGTGTGAACCTTCAGTATCAACATGTTGCATCACACACACTATAATCCTGCACCAACCAGCTTGATAACCTAATGATAGCCACCTGCTGCCTTTACCAACATTCTTATGACTGATACTTCCATCACATCCGTTTTAACCTGAGCATTAAAGCCAATTGATACCTACTTAGTGAACTGTGACCCTCACATGGTTTGATATTCTGCACCACTGCTTTCTACTGAACAGACTCTTTGCCTGTTTTCCTGCACTGACAGTAATTCTGAGAGTGACAGAAAGAAAACCTTTTGTTTGTCTCATCCAGCACCTGAGGTTCTATCTCACATCTTGTCTGGTTTCCTGTTTTATTTTTGATTCTCACCTTTCCTCTTGTTGCAGAGCTTCACTTCCTGCCCTCAGGTGTTCCCTCTGCTGTGATTGTCTGTCCCTGATTAGCTCCACCTGTGTCCCATTATCGCTGCTTCCCTTGTGTATTTATTCTGTGCTCCTACACTTCCCTGTGCCAGTCCTTCTTTGTACCTTGAGTCAAGTGTTCCAGTGATTTTTTTCTTTTAGAGCTTGTGTATTTCTCCAGGTTTCTTGATCCTGGTTTTGCCCCGCTGACCCTGCCTTTTGGCTCGCTGCCTGTCTGATTTGGTTGATGTTTACTCACTGATTCCCTGTGTCCCTACCTCCTGCCTTTGTTTGTTGAATATTGACTGATTACTTGTGTATTTAACCCCCTCCCTCCCTTTTTTCCTGGAATGTAAAAACAGTCTTTTCAGCTTCCATATGCCTTCACATGTTTTCCTCTAGTCATTACAACCATAAGATGGTGCAAAGCAAAAGGTCAAAAACAAGGCAACATAATGAATCTGCAGATCTGTACACTCTTTACTCTTTAACTCTAGACGGTTTGTGCGTGTGCACTTTGGATTACCGTAATTACATGATGGTTTGGGGCGACATGGTGGTGCAGGGGTTAGCGCTGTTGCCTCACAGCAAGAAGGTCGCAGGTTCAAGACCTCCTTGGTCCTGGGTCTGGGACCTTTCTGTGTGGAGTTTGCATGTTCTCCCCGTGTCTGCGTGGGTTTTCACCGGGTACTCCGGCTTCCTCCCACAGTCCAAAAACATGATGAGGTTAATTGGAGACTCCAAATTGCCCATAGGTGTGAGTGTGTGAGTGAATGGTGTGTGTGCCCCACGATTGGCTGGAGACCATCTGGGGTGTATCCCTGCCTCTCCATCAGACCCCTGCGACCCTAATGAGGAATAAGCAGGTATAGAAAATGACTGACTGACATGATGGTTTGGTTTGACGGTTTCTGGAACCGGCAAATTTAGTGTCATTACGATAATGTCACTTCTCAAATCATTCCCTTCGTTCACAGGGAGTACGGTGGCAAAAGAGTGTTGAAAGAGAGCAGATAAGAGGAATTTGTGAATGAAAATGTCAGGAAGACGAACCTCACGTGTGATAAAACCTCCGTTGAGGTTCAGACATGGATTATTAAAAAAGTCCAGGCGGAAATTTTCAAGCATGGGTCTTAAAGGGTTAAGAAGCTCAATGACTTTGGCACTGTCTAGGTATCTAAACCATCATTACATCCAAAACTGGCAACTACCCCCCCTGTGTATCGGCTATTTAGAAGGTCCAAATAGCTCTTTCAACATGGAGGGGAATGGTACCTGGATGGTTTTCTATATCTGAGCATATTTTGCAGCGATGCACTAGGGAGGATAAGATACCTACGTACGTATGAAAGCTACTACTGTGGCTTTTCAGTAGTAGCTACTGGTTAGTAGGCAGTGATACTAAGGTTTTAGACCCAGCTCATGTGTTTCTCTGCATATTTCATCCACATAATACGGCAGGTGTTGAACTTTTTGTGCAGTGGTAAACAGTTAAGTTGTATCCATGGAGACGTCTCGGTCCTCTATTGTTGTTTTTCCAGTATGAATTTTCCAGCCTTGTGATTGGCTAATTGGCCTTCTCTTGTTTTTCTGGACTTTTCCCTTGTACGATGTGAGGGTCTACAGAGAAGATGTGTTGCTGTTATGATTTTGGGCGATAGAAATGAAACAGACTTGACTTCCTGTTAGGAATCCTATCTCCACCTGCTGCTGTGGCATGTGCATGACATTGTTTGAAGCAGATTTTGCGGTTTGAAGTTTTTTATCACGCCGTGATGTGGATGAGAATCTTTTTCTTCTGTTGGCCTCTGCTGATCTCACACACAGCTGCTCATTCCCTTTGACATGCACGTATTGTTTTCTGTGCTGTTTGTTTGTTGTGGATAAAGAAAAAATAATCTACTGGGCTGATTTTCATGAAACTTGCTGGTCGGGTGTAGAATTGGCCAAGATGAACCCACTACATTTTAGGGTAAAATCCCACTTGCAAAATCTGCACAACGATGGTTTTAGTCGCTCCTGTTCAACTGCACAGGTGTTGCCGTAGCAACAGCATCAACAGAGATGACAGAGATTACACACGGTAGAATCAGGCTTTCAAATACATTATCATCTTACTCCCACACACACTCCACCTCAATAATTAATACCTCAGGATGTAGACAATGTTTTCCTCTATAAGACAACGTTCCTTCTATTGAAAAAGTACTTTTTTATTCATAAATAACCCAACATGTGCAGGAAGTGTTGACTAACGGTCCTATTGACTGCTGTGTTAACTCAGTGCTGAAGATACTTGTCCAACTATTTAATATAATTTGGATTTATTTGGTCTTAAATTCACCTCAATGTCATATAGAGGAAGCAGGAAGGTTCATACTGTCCCAGTGCCCTTTGGGTGTGAATATGCTTCCAGTTATTTACTCTTTTTATTCAAAGTGTTTGGACTCCATTTTTTTAAATTTCAGAAAAAAAAACAGTTGCATAATTGTTTTGCTTTCACTTCATTGTGATTCACTCATGCGAACTAGACTGTTGCTGTCTGCAGCCGGTTAATTAAAAAATGTTATTTTGAAGTTATTTCTCACCAAAACAGAAATGTCACAGTGAATTACCAAACACTGAATGCACTTATTTAAATAAGTAAGGCAGGTAATTAAGTTTTATCTTGCATTTTATTGTAATAAATAAGCAACTGCATAATGAATAGTTTTTTATCACTATTATTAGTAGTATTTATTATTAGACTCAAATACATTACATACTGTAAATATACAGTAATGTAACCAGGATTTTGTTGTAAATTTACAAGGATAAAGTTATGAACTACACATTTATATAAGAACTTTTATTTTAGCTTGAAAAACCAGTGAGGAGGCATCCTCATTTACAATGATGTTGAGACGACGATGCAACAATACAATAAAATGAGATATAACAGATAAAAAAAGACATAATCCAACACAAACAAACAAACAAAGCAGAGAGTTAAATCATCAAGTGAAGTTATTTTAGAAGATTTTACAATCAGATACAGGGAAATCTTAGATAAGGCTTTTAAACATCTGTAGCACTGGCAAAGATTCAGATTTGATGCTTTTTGCAGTCTTGACTAATGAAGTATTGAGCAATAACCAGTTTCATGTTCCAGTCGATCGCGTAATGTACTGCAATTCTGTAAAAAACACAATATGTTCAGCCAGTTTTTCACAGCAGCCATATTGACATGAACTTGTAGGTGAACACAGGTGTTCCAATGACACTAATTAAGGTTCCATTCAGTCAAACAGAGTCAGGTGCTGCTATTGTGCCTGTTGGCTCACTGGAAAGCCTCCGCTACACTAAATGGAAACTTAATGAGCATCATTAGTAAAACCTTTGTTTATCAACTTTTTTATGTCACTAAAACTGTTGTGAAAAAGGTCTATTACTGCACATTTTAAAGTGAAAGGTTTTACAGTAGTGAGGCAGACTCCTGTGATGATTTTAAATTAAATTGCTCTCCTGAGAGAAACAACGCCAGGATCTGGTTCAGATATTCTCTGGTAATGTTGAAGTTGGGATGACAAAGATCTCGAGCAGCCTGAGGAAATGTGATTCTTTTGTGCTGGAGGAAATGTGCTGATTCAGAGTCACAAAGCCCACACAGAGCGGGAAGGTTACAGGGGTCAATGAAATGTAAGACTTAAACGTGGGAGTTAACTGCTTATTTTGTTCATAAAAGCTGCTTTATTGGAAAGTGAAATAACTGTCGGTAATATGCAAATTATGAAAGAAATGCAAAGCATTCAACTTTGGCATCAGTGACCGCAGCTCCTGTGTTTGTCAATATTTTTTTCAACTCTGACTCTAACCCTGATCTTTCTCTCAACTTATCAGCATAGTTTTAGTTGCCTTAACATGACCAAACCTTAACCCGCGAGGTTTTAGATCAGAGAACAGCCATGTGAGATGCTGTGGCTCAGAAGTAGAATGGACGTCCACCACTAAAGATCTGTGGTTCAATACCGGCTCCTCTTGTCTAGTATCGATGTTCCTTGGGGAAGATACTTAACCCCAAATAGCTCCTGATATTTCTCGGTATGTGGATTATCAGCTACTTCTGAGAATCAGCAGCCATTACTATCAGTGTATGAATGGATGAATGAATACTTCTACTCTGAGCACTTTGCTATATAAATGCAGTCCTGTATAATATATATTTATATTATTGTTTATTTGAGCATAATTTGCACCATTTTTTGTTGTAGTTAATTTATCGAGACAGCGAGAGAAATTCAAAACATCATTATTATAATTAAAAGTTAAAGTCCCATATCACCAAGTGTATTCTGCAGCAGCACTTGCTCCTCCTCATTAATTTAACAAAAGTATTGTGACGTCTCTCAAAAACTGAACGCTGAGTCGCCAGTTTAGCTGCTACAGGACTATCACTGAACACAGTGATGCTATATAGAAACCAAGAGCTGCATATGTACTTCAACCTACCACACCATTGCAAATAATGCAAACTTTCCTCACACTCTATCCCCTCTCTGTTTCTTGCAGCACTCCGTGTCTTTCCATCTGCTGCATCAGCTATTTTCTGTCCCTTTTTAAATACAAAACAATCCATTTTTATCATCTGTGATTTGTGCGTGTCACATCTGAAGTAGCCTAATATACAGCATCGCTGCACATGTGAAGTTCAAGTTCAAGCTTCCACTTTTCTATGGGAATATATACACTGCACCAGTGATTGTAAACAATATATGATAAAAAACATTACCTTAAACATCAGTTTTTTTATGTTCCTTTCCTTTTCATTTAATTGAGCTGGGAGGTAACAAGATATTACACTCCAAATCACTGCCCAGAATGACAGTTAGCCTATAAATACTAACTGCTACAGAGCCACTGCTACTGCTGCTCACTGTGATCTCTGTCCAATGCTGAAAGGAAACAGAAACTTCAGGCATTAGTCACATCCACTCGGCCAACACTGCATATTCCTCTCCTTTGCACTTATGCACCTCTGGGGAGCCGTAGACAAATGTGTTCCTGTGCATGAACACACATGCACAAATGCACAGGCATACACACAACCAGAGTGCATAAGACCACACACACACACATACACACACATAAAATCCTCCCACCTGTTCTCGCTGCTCAACAGCACTGAGCTTTTCTTCCCCTCTCTGCATAACACACGCGGCTGCCAAAATGTTCCCATAGCCACGTTGCTGCTTCGCTGTGCGCAATATTGCAGGTGTTTAGATTAATTTGGCCGAGCATATGCTGGAACCATGTTTATTAGACTTCACTGGCCACACGAGGCACTGTGAACTTCCAACCTGGCAAACGTCGTGCATTGCAGATGTTTTTTGGAACAGCCGTGTCCTGTTTGTGAGTTCTGTGGAAGAGAACGGGCAGAAGAGTATTGATTTATTATCACAAAGGTAAAAGGTTTTCATTGATCTTAAGGTTAAGCTCTGTTTTCCCCCGATCAGACCGGAGAATGTTGTTGATAGACAGCTAAAGCCAGACAGCCTGACACTATCTCAACCTGCCATTGGTGTCTTGAGAGGTGACAGAAAGCAAATAGACTAATGTCACATGCCCATTTAATCGTTCATGTTACACTGGCTGACATTGTCCATTGCAGCATGCACCTCGACCCCACTCAATAGCTAATTACAATGTCTTTAGCCTCCTCTACCTCCAGCCTTTCCTCTTTTCAAAGGAGAGCACCTGGTGTCTATTAATTAAAAGGCTGACTAATGGAAGCTCCAGTAAATACTCGCCCTTTTAACTCTCTCACTTTGACACACTAAGTACTGTAACAGTGTTTTCAGCCAGGATTTCGATTTGGACAGAAGAACCATTCCTAAGCAGCTTGGTGTTCATGCACAATGTGGCAGTGACACGAATAAGCTGAAAGAAGTGTGTTTTCCACACACGGTAGGAAAATAATATTTAAATGATAATTCGAAATGTGAAAGAAAGTGTTTGACATTTTAGAAAAATATGCTTACTCATATTATTGCCCTGGGTGAGATCAGAAAATCAACACCACTCTCTGATCTATACCATAAATATGTAGCCAGCAGTCAGTTACCTTAGCTTAGCATAAAAACTGAAAAACAGCTTGTCTGGTTCTGTCCAAAGCTAACAAAATATGAAGTAGATTTAAATTTATATATGACAGATGAGTGGTATCGATCTCATCTAACTACTGGCAGGAAAATGACTAAGTGTATTGTCAAATTGGGTAATTTGTAGAGTCCATCCGTCTCATAAAGCACAGCCAGAGTCAGTGTGAGCTTATACCATCAGAGAAATAATAGTTGAATCTACAAAGAACTGAACTATTGACTCAATTCGTCTGAATCATAACCATTTATCTTTTTAAAACCTAAACCACAAGTCACGTCAAGTCAGATTTACCATCTGTAAAGAACATCCTGTATCCTCAGACCTTCAAATTGAATAAGGAAACATTAAACAGGTAAAACAATGAAGTTCAGTCCTCAAAACATAATCAATACTTATCTGAAGGGGTGGCACAGAAAATGGTCATGTATTTGTAAAGGTCACTTGCATCTTAGACGACATTTGATCGTGCTGCAATAGGTCAGATGAATCAGAAAAACACACAGAGGTCTTTCTGGAAGTATGGACTATAATATGAAGTTCTCTTTTGGTTATGAATTCCTAAGGGAGATTTGGGCTTTTTTGTCTTAATTAGCCTAGATAGTGACAGAGGACAGACAGAAAAGGTTCAGGGAGATGCCAGTAGACAGATGGTGTTACTATGGATGCCTTAGTCCAGTAATGTGGTCCACCAGAATAACTTTGAGACAGGCATTAAATCACAAGTGTACGACTGTTCCTTTTTTTTTTGACAACACGTGAGTCAGGTATCTACTGCAGGTCATATATAAACATGATGAACCTCTCTGCTGGGGCTCAGCTAGCGGAGGCAACAGCAGTCGGAGGAAAAAACACTGTCACCGGTTCGCAGTGGCCCCTCTGGGAAATCCATACGGTGAAAAGACGGCAGAAGGTCATCCGAATGTCTGATCACTTTTTACTTCACCGTGGTAACTTCACACAGAGTCTCCCCCCTCCGGATCTCCTTGTCAGTGCTATTGAGCAGTCCTGGTGCAAATTATTGTCCTGGATATAAATAGGCTGACAGCCTGGCAGGGCCAGGTGGTCTAATCTGCCAGTTCAGTGTCCTCCTGCCTGCCTGGCACGGTGCTGTGGCTCTGAAGTGGATGTTTTCCCCACATTCACACTGACCTCAGATTGTCAGTGGCACAGCTCCCTGGCAAACTAACGAAGCAGCTCTTTTGATGAATAGATAAGTCCTAAAAAACTAATGGTGGGGATCGATAAATATTCATCTTGTAACGTGGCAGAATAACCAGAATTGTATCTGTAAAAGTCATGAAAAAACAAGAAAGTAGGAGTGCTGCTTGGAAATAAATCTCTTTGTCAAGAGAGTTTTTTGGCACCATCTTGAGGCACCATCCAAGACACTCATCTATAGAGAAATAAAAAAATAAGCCTTTATTAAATTAACATAGCGAGAAAAGTTTAAAAAGGCTCCAAAGTAAAAGTGAGAGGACACTAACTGGGTTTCCATCCAAAGGTTTCAAAATTTTAGAGCCGATTTTGTGAAATGCTGAAAAGGGAAATGCAAATCGATGCCTGTTTCTTTTTGTTATATATATATTTTTGTGAATTATTAATGTTACTGCTAGCTGACCAACGCGTCATTCTCCATGTTTGGAAGCATCGGCAGGTGAAAGAGTTAAGAGTTATCAATATGCTGATGAATCCACCCCCTCCAAGCATAAAGAGCGAATTTTCAGCCTTTTTTTCAAACTTGCTGTTTCCATCCAAGTATTTATTCGGTTAAAAAGGCGAATAAGAAAAGATGGAGGATGGAATCAAAACCGAAACAATGGGTTGATAGTTGCTAAGAAGAATTGTCAGAGGGCATCTTTGCAGAAAGTTTAGAAAATGTTTGGCCTGACCAACAAATCTACTTATTTTACCTCCTGGTTACAAACTAATGGGATTTTATTCATTTATTTATTTATTTTTAGGCTCAATACTGGACTTAATTATTTGGTAAAATGCATATTTTTGTCATTGTGCCTCCCTGAACTCCCCCACCCATGTGCTATCTGCTAGTTTCCATTTCTCCCTCCCTCTTGGTCCTTTATCTTCTCCAGTCATGGAAGCCAGCTTGTCACCAGCAGACGCGTTGATGTCTAATGGTGGCGGGAGCTTTTTCCACAATGCCTGCAGCAAACAGGAAGGCTGACGGGCTGCTGGGAGAACAGAGGGAGGTTTATCTGGGACGACAGGCCTTCTCTCCATCACCATGCCAATAGAGACAGCAGCATAGGGCTCAGCGCTCCACGACCAGATAAGGTCCCCAAGGCAGAGCAGCGCTGCAGCCAGATCCCACTCACGACAATGGGTGGGCCAGACCAGGGACAAAGAACATTAAATTTAATAACAGTTTTACTTTGAATTAATGTTTTCTGACAACCGGGTCTCCGGTGCTTTCAATAATAAATGGGATATTAAGTACATAAGATATTAATGACTGGGAAAATAGACTCAGTGAAAGATCTGGGGGACGAGACAAAGGGAAAGAAATACAACAATATTTGATGATTTCTAATGTTTTAAAGATCACAACCGTGACAGTAGAATCATTTATATTGCTGTTTGCCATTTCCCCAAAATATCTGCCCTTCGAGCAACCTTTTTCTTTTATATTGTCTTTGGTGTTATATGTAGAAAATGGGATCCTGCTGGGGCAAACTCTATCCTACAAACTACTTTTATACAGCCCAAATTCGCTTCAGCAGGTATTTTTTATTTTATTATTTGCAGGAAACTTAATTGCTTTTTGGATTGTATTCACTGGCAACGTTTTCGTTTTTTCCCTCCAGTCCAGGAAGCGTGACATCCTCACACAGCACACAAGTTGTAGGGAGACGGGAGCTTTAGTTGGAAGGTTTTGGGGTGCAAAGCGTAGTATTTTATCACCACGGACCATCCTGCAACCCTTGTATTAGGTTAAGGCTGATGAACTCTTATTAAAGCTGCAGTGTAGAACATTTACATATAAATGAACGTCCGATCCATTCAGGTCCGTGCCAAACGAGTTCACACAATGCTGATTAAGCCTATCACCACCAGGTAAATGTCTCCGTATTTCACAGTAGACTGAGTTTTTTAATCTTGTGTCTGTGGAGACACTCCCTGCTGGCTGAAATTGACAGTTAAATATGTCATTTTCGTATGGGTTGCGTGATATTATGAACAATTAATCCACCATTTCACAGTCACCTAATTTTTTTTTCACCCCGTGTTTTTGTAATTAGTTTTTTTTTTTTTTAAACCATCAGCAGGTGGTGGAAAAACCAGGAGCTGAGGTATGAGAAGCTGAATCTGTGGGGGGTGAAGCAGAGTAGAGCAAGGATCCAGGGAAACAGGAGACGGGGATCCAGAACCAGAGCAGACAGGACTGCTGGGAGACAGCGTGAGACCAGGAAAACAGGCAACAACAAGATAGCAGGACAACTGCAGGAGAAAAGGGCTTGAAGCATAGACTGACGACCATCTGGTGGGGCTGAGTAGAGATGTTGATTATGGAACGGGCTGCAGCTGGTGGGGCTCTGCTCTGACTCCAGCACACCTGTCTCCACTCAATCAAACATACCGGCAGAGAGGGCTGAGATGCTGAGGAAGTGGCAACAGGTAGACACACATACAGATATCAAGTGTGACATGTGGTGTGACCCAAATCGTGATATCATGGTGTCATGACATACGAACTAGGTGTTAACCCCCTTTTCTAATAATTTAGAGAATACAGTGTGACCAGGAACGGGGGGCTGGTAAAGTTTGGGTGTATTTGATTTTAAATACAGCTCTGGAAAAAAATAAGAGACCACTGCATTTCATTTTCTGACATCAGCATCTCTACATGTTTTCCATTCATGGACGTGCACAGCTATTTGATCCGTTTTGCCCTCCTCGGCTGATGTTGCCCTTCTGAAGAAAAATATAATATAAAGGATTTCAGATTTCAACATGAATTCGTAATTTTCAGAAATTTCCTAAGATAAAGTTGTCCGACTGAGTCAATCATTTGGATTCTCATCAGACACCGTGAGAGAAAGGCAAAAAGGAGGGGAGGGCGGGGTAGGGTGGCACGCATAAAAAAAAATTAGAACTTATATTTTTGCAGCGGTCTCTTATTTTTTACCAGGCTCCAAGTTCAGGCCCAGATTCTCTTCTGTTAGGTGATAGTGCTGGGATTTCCTGGGGGTCTGTGCACAGTTCTTGGAGTAAGATGCTGCAGCTAGTGTGTAGCATGGTTCTCATCTGAAAGAACAAAAGATGACAACACTCGTGAACGTTTCTTACGAAGTTTGTTGTTCTCTTTTTGTTTCTTTTGGAGGGACATAGGCGAGGCTTGTTGTAGACTCTGGAATAATCACTGCAGTAACTTGGCTTAGAATAACCAGACAAATATTAACCCAGGTTTGAATGGTACCACATGCAGCTTGTTTGGTGCAACTGCAAAACAACTCAAACAGTGTTGCTGTGTAACATTTATTTTACACTACACACTCATTGCTATTGGGATAAAAAGAAAAATTCATATCTTAAAAAAAAATACTGGTATTTGGTATCAAATGGTATACCTCAGCCCTAATTATCACTTATTATTTTAAGTACATAAGTGTGTTCACACTATGCAGTGTCCAAAATTGTAGTGCACTGTGTAACACTCACACGGAGGAGTTTGGAGTGTGGATCGTTGGATACTTTCCACCCTCAACTTCATATCTACGTAGCAGAAGACAGCAGAACTTAGATGAAGGTAGATAAAGTGAGGGAGGCATCTACAGTGGACATTTCTGCAATATACCAACATAAATATATCGAAAAAAACTATTGTGGTACAAGAAAACCACACAACAGCAAAGCACAATGCTCGTTTCAATAAGCTGCTACGTGTCCTAGATCAGGGATCCAATAGTCAGTTGCTGCCTGTGGAGTAATTTCTGCAGCAGCAGCGTTTGATTGGCGACAGTATGCAACTGCAAAGTGCAATGATCTTTCTCTTACTTTAACCAACAGCTTGGATTATCTTTATTTATTTGCTTTTTAAACAATTTAATATTTATATGCTGAAGAACATACTGAGCACGCTCAAGAATATAATAATACACGCCCATAAGTACATATTCATACATTCATATATATATATATGAAAAAAGTGAATAATGAGGGAAAGAAAATAAATAAATACGGTTTAATATTTTATATTATTTGATTTTCTTAATCAGAACCATGAAAATATTTATCAAGCTGTTTCCAGGAGTGAATACTGTAAACAAACCATGAAGGAAACAGTTTGCAGCTAAATGTTAAACATAAAGGTTTCCTCATTATGCTGATGGCAAAAATGTGATCCAGTCGAATTTCTGTTTCCTATCATTTCTATAACATAAGGCTGAAAAAATCATTGTCTTTTAAATGTTGTTGTGTACTTCATACAGACGCTCTCTGTAAAGACTCTAATCCTCTTCAGTGTGAAGCTTACTGTTGAACAAACTGTACACTGAAGAAAGAAAGAAAGTCCTCTTTTATTTCTTGGCTGTTCGATCCCATCGCTGTTGTTGCGAGCTCCTTGTGTGTACACAAGGTCTTCTGGGAAATCGCTCCATTCAGTATCCATCCTGTTCTGTACTTGGAAATCCAGTTCTGTGTTTGGCCAACCATGCCAGGCACTTAAATCACAGAGGGCCAGTTTCCCACTGGGTCATTCCAGCCTGTCAGCGCGGATGTAAAGGCAGGCTTTATCTCCTTAGACTTGAATATGACCATGAATAATGGAGAAGCAGGTAGAGCAAGTAATGAAGAGGGATCAGAGCAGTGTTACATTTTCCACGCCTCTTTGGTATTAAGTCTGTGGCATGATGCCACTGAATCATCAAATCTGATTTACTGCTATCATCTCGAAGCGGGAATGGAATGCAGTAATCAAAAATCAACAAAAAAACATCATGAGCTTGGAGATTTCCGACACATGATGGATGAGACCTGTAGCAGCCTCATAATAAAAGAAGCTGTTACAGCACTAGACGTGCAGCTGAGGACAAAAAGCTGTTCTGAGGGTAATTCATTTGGTTCAGGTCACGTCTTTCCTCTTAATTCTGAGCTGGTTATGAGGGGGAATGGAAGACGTAGTGAAGGATTCGGGGGTCTGCTATATTTCTTGCTTGTTATTTGTTGTGTGTCAGCATAAACGTGTTTGGGCTCTGCACGAAATTAACTTTAGTCACCGAGGTCCGAGACAATAGCAGCCAGGAATCGCTGAGCCAATCGCACCACCTCGGCAACGGCAAAGCCATCTCGCTCCAGCAGACCACTTAATAGCTTTGGCTGATGCAGAGTTTGGAAATCTATCAGTCAACTGGGCCAGACGGAGATGAGCAGCCCGCTCCGCTACACAACCTGTGGGCCAGGAAACAATGAACCTGTCCTCATCGGGAGTTCAGGCCCTTTGGTGTCAGGCTTTTTTTACTCAGAATTCGATTTTCTGAGACTGAACTGGACTGCAAAACTACTGTCTAATACAGTTTACCCGGATGACCATCGGTGCAGAATTGTAGAATTCTGTAATTCTGGAAGTATGTATTCCTATAAGAAAGTGGAAGTTTCAGTAGATTCTTTTATGTTTGGCCAATTGAGGGTGTGTTGGACTGTTACACAGACAAACTGTACATGGACATACACTGAGATAAAGAAATAAAGAGACATGCAGTTAAAGTTATTACAATTTATGTTGAATGTGCAGCTATCCGGGCAACACGGTGGTGCAGGGGTTAGCGTTCTGTTCTCCCCGTGTCTGGTGGGTTTTCACCAGGTACTCCAGCTTCCTCCCACAGTCCAAAAACATGCTGAGGTTAATTGGAGACTCTAAATTGCCCGTAGGTGTGAGTGTGTGAGTTAATGGTGTGTGTGCCCCATGATTGGCTGGCGACCATCTGGGGTGTATCCCTGCCTCTCGCCGTAACATGCTGGGATTGGCTCCAGCAGACCATGTGACCCTAATGAGGAATAAGCAGGTATAGAAAATGACTGCAGATGTCCACTTTTTAATGAATTAGCAGCTAAACCAGCTAGTGTATTAGCGTGTGATTTTTAAGCGATGTTATATTACATTTGTTATGTTGGCTGCTCGATCGATGAATTGTAATGAAAGCGCTGGGAAGCAACATGAGGAGGAGCACTGTGATAAAGAGCTTTACACTGCAATGAAAGTGCTGCACTGTGATATCTAAGTCTATGGGATTTAATCCTTCAATGATAGTAATAATGTGAATATCTATCAAAAAAGGACATACACCAATGTGCTATTCGCAAGTTGAGAGAGATACATGAGGCACAAATGCGACTTCTTGCTTTTATAGATAGATATTCATATTCATTCATTTAGAGAAGTTAAGAAGAATATTCAATATTAACTCAATCAGTGACTGGTTTGGTTGAAAAATAAACCCTGAAACAAGTTGTTTGATCTGTAGATAACTGGACTTTGTTGAAACTCATCAATGCTTGTGATAATATTAACATTGACACCAACTTCATAAAACAGCTGCATTTAATGTGGTAAAATGGCTCAACTCATCTAAAATATTACTTTATGAAAACAGGACCAGTGAAGTTGTGAAATCTATAAAAACCGCTCAGCCCCCAGTGTGTGTGAGTCTGCACTTTACTTGTTTTCTAACCGGCTCCATTTATCATGACTTAAACTGTGGAGAATTGTGGTTCCTTTATTCAGAGATGAGCTGAACACAAATACATCAGGACGTTGGGATCAGGGATTTTTATTTATTTTGCCAGTTTTCAGCTGTAGATCCTCATGTTTAGAATGTTATAGATCATGGAAGCTACAATTCTATAATTAGTGATTAGTTTAGATGTAAAAATACTCATACAGTCTTTACATATAATTGTCATATACCAAGAGATACAAGAAGAATTACCACAGGGACATGAGATTAAATGAAATGTGTTCTTCATTTTATGAAGCCTTTAAGACTAACAGACTTTTGTTGTCATGGTTATAATAGCAACCTTATGATTAAAGGAAATGACTGAATGTTGGCAGAATGAGAAAGTAAACCATCCTGACCTCCTCTCCCTGCAGATTTTGTGACAACAATGACACACTACTTCCTGCTTTCCTCCCGATGGAGTCCTACTTTGTCACTTCAATGAAAACATGTCATATTTGGGGATTTGCTGAAACAACGGTTGTTTTTCTTGGGAGGACATGTCTCATGAGTGAAGCTCCAAAAATGCTGCATCCTACATACTGCAGAACACAATGAATTACGATTATCCTTGAAAAACATCTGTTTTTAATGGCTACATTAATAATATTGTAGTTGTTCGTTGTTGCACATCTCCCCGAAATTTTCCTTTGACTTCATATTTGGAAACGTGGATTTATGCAAAACATTAAGATCCAAGTTCAATGGGTTTTGCCTGAATCTGTAATTAGTGGCCAGCATGGTAGCATGTCTTAAAGGCCCATTCATACCCTACGTGTGTCAATTACATCCATATCTGTCTATATGTTCTGTCTATAAATACCTTCTAACGTCCATTAAGGTGAACAATACACAGGATTCCTTCTAGGTGGCTGGGCGCCAATAACCACCATTATTAATAATGGTGACTGTCCAGGAGATGAGATTATCGTGTTCTATGTAAACATTTTTAAAGGAAAAATAAATAATAGTGGACCCTCACTCAACCCTTTGATGGGGAATTCCTAAGTTTGCTTTTTATTACACCCTCCATCCCAGATCTCATCCAAACTATCACATACCAGCTGTTTTTCCCTGTGCCCTGGACACACTGCATGGTAAATATGAGGATGATTGCAGACAAGCTCTGCTAATCACTCCTCAAAACACACAAACACACAGAAGATAATCTTCTTCCTGACTTTGTTGCGCATTTCATAAACGCATATAAACTCAATCGCGGCCACACCTTTTCAGGTTGGTTCTTTAACGCTCTGTTTCATGTCAAATTACAGACAAAATTAAAGAATATTCATATTCACATATCCATCTTTTACATGGGGTATGAATGGGGCTTAAGATATTCAGGGGTGTAAAAGTGGAAGTTTTAGTGCATAACACCAAAAAAAGGTGTGACTGAAATCCAGAATCCAAGGAAATCAAAGCATTTTGGTTCGTCTAGTGTTCAAATTACTTTAGTCTTATATATATATATATTATATAACCATGATCAAGGCCATATTCTTTCCCAAAAATATGTTGCAGACAGTCTCCTCATTAAAAACATTTATTCATCACATAAAAAATGAAATTCTCTTGACATTATGCTTCTTACAAACAGTATTTACTGTTGCCAATCAGTAGGATATAAATGTACTTTCTGACAGGCAGTGTTTTTGACAGTATGTTTTTAGAAGGACTTTTTAGAATGAGGCTTGTAACCCTCTGACCCCTGACCCTAGGACATGGACACCTGCTGTCCCTTCTGCTGACAGAGCTGCTGCCTGAGGACGTATCTGTCTTTGCCTTTGTGGATCTGGAGCTTTTTTGTGCTGATGCAAGAAGAAATGAATATTTCACCAGGGAGAGCAGGATGTGTGTTATTGTATCCTGTTGGTACTGAGTAATGTCTGAACAGTCTGTCATGTCAACATGTTGCACATATCTGTTATTTCATGGATACAAAAGGCTTCAGGAGTATAAAGTCACACCAGTGTGCAGAACTAATATATAACTCAATGACAAATGACACGGCATATTATTTTCCTTGGTTTCCTTCCACAGCTTGGTGAGGAAACCGTCTTGTGGTAATGACTGAGTGTTACATGTGTCTGAGGTTAGTCCTAGAAATGTCAGAGAAGAAGGAAAAAAGGAAGTTGTACTTTGATGCCGTTATCAGCACAATTACATGTTCAGAAATCCCAGTTAAAATAAGTTTCAGATGTGCAGCAGGTGCCTCTTTCTGTTGGCAGGAATCACTTATTACTCACACTTTGTCTTATTAACCTACAATTTACTCGGAGGCTTACTGAGATTTGTTTTTTGCCAAATGGATTGTGTGGTTACTGGAGGCGAATCTTAAAGTCTTTGTAACATGTGTCATTCTGTGTGTTTCAGGTCATGAATCTTTCTTTGGCTCGGTCTTTAATTAGGTTTTCGAAAGAAAACGTGAGAGAAATTGTTGCTTTTGCTTGGAGTCAAACAGTTGTAATATCTGCAGTTTGATGCCCATTGGTAGTGAGATGTGGGCGTTTGGTTTGGGTCACGTGGTTGATGCCAGAGATTAAATGTTGTTGTTTTGTTATTCAAGGGATTAAGATTCATCTGAAAGGCGAGTATCCAGGGAGGTTACAGAGATGCTGACCAAGTGAAGATAAAGGATTTTCATGCAGCTTAATGTAATGCAAGCACGTAAATCCCTCTGCAAGCGCTGCAAATAATACTTGATATTACTGACAGCAAAAAGACTAAATGTCTGCAATACTGGAAGTATGACGCAGCTGTATTCTTCTGACTAATGAAACAGAAATATTTCCATCTAATCCAGAAAATCACAGGCAATTGCATTAACCTTTACATATAGGTAAGACTATGAGGAGCATGATAAAAGATAGAGATTATCATATTATTTAGACACTTTATGTCTTATTAAAGATTATCAAATCATTATAGAAGAAAAAAGACAGAATGTCTGCATCTTCTAAAAGAAAAAGAAAACTTTAGTTTGCACTATGTTTAGAAATCTGCACAGTATGAATTAAACAAGTTTAAACTGCATTAACCATAAGATCTATTTCTCCTTAAAGGAAAACAGACCAAATAGAAGGCATGGAACACCTTTATGAAATATTAGTCGTTAGTAGTTGTCAGAGATCTGTTATTTAGCTGTTTATTGTAAATTTATTTAGGGCCTTCATTAGTTTAATTTTAACTGGATTAAACTGGATGAGGAATTTTCCAGAACATTTAAAGTTTAATTTACTTTTTGACCACTAGTATTGCTATAGAATAATGTTTTAAAGTAGGAAGAATATGGATAGCAAACCAATAATTTACTGAATGCTGCAGAGAGATGTGTTTCTGTATTTATACAAGAACAGTTGATTAATTGATTAGTTGATCGCCACGACATTGATCTGTAACTATTTTGATAATCATCCTATAAAAATCCCAAAAATCACCAATAATTAAGCTTCTCAACATATGAGGATTTTCTGAATTTCATGTGATTTTGGTGTTTAAACTGCTAGATAGATAAATAAAAAGAAGAAAACATTTACTACAGCGATTTGTTAGTTGTTGGATTAGAAATGAGGTATGAGGAGGGGCCCAAATGTGAATTTTGAGGTGCTTTGTTGAATTTGATCTGGTTTTTTTTGGTTCTAGACTGATCTATGCAACTTTCCAGTGACTGAGCTAATGTTTTCCACCATGCATGAAGGCTGGTATCACATCTAGAGACACGTACTCGTCGGTATAGACAGAATTGGTGTTCACAGCCTCTTCTCTAATTACGACTCCTGTAGCCAACGCAATTTGCGTCCACACATGGCGATTCGCCCCGGAGGTGTAAATGCTACTCGCGTGTGTTCTAACGCTAAGTGTGTCGCTAACGCTAACCACCCAGTCACTCCGGGCATGTGGTTAGCATACGCAATGCTGTCTATTTTTGTGCTGGCTCCAAATCTCAAATTCACTTCTGGCAGAGAGTGTAGAAAATAAACCATCAGCAAATAACGTTTTACTACTTTAATGATGACAGTAACGATGATGACAGAACCATGATAGAGACCAGCTTGACTTTACATTTATGTTTTAAGTGTGTTTCCACTAGGTTTCAGGCCTTGGTGTCAAATATCCACATGGACCACTGTCATTTAAAGTCATTTAAAGTCATTTAAAGGGGCCCTATTATGAAGAAATCTCTTGTTTCTGGGATTCCTGCTAAGCTAAGAAATAACTCCACTAACTTATGGTGTTGTCGCCTGGCCTCCGTACACAAGCCATTTGGAAATGGCTCCTGTTGTGATGTCACAACAGGACTGGAAGTTATAAGAAACTGTAGCAGCCGATATTGTAATAAATTTCCTCTTTTTAAAATGTAATAGGCCAATAACTTTGGGCCTTTTTGTTATTACATTATTGGCCTGGTGAAGAAATATTTTTTTTTGCAAATGTAAGAAATGAGCTCCCATGGTTCCTCTTCCTTGCAGAGAGCCAATCACAACAGAGTCGGTCTTTCAATAGGAAGGGAAGGTGGAAAACAATGTTTTCCAGATTAAGTGTGTGAGAAGGCCGACTGTATTGCTGCTAGGGGTCTAACTAGGTGCTTTTGGACCATAAAAGAAGGCTCTATTCATAAACAGGCCATGAAAATAAAATATTAAACCATGAAATAGCTAAACATGACCCCTTTAAAAAATAAAAAGCTGTTCAAAAGCTGTTTTCTTTCCAGATTAATTATGAATTATGATGTTAAATATATTTTTTGTTAATAATGAATATTGGTATTGAGTTGAAGCACAATACTTCACAACTGCTGTGATTAAATATTTATGGACTCGCTACAGTATCGGACTATTTCTCTGTCATCTGCTGCTCTCTCTTCTCTTTCTTCTCTCTCTCATTCAATCATGTGCTGCTGTCTGTTTATGGAAATTGTATTTATTCACCAGATAAACCCTGCTAAAGGACAGTAAATGTAAGCCGTGGGATCATTCGTGTATGGATCGCAAACTAAACAAGCCAAATCCGAATCACATCATAAAATCAACAAGCAATTTCAATCTTTATTGAAAAGTTAATGTGGCTTAATCTTACTTACCCTTCCTTCTCCTTTGGTAAATGATAAAAAACGATATAAGCTCTGCCCTTTCTCCTCTCATCTCTTCCCACTGTAACTTCACTGACCAGCTGTGTCACGTCACTCCACAAAATGACCCGGTTCCACCCACGCCACTTAATATTGGCGACATATTGCTACCAATAAAGAGAATGACCTCAGGTAGGACAATCAAGCCTTGATGATGGTGCTGGGCAATATGAGAGAATTGGTATTCATTGTGTCCGTTTTCAAACGATGAATTATTTATGGTTCGCTTGAAGCCTCTGCTGGGCAGCGTGCAGAAGAATGAGTGCAGCAGGCAGGGTTAGTGGTGAGGAGAGAAACAAAGAGAGTTAAAGGCTTAATCTGCTGAGAAAAACTAGTAAAACAAGTCAGTCTACGCTAATTGTTGTGGGTTATCTCTATTGCTGCACTGACTAAATGATGCTGGAACAGAGTTGAGACGTTAACCTGCATCAGAAATGTGATTGTGATGACTCTTGTATAACGTAAGATTAAAAAAAAACAACTTACAATTCTAAAAAAAAATGAATTTGGAATTTTACAGGCCATTTTCTCATACTTAGATTAGAACGACCCACTTCAGTGACACTTTTCCTACTATCTGTATTCTAAAGATTGTTTGTCGTATATCATTCATAGCCAAATTTATTAGCATTTAATTCCTAAAAGAATTAAAAAATATATTTTGTTTTGATTTACAGAGTGATAGAAATAGATATTCGCCATTTTCCTCTTCGAAAACCTTTAAATTGAAGAGGTCAACAAAATAGAACAGCAATTTTCTAAAACTTTTTGCAAATGAGGGCATATTCATTTGAAATAATCCCTCATTTGCATATTTATACATACACGATCATGTCATATATCTGAAGAGAATTTCTCTCTGACTGGATCTTCACTATAATGGAAGTGCACAGGGCAGATTTGAATCCTAGTAGAAAAACCTAATTCACTTTGGTTGGAAGCCTGGTGTGTGAATAGCAGCAGTCTCACTGAGCTGCACTCTGTCATGTTTCTCATGTCATTCATTTGTACTTGCTGTGAAAGGGTTTAAATGAGCGTTGCTCCTGTTTGTGCCAGAGGCGTTCTGTCATCTTCCAGAACAAATCTAGCTCCACAAAACAACAAAACAGGACAGATTATTGATAAAAAGTGAGATTAAACCATGAGCTTCCTGTTTAGAAAATAGCTGCTGAAAATCTGCCCTGTTTATTTCCATTATATTGAAAATCTGGAAGGAGGGAAATCCCTACAAAACAGTGAAATTAGGATTTCTATGCTTCAGATTTATACCCGGAACATGGGAAATGTTATAAAATATAGAACTATCCCTTTAAACATGTTATAAAATAAATAATTGTCTTCATGTAAGTAATCAAGTGGAGAAGTTTAATGCTGATGTCTATTAGTGAATATGTTTACCCTCTTATCTTTTTATTCTGCATAAATGTGCTCACACAAAATGCTCCAGACTATTCTGCTTATATTGTGTTGTATGACAAGGTCACATTCTGTGTCTTACTGGTTGCTGAACACCTCATTGAAGCTGCATCACGTTGATAGCTCTGTCATTTATATCAGGTGCAAACAATTTCCAGGTTACTCGGCTTAGATCCTCTTTGAGGGGAAAAATATAAGAAATACTGATGCTCCTGCAATATTAGATTTCAGTTTGTGATGTTCACTGAGGCAGGTGTGTTATCACTGTCAGATGGTGTAATGACTGGTGGATAGGAAGTTATTGTCCTGTGGGCTGTCAAACAGTGGACACCGGAGCATGTAGAGCCAACAGAGGGTGGAGAGACGCCAGGAGGCTGCAGGATGCAGGAGGCTGGAGAGAGCTGGAGGATGCAAGAGCAGACTGGAGGATGCAGGAGGCTGGAGGATGCAGGAGGCTGCAGGATGCTGGAGGCTGCAGGATGCAAGAGCAGACTGGAGGCTGCAGGATGCTGGAGGCTGGAGAGAGCTGGAGGATGCAAGAGCAGACTGGAGGATGCAGGAGGCTGGAGGATGCAGGAGGCTGCAGGATGCTGGAGGCTGCAGGATGCAAGAGCAGACTGGAGGCTGCAGGATGCTGGAGGCTGGAGAGAGCTGGAAGATGCAGGAGGATGCAAGAGCAGACTGGAGGATGCAGGAGGATGCAGGATGCAGGAGGATGCAGGATGCAAGAGCAGACTGGAGGATGCAGGAGGCTGGAGAGAGCTGGAGGATGCTGGATGATGCTAGAAGATGCAGGAGGCTGCAGGAGGAGACTGGAGGCTAAAGCTATACCAGAGGTTGTGGAAGACTTATTAACAATTATGTTAACCCAAAATTCTGCACATCAAAAATTAATTATGGTGTTTTTTTTATACATTTTATACTACAAACAAAAAGAAATGCAATTTACAAACTACTCATACATATATTATATGATTCTCTACTGGCTGTAGAACAAATTCCCTTCACTGGATAATAAAGTTTACTGAACTATACCTTCTTTTATTCAGGTAACACTTTACTTGAATGGGGGTGACACCTGTCATGAACATGCTGAAATGCTTGTGACAGTTGTCGTTCAGTGTCATTTGGTAAATTATGTCACTTTTGATGCAAAGTTGACAAGTTTGACATATTTTGGTTATAACAACTTGACATCAACCAAGACAAAATAACCTGTCATTTGCTGTTGACTGAAAACTATTAATCGACCTAATGTAAAAACAAATTTGTATTTAAAAAAATAGGTTTTACTTTAAACTATCTAATCGTTTTCACTGAAAGAAACAGTAAAAACAATTTGATGACAGTCTCATGAACTCCCATTTACCATTTATTCTTCAGGCATTGTTCAAAATTAAAACTGTAAACATATTATATTGGAATAAAGTGATTAACTAGGGGACAATCTGTGCGTTTTATAACAGCGGTCACCAGCTCTCTCTGCTCTAACACACATGATTCTAATTCTTAACTCGTTATCAAGCCCTTAACAAGCTTCTTCTGCTTGATAACGAGTAAATAATTAGAATCAGGTGTGTTAGAGTGGGGAGGTTCTTAAAACATTGGTGTAACACACCAGCATCATTTCAGCCTGCGGATTAAGTTCTCTATTCAGGCTGAAGTTGACCCTGTGATTAAAGTTCCATCGCCTTCACTAACAGCACAGACCCACAGCATTTCAACCTCACTAAAGAGACAGAATAGAAATCAAATCACCTGAGCTGGTGGACAAGACCTTTTGGAACACCTGCCAAGTCCTGTCCTTGAATTTGTGCAGCTTCCTCCTCTTGAAAGAGATTGATTCACCGCCTCAAAATGATTCTTAACTGGATTCACTCAATGGCAGCTTTTCTTATTTTCCTCCTTTTATTTTGACAGCTTCAGCACTTTAGTCCCATTAGTTCCTTTAACCATCAATCATTAGGTAAAAGGACTTTAAATAGAAAAAAACACAGAAATGAAAGTAAGAGATAATAAAACATGAGCATCAGTGCCTTATTCCTTATTCTTTAATTTATAAACATCTCACATTAAATGCATGAAGTCAATGCCCATTGCTGTCATAGTCTTGTCAGGTAGTATTTTTTATTGCATTTTGACAGTTTTATAGTCATATTTATTCAAAGTAATATTAAATTACACACTTCCTTTCACATCTTTTGTTCACAGGGAATCACATACATTTATTCATGGCAGCTGCCATATTATCGGCATTAACCACCACATATGGTGCATTTGTCTCTCTCTCTTTCTCTGTGATACACTCATAACAGATGTGGCTGCACCTGCACCATGACTTGTTCTCGTGTCGTTGCACAACAACACCCTCTTCCAAACTCTCCCTGTGCCGTTACCTGCAGTCAACAAGATAATTCATGATGCAATCAACTCGTATGGCAAAGAATATGAGACTTCATGGTGCATTCAATTGCACCTTGTAAACTATGAAATCTATTCTTGAATGGCCAAAAGGTTGTTTCTTTCTTTTCCATTAATGCTTTCTTGTTCTTTCACTACAACATTTTTAATATTATTCAACTTTAATATAATTCTTAATGTTCACATAGCATAGCAAGTTTCTACTGGTCTTAAATTGCCCCAGAAGTGTCCAGTTATTCTTATTATCTGCTGCCTCATGGTTCATGTATTGCTGCTGGTGGATGTAAGCTGACTGTATAATTACACGTCTAATTCCTATCAAGTGTCAGCAAGTAGAACGTGTCTCCTGGCATCTGAACTGCGTTTGAAACACCAAACACAGTCATTTGTCAAGCGGCCAAGAAATAAGGTGTCAAGGGATGTCATGATTTAAAACAGTGAAAACCAGAAAGTCAGTGTTGAAGATGCTAAGTAAAACGTTAAATGGTCCCAAACCAGAACACTTTGAACAGCTTGACAGCAGAGTGTGAAACAGGATGAAGAAATACCACGGATAGCTGAATTTCAAAAGTATTTCCTAATAATACATTTCACTTTAAGAGGACTTCAATGGAAAGGACTAAAGAGGGTTAGTTGACAAAGATATTTGAGACAAACTTCAACAATCTCCAGAATAAGCAGGATAAAGTATCTTAAATGAAGGAAGCACTTTATCTTGTTGGAAAATAAGACATTAAACATTAAATATGGGATATAAATATTTATAAAATGTGTTTTGTTAAGAGAAGTTGTCTTAAAACAGTCTTTATCCAAACATATGTGTGTATATGCACTGAAAAAAAAAGGTTTTTTGAAGTCAAGTGGTTGCAAGTGGTTCATTTGTATTTTGAGAATAATCTATTTTAATTTTCCAAAAGATACTACCTAAATACATTCGGATGGAGGTAAATATACTTCTTATTTCTGCTCTACAATAATAAAAGCCAATCTAATTAAAACTTTTAGCTGTTTTTCGAACAAAACCAAACATTTTACTTGTCTGCACATACCTAGAAACTGGAAATGGAACCTGTAATAGTAGAATAGCATCAGTACATAACAATTCAACATAAATTGAATGAAGGCAACTGGACTTGTGTCTCGAAAGATGTTTCACCTCTCATCCAAGGGCCTTCATGAGTTCATAGGCATCGGTCTGACTAGTCTGCACGAGTCAAACAAACAGTGGAATAAGACTCAGGTATTTGACCTCTGTGGGTGTGTTGACCAAAAGTACATGTGAAAGTACAGGTTTCACTTGAACATTGTTGGCATCTCATGTCGCTAGGGTTAAGTTATAGATGGTGGATAGATGTTGTCCTTCCTCCAGTTCTCTTTCAAACCATCTGCCTGCTCTTTCCAGAATCTTGACATTGCTGCCTTCAAAGGGATGTTGAGCCTTTTCTTTTAGAGGGGTATAGACAGCTGAGACTGGACCAGAGGAGTTTGCCCTTCTGTGTTGCACCATGCGTTTGTTTAAAGGTTGTTTATTTTCACCAATGGTCCTTGGCCGTGCTGCATTGAACAGAACATATCAGATTGCTTTTCTGGTCCTGTGGTTGTCCTTTGGGTGAGAGTGTTCGGGGGTTGGAAACATACACGGATTCAATGTTTGTTATAAATTCTCCTGAGTTTCTCTGAGACCCCTGACACGTATGGAATGACAATATTTTTGCGTTTGTCCTTCATTTCCTCAGTATCCTCCATGGTAGTAGTCTGTCTGGGGCGTGTTGTTTTGCAAAAGGTCCAACTCGGATCTTTGGCCCAACCGAACCGTTGCTCTCGTCATTCAGTAAGATACAATGAATGGTCAAATAAAACAAAGGCTTTCACAGGTACTTTTGGTGGTTAAGACGTAAAAAACCCGGGTCTCTGTTTGCCAGACTAGTGCGGACTAGTCAGACCGATGCTATGAACTGATGAAGGCCTTTGGATAAAAGGCGAAACGTCTTCCTAGATAATTATGGGTCCAGTTGCCAGTTGGATGAACAACAATCATTCTCAAGTTGCAACAGAGACACAAACATAAAATCAAATAAAACATTTGCAATGATTAAGTGACTCAGATTCCAATGATCTTACAATCACTTTAAATTCAGAGAGGTTAACCAGATCTTGGAATTTAAGCTCATTCTGCGGAACTTTCCAAGCAGATGATCCAAAAACATGAAGTTTTTTAAAGTTTTAGGAATAGTCACGGATATAGAATCCTATGAGGAAGGCAGCACAAGACCAGGTCTAAGATTTTAGATGAAAAAACAACAAATCACCACAGTTAAAGGTGAACAAGAGAGAAACAAAACTCCATTTCAAATGTTTCAGTGGATTTTCGATCTTACAGTTCAGCTTTAGTTCCTACAGCCACCTTGCCACATTTCTCAAATTATTCTTTGATGACTGAATAAACAGTGTACATGTGTTGCAATCAACAGTTAGTTTAAAGGCAAAAGCAGGACTAACAGAGCAGAAATTTAATTAGTCAGAAATTCCTGAGATTGCTTTGCCTTCTGATACAGTACAGAGTTTTTTATTTCTTATTTTTATTGGACAATCTATTTATCCCTCTTCTGTGACGGATTTCTCTCTATGATTGTTCAACATAAATTTGGAAATAAGTGAGTCTTGGGGAAAAAAAGAAAAGACTTAGATTCAGAGCACCTCTCACTTTTATTACTACTATATCTTAATCTTTTGAAAAAACATCTTTTCCTAATTTGATGCAAAGTGATGTCATAATTTAAAATCCTAAGATAATTATATATTTCAGGTTGTCAAGTATAATTTCTGCTACTTTCCTCTTTGGTCTGTCACTGTTTGGTTCAGACATGTTGATGCTAGATTGAATAAATCCAGCATCAACACAAACATTAAAAACAACTTACAGTCTACAGACCACTGGAAAAGGAGCAGTAAAAGAGACGTAGGCTGCAGAAAAGGTTTAAATAAAACATTTATCTTTTGGTTTATGAATTTCTGATGACCTTCTCAGGCTCAGGGTGATTTTTGTATGAATATTTTCCTGAAGTAGCTAAAGGAAAAAAAGAGAAACCTTTTGACTTATGAAGAAAAATAACAAGAGTTACAAGAGTGTTTTTATGATTTATGATCCAGTCATTTCTTATTTCATGAATACATATGAACAGCTGCTGTTAGTGGCATCATTCAAGATGTGGTGTGTCTAACACTGATGGTTTACTGGTCCTTCAGGTCAGCTGACCAACCAATGAAAACATTCCACTATAAAAGGTCTTAATTTAATTTCTCCGGGTGCATTTCACCTGTTAAAATCCAAATTATCAAATCAAATGCATAAATCATGTGAGAAAACCTCAGCTACAACACTAAATTAAGCATTTCTTTATCTGTAGTAAAACACAGAGTTATTATTGCAATATTCTAGCTTCATTTGCTCTGTCGCAGTAACATAAATGAATTTAGCCTTAATTTAGCCTTTTTTTCAAGTTTATTTTCTTCATTTTAGTCAATTTCGTCTCTTAAACAATACGTTAGACTAGACACAAATGTGTGCTTTGGTGTAAAAGTACCTTAGGACCATAGGAATAAATTCTCTTTGTTTTAGAGATACACACCTTTTTTCTTTTTTCAAAATGGCCACCCATAATACACTAAAGTCCATAAGTTTTCACATGTAGATAAACATACATATGAAACACATTTGTCTTAGTAACAAAACTTGGCATTTTGTCCCAATACAACTGTAAATATAATTCTTAAATCAAGACCAAATTAACCCAAATCAGGAAAAAAAAAGTTGAAATAAGAAATTATCTGCCAGTGGAATGAGATAATTCGACTCAATATTGGACTAATTGTCCTAAAAAACAAGATATAAGAAGATAGATTTTATATTTTGATGAGTGAATGAACTGGGCTCTCCAGTTAATTCATGTCATAATTTAATATAGTGTCCAGTATATTGATTACAGCATGAGAGAATAATTTGTGCCACACTACTTTATCATTCTAGAGTGTAAGAGTGTACAGGGCCCAGAATTTGATGCTACGTCCCTGTAAAGGAGTCCTGAAAGAATAGATGTGATGGAAAGCAAACTCCTATATGAGTAGATAATGTTAGTAAAGCTCACAGTTGAAAATTTTTAAAAAATTGTCTCTGAGCGATCAAATTGAAGCTCCACATCACGGATCATTCTGGAGCTAAAGCTGTCGAGCAGCGTTTCATTTTCTAACAATTTAATTTCCCTGCCTTTGTTCTTCTCTCTTGCTTACTTGTTACCTTGACACGGCTGTCAGGAGTGATTTAAACATTCTCGCCGGGTTCATTTCCTCCTTAAGTTGCTGACATTTATTTATTTCATCCTCTTTTCTGGGAGAGGAATTCAGGCAGGTGCTTGGCACCGTTCTCCGCCGCTCTCTCAAACCTGTGATGTACGTTTACGTGGGCGTGTGAAAATGGGAAAAGGCTTGGAACGAGTCCCTCGTTTTACTAACTGGAAATGGATGCAAAGAGAACATGTGGCTGTACGCGATTAAACAAGGTGCACCGGCTCCCAACGCTATCGTAAATAACCCGAGGGAAGGCCTTTTCCGAGCTCCTGTTCAGTCAAGGATGTCTGTTCCTGCTTCCAGACCAGACTGACAACGATGCTGTTGACATCAATCTCCACAGCTAAAAACATCACCGCCGTTTTAATCAAAACTTCAAATAAAACCCAGAAAAGTGCAGAATCCGTGTATCATTCGTTCAGTCGTTTTTCAAAACTAAACCATAAATGAAGAAGAAAAGAAAAAATGAAGAAATCAACTCTTTTTTTGAGTTCCGAAACAAAAAAAACAAACTTTTTTTTTTCTTTTCAATTACGTGCTCGTAGGAAAAACTGAAGAAACGTCATTGTTTCATCCGATCTTGACCTAAAGTAAGTTGAGTGACCTGGAAATGAAGTGATTGACATGAGAGACGTGTAATTTGCAGACGGTCCCTGATGTTGATAATGAAAATGATGGTAAATTTAAAGCTTGGAGACGCTGTTTTCTGTCTGCTACTCGTTCATCACAGCATGATGAACAGTCTTTAGTTAGCTGCAGATACAGACAGATACAGACAGATACAGACAGATACAGACAGATACAGACAGATACAGACAGATACAGACAGATACAGGCAGATACAGACAGATACAGGCAGATACAGGCAGATACAGGCAGATACAGGCAGATACAGACAGATACAGGCAGATACAGACAGATACAGGCAGATACAGGCAGATACAGACAGATACAGGCAGATACAGACAGATACAGACAGATACAGGCAGATACAGACAGATACAGGCAGATACAGGCAGATACAGACAGATACAGACAGATACAGACAGATACAGACAGATACAGGCAGATACAGACAGATACAGGCAGATACAGGCAGATACAGACAGATACAGGCAGATACAGACAGATACAGACAGATACAGGCAGATACAGACAGATACAGACAGATACAGGCAGATACAGACAGATACAGGCAGATACAGGCAGATACAGGCAGATACAGACAGATACAGGCAGATACAGACAGATACAGACAGATACAGGCAGATACAGACAGATACAGGCAGATACAGACAGATACAGACAGATACAGGCAGATACAGACAGATACAGGCAGATACAGACAGATACAGACAGATACAGGCAGATACAGACAGATACAGGCAGATACAGACAGATACAGACAGATACAGGCAGATACAGACAGATACAGGCAGATACAGGCAGATACAGACAGATACAGACAGATACAGACAGATACAGACAGATACAGGCAGATACAGACAGATACAGGCAGATACAGGCAGATACAGACAGATACAGGCAGATACAGACAGATACAGACAGATACAGGCAGATACAGACAGATACAGACAGATACAGGCAGATACAGACAGATACAGGCAGATACAGGCAGATACAGACAGATACAGACAGATACAGACAGATACAGACAGATACAGGCAGATACAGGCAGATACAGACAGATACAGACAGATACAGACAGATACAGACAGATACAGACAGATACAGACAGATACAGGCAGATACAGGCAGATACAGACAGATACAGACAGATACAGACAGATACAGACAGATACAGGCAGATACAGACAGATACAGACAGATACAGGCAGATACAGACAGATACAGACAGATACAGACAGATACAGACAGATACAGGCAGATACAGACAGATACAGACAGATACAGACAGATACAGGCAGATACAGACAGATACAGACAGATACAGACAGATACAGGCAGATACAGACAGATACAGACAGATACAGACAGATACAGACAGATACAGACAGATACAGGCAGATACAGACAGATACAGACAGATACAGACAGATACAGGCAGATACAGACAGATACAGACAGATACAGACAGATACAGGCAGATACAGACAGATACAGGCAGATACAGACAGATACAGGCAGATACAGGCAGATACAGACAGATACAGACAGATACAGACAGATACAGACAGATACAGGCAGATACAGACAGATACAGACAGATACAGGCAGATACAGACAGATACAGACAGATACAGACAGATACAGGCAGATACAGGCAGATACAGGCAGATACAGACAGATACAGACAGATACAGACAGATACAGGCAGATACAGACAGATACAGACAGATACAGGCAGATACAGACAGATACAGGCAGATACAGACAGATACAGGCAGATACAGACAGATACAGACAGATACAGACAGATACAGGCAGATACAGGCAGATACAGGCAGATACAGACAGATACAGGCAGATACAGGCAGATACAGGCAGATACAGACAGATACAGACAGATACAGACAGATACAGGCAGATACAGACAGATACAGGCAGATACAGACAGATACAGACAGATACAGACAGATACAGACAGATACAGACAGATACAGACAGATACAGGCAGATACAGGCAGATACAGACAGATACAGGCAGATACAGACAGATACAGACAGATACAGACAGATACAGACAGATACAGGCAGATACAGGCAGATACAGGCAGATACAGACAGATACAGACAGATACAGACAGATACAGACAGATACAGGCAGATACAGACAGATACAGACAGATACAGACAGATACAGGCAGATACAGACAGATACAGGCAGATACAGGCAGATACAGACAGATACAGGCAGATACAGACAGATACAGACAGATACAGGCAGATACAGGCAGATACAGGGTGTAAATACTGTAAATACACAAAACGAGAGACAAATGAACAGAGAAAATGGAGGAAAAAGAACAAAGGCAAGAAAAAAGCAAAAAAAAAAGGGATGACGAGCGTTTCCTGTTTCATCCGATATAATTTGCAGACGGTCCCTGACGTTGACCATGACAATGGTGGTAGATTTGCAGCCTGGAGACGCTGTTTAAAACTCTGGAGTGTGAGGAAAGAGGGTGCTACTTGTATAGTGTTCATTAGCATGATGAATATTCTCTAAACTACAGTCTGTAGCTGGGCTGAAACTATCATGATGTCCATGTGAAAGCTCTTTCAAAAGTGAATGTCAATATCCAACGAGTCAACTTTACCATGTTGGTTTCTACTGTCAGTCACTTCATTTCGAGTTCACTCAACTTTCTTTAGATCAACATTGGATAAAAATGGGAAACACTTGTTATTTGATTTTCCATTTTTCATTTATGCACAAAATATGAAATTAAAATAATGAGTCATTGTCCCTTTTTCATTTTGGTTTTGGAAACATATGGAGAAAAACATTATTTTTTTTTGAAAAGCAAATGAACGAATGATACAGGGATTGTGCAGATATGGAACCTTTCATTGTTCATATTATGAATCATAAAAGAATGCTCTTTGGAGGATGGTGTAATGTTTCACATGAAATCTACAAGAAAATTATTGTCAGTGTCAAATGATTAATAACACAATAACTCCCCAATATGGTTCAGAAATGTTTTTATTCCAACAAAGAACAGCTGCTGCACAGGTGTTACCATTTAGACAAGTTCTTGAATGGCATATTCAAAAAATGAGACAGCAATAACAATATTTCCTCCAACGTAGACTGTTTGTAAATTAAATTACTGACAGATGGGCATGACATGTTCACTGATGCTCTTTCCAAGGCATTTTTTGGGACTTGTGCTCACAAACCTTGATTAAAATTTGCTGGAACTGGGGATTAATTATTGTTTCCAACCTTCGCCAGAACTTGGGGGAAAAAAAATCTTTTTTTTGTCTCCATTTTGTATTATTTCGCATACAAATGGTGAGTCAGTTTTCAATTTGAGATAATTTTCTGGTCACGAAAAAAACAAGACCTCTATGCATTAAATACTGGAATGGCTGTCAAACTTTAATCTTATTCCTGGGACTGTTTCAGCCTTTGTTATTCTGCTTTTTTTTTTTATGGGATCCATTTGTTATATCTGGGCATGGGCTTTAACGGAGCCTCTGGCAGCTTTCAGACAGGCGTCTGCTTCTGGGCACTGGCTTGTTGGTTTCTTGAGCGAATGAACGGTTGACAGAGGCTGTCATGTCTTAAACGTGTAAGCAGGGACTCATTAACTAAACAAATCTGTGGCATTGCCCAGCAGAACAGAAAGAGTTTGAGCCATGGCAAACTGTGTATAAAGGATCAACTGTCCCAAAAACACCAGTCCACTGATCACTGGGTAGATCATGGTACATATCTAGTGTCAATCAAAGTCAAGACCTGAGAACATCTGACAACCTCAGTCCGTTGTTCATGATAGTAGATGTGATTTTAGCATTAATTCAAAGACCAAGCCACTGAATCCACCTGTTGATTCCAGGAACAATTAGACAAGCAATTCTTCTTTCCCCTTCATTCCCCTTCTTCCCTTTCTTCCTTCCTCCCGCCCTTCCTCAATCGATTACTCCTTCCTCTCTCCCTTCCTTCCTTCCTTCCTTCCTTCCTTCCTTCCTTCCTTCCTTCCTTCCTTCCTTCCTTCCTTCCTTCCTTCCTTCCTTCCTTCCTTCCTTCCTTCCTTCCTTCCTTCCTTCCTTCCTTCCTTCCTTCCTTCTTTTCTCCTCCATTTTTTCTTCCTTCCTCCCGCCCTTCCTCAATCGATTACTCCTTCCTCTCTCCCTTCCTTCCTACCTTCCTTTCTTCCATGCTTCCTCCCTCCTTCCCTTCCTACATCATGTTTCCTTCCTTCCTTCTCTACAGACTGAACAATCCCAACCAGACAAATCATATTCTGTATAAATTCTCTTCATCTCACTGCTCAACAGCCTCATACGTAGCTCTGCTCACCTCAGAAAACATGGAATCACTTGATAAGGAGCAGGACTGTTCGTCTGAGGCACTGTGAACCTGCTCCTGGTACATTTGTTACCGAGGCCTCATGGCAATCACAGACCAGCGTTTTGTCCCCACATGAACTCTCCTGTCACTCGTATAACAACCCCGACATAAATAAGCAGGCCCTGTTCCTCCCCAGCTGAAGAGATGAGGTATTTCATCACAGAGATAAGAACGCACGCTGAGTCGCAGCTGCAGAAAAAGGAAAAGTGGTGATGACGTGGTGGTGAGGTATGGATTAACTTCAGTAAAGTTCATATGATTAATCCAAAGAACCGGTGCAGGGTCCTTCTCTCCCAGCCTCACCGGTTTTCCACTGTTTTACTGCTGTGTAGCCGGCGAAAAGATGAATGGACTCCGACACGTCGTGTTGCTGTAGCTCTCTCCTCCGTTATTGTGCTCACATGTTGACTTCCTCTGGTAATTCCTCTGGGGATCCTTGGATCAGCGCCCAAAACCAGTTTCTGGAGTCTGCAGTTAGCGTTCAGATGAATCATCTATGATTCATCTGTTTGCATGCATTAAAGAGCTACTCAAGTGTGTTTTCTCTGAACAGTTTAAAATAACGCATTTTCTACAGCTATTCTTCACTTTTTCTTTTTTGGGGGGTTACACATGGTCTACCTGCTTCAGAGTAACATAAATTGTGATAATAGGTTTTAATCTTAAGCACATTTCAGTATAAGACATTCACCCCGTCTTGTAAATTTGCTGAAAACTCAAAAATCCAATCAAATCTCGGGGTGGTTCTTAAATTCACAGCAGAGTACTAAACCTTATAAATATTGCTCATTTATATATCCTGAATTTCTGTAATAGCTTAGACTTTTCAAAGCAGAAAAAATGAATATCTTTACCTTCCAAGAATAAAATTATACCCTCTTCTCATAGCTGATTTTCTTGCTTAATGGGATACATTCTCTTGGAAAGACTGTTATAGGATCCTCGTTGGTGCTTCGCTTTCATGTATAAGAAGATTAAATCATTGCATGCATACTTTAGTCAGAGACAGATTTCTGAAGCACAACCATGCTGGAATTTTTCTTTTCCCATATCCCAAGCCATTAGTAATCGTTCTACATTTGTTACTTTAGGCCTGGTAGGAATCTTTTAGAGGAAAGCTCGCAACATGAGAAGAAATGAGAAATCTCAGCAGTAAATGTACAAGAAAATTGACATTTTGGCTGCAATGAATGAACGCTGCGGCACATTTCAAATCACAAAATCAACACCCCTGGAGTGAAAAATGAACAGCGACACAGAGTTTATATGGGAACTGCTGTGAAAGTGTGAACACTTCTGACAGAGATAGTTATTAAACTCCAAAATATTTCATTTAATGAATCATTAAAACCTCATGATGGAGAAAAAACCACCACTGACTCCATCAATCACAGAAAATGTACAATAAACTATTGTTGAATATCAAAATAATAAACGAGTTGAAGATCTATAGGAAATGACACTATTAGTGTTCAAATGTGTAATAATCATTTCAAAGTACAACATAATCACAGGCTTCACATGACAAACATGGCATTTGTTGCATGAACCTGCAGTGACCTTGTACCAGGGTTAACATTAGCTAGCATAACCTGAACATATCAACGGCCCAAAAATCAGAAATGGACTTTCACTGCAGCCGCTGGCATCACGGTAGAGATGACCCAGTGTCCGGCTCTATGGTGAAATCTGCAGAGATTAATCCTCACTGTCACTTATCAACCAGCCAATCATGGTGAAGGAGAGGCGGGACAAATTCCATAAAGGCTATCTGAGTGGAGTTCTTATTACCTGTGTTTCACATCTCCCATCACAACTGAAGTTGTTTCATGTTCATGATATTATTCAGTTATTTAAATACATTTCTGGAGCATTGAAAATGGCTGGAGGTAACATTGTTAACGCTGTGCTACATTACAGAGAAATACAAAACCATAATATTACAGTCCCTGCAGTTTTTCATGATTTTACAATTGCATGAATTCCAGCATAATCAGGAGAAAAGTAACTGGACTTCTTAGTCTTAGGGATTTAATGGCAGTGAATTTAAAACTCAGAGTGGTTGTGAAACCAAATTTACATGACCACAGCCCCAAAAATGGGAAGTGGTTGTGTGAATGGGTGTCACAAGCTCCTGCCTCCAGGTGTGAATGAGTTTTATTTCTCCTGAGGAGTCAGGATGTATCTTAAACCACTTGTTGTTTAGAGAAGTTTTCTCTGTCTTCGCTACTGGAAATGAGTCAACAGCCTCTTCTTCTTCTACATTTTAAAGACAATATCTGACCATTGGAGCGCTGATGAACAGCTGATGAACAGCTGATGAAAAGGAGCATTAAGTTTCAGTGTTGTTGTGTGTTTTTTCTTTTATAATGAGTGTTTTTTGAGACATTTATGCCGATCTCAGCTCTGTAGATGCCTCCTGTCATTACTCGATGGGAGTTGCACATGTGCGGATGGGTCCAGCAGTTTCTGCCATCTTGGATGGCAACAGCACTTGGACAAACCCCTTTTTCATCTGGTTGCAAATCATTTTGAAATATCACAAGTACCGGAGTGTCATTACTTTTTTTCCAGAAGTTAAACACACTACCTTCATAGCTGGGAAATGGAAAATGAGTCACTCTGTGGGTAACTACATCTTAAAAAGTAACTTGGATATCTTGCTTAGTTTTTGCTGTGACAATGACTTTTTTTTCCAAGCCTTGTTGGATGTTAGATGCCCTAACCCCAACCCTATTTATTTTATTTATGATGGGGTTTAAAAGTAAAATTCCTCACAAATTAATGAGAAAATGCTCCCACAAAAAATTCATAAAATCCTGGTGGGAGTGGTAATGAGCCTTTTGGAATAACATCTGAATAACGAGGCTGAAATACTAGAATCAGTTCCACAGATGTACCTTGTTATTAAAGGACTGCCTTTACTACAGTTCTTGACTGATCTTTGCCATGACAATAGCAGCCGTTCACCACCCACCTCCTCTCTTCTTCTTTCTTCTCAGTCTGAGGGAAGTCGGTTTCGTTTCGGCGACAGCATTGTTCCCTGTTCCACGTCGGTATCAAAGTGTAAACTTGTACGGTTTTCTGTGGATTAAGGGGAAGTTGTGTGGTAATCGAGCTGTGTTGGCAGCTACACGTGTTTTTACACAGAACAACACGGCACAGAGCCTGTCATCTGCAGCTCTTCATCAAACATGTCGCTGCCGCTGCCTGAGATTGCACTATTCCTCTCTGCAGTATCTGATCCGCTGAACAAATAGCTGCAAACGTCTCTGCAGTTTGTGTCGACTTCTTGTTGGAACATAACTTGTTTAATTTCCTGTAAGTTCACGATGAATCCTCCTGTTGATTTGTCAGAGGAAAGATTTTAATATGAAGCAGCAGCGTGACACGTTTTCATCAGCAGTGACTTAACCCACAAGAAGCGACTGTGACACTGGTGTCACTGCCCCATTAAATGTTCTGGAAAATTCCTCATCCAGCATTTACCCTTAATTTAAACTGATGAAAGCTCTAAGTGACATATACTGAACCACCAGGCGTGGTCATGTGACAGGCTAATTTCAAACAGCTGGATTTTTGTATATATGTATATATTACATTTAACCTGTTAAGACCACAATTCTTGAATAAACTAGTATTAAAACATGTTAGGAAATATCATAGTGACATATATGTCACAGTAAGTCAAAATGGTAAAGAGCTGCACAATTAATTAGGCTGATTCACAGATTTTTGGATTAATATATTTTCTGTTGTTCAAACCTAACCAGCAAATTTATAACTAACTATATATGTTTATGTAATGCAAATAAAATACAAAGCTTTGATTTGACACTCATGTAATGAAAAGTCCTGAAAAGTCGGAGTCCCAAGCTGCACAACTTAGAAAAAATAGGTCTGTACCATAAGATATTTGAACATCAACGTTACTGTATGCACCCAGTCAACAACATAAAGGAGGAAAATGTTCTTTGTGCTTCTCCCCTTCAATAAATTTGTAGACAACCCTCCTCAGCATGGATTTAGTTATGAGAGGTTTGCTATTATCTGTAGGAGTAAACTGAAAATATTGTGCAAACGACGCATATTACTCCTACACTTGATTGTGCTTTCTGAATTCCTCCCTGTTGATATGGAGTTGTTTATTGTTCTTTTTCCCTATTGTGGCTAATTTAATTTTCTTTAATGTGTGTATAGTATATTTGCATTCAAACTGTTTATAAGTGTTTTTACTGATGTTTTAGGAACAACAGCAGTAAAGTGCAGTAATGTGTGTGTGAGAGTCGCTACCTCCTCTTAAAGTTAAAACATATCTGACCCCTCCATGTCCTGTATTCACTATAAGAAGAGTTCCCATCAGGTAGATGCTACTGGGTTCCAATTAAATTAAACATAAGGAGGGTTTTAATGAGGGGGGATTTGCATGTATTTGAATGCACTTCATGTCTGTCACTGCACTATAATTGCATGAAATATGTGGCAGCCTTCACCTCGAAATTTCCCAAGGGACAAATAAAGTAATCTTGAATCTTGAGTGGTGAAGTTGCCAGTGTCTGTCACCTCCTGGGACGATATCACCAGAGATTAGTGGGAGGGAACGTTTGATTAGAACCTTTGCCAGTGCACGACATGTTTATGTGTGTTAGAATATATTTTTATTCCGTGCTACATCTTCTAAGCTATCGCACATTATGTCAAACACAAAATGATCTGATATATTGAAATATGCGTCTCTTGGATTTGGAAACACTGTCTGAGCTGATGCAGAAAAATGTTCCGCAAAAATTAAAATTGAGGTTAGACCTAAATTGTCACCTGTTAATTGGGCAGTGGACTCGACACTATACTGTATAATAAAACAAACTGAAAGGTGCAAAGTTTTCTGAAAACCAAGCAGACGTTGCTACCTTCATCTTTAGGGGTAAGCTGTAGTCGCTGTTGTTGTTGTGGTCCAAAGAATTTCAACAAAGCATCTCGAGGGAAAAAGACAATGGAAGGAGCACAATGTATTTAGTCATCTTCCTGTATGTTAATGCTATTATTGTGCATGCTACACACTCAGCATTAAGATGTGTGTGGAATAATTAATGAGCAGCCAACCTCAGTGTTCCATGTATTATTTTGCTATACCAGAGCAGTCAAGGAGATTTATATTTTCTCCCTCTTCCAAACACAAGTTAGTTACTGAATGAATTACTGTTTAAATAAGCTAATAATGTGCAGTAAACCCGGTTTGTACTTGGTGAGACTATTTGGGACAAAGTGGCATCACAACTTTAAAAAAACATGTTTTCTTCTTTTTCTTCTTCCTCTTGTTTTCTTTTATTATTACTTTTCCACACCCTGAACTAAATGCTCGCTTCATGTTTGCTTCAGTTTGATAAATTCCAGCAGAAAACCACCAACGGCAGCAAGTCTGGGCCACATAAATGGGGAATTCCAAACCTGTCGCTGCAGCGTCTATGGAGGTTTCAGGTTGAGTCATTGATATGGATCAATATCGGTCATGTCTCTGGGCCTTTAACAACTGTCTTGTCATTGATAAGAACCGATGTCAGCCCTGTCGTGTGGCTCCTTCCAGCCTTGCAAAGCAAATTCACCTCTTCTCCCTTTTTGCTCTCATAGATTCCATCTTCTCCAAATGGAATTAGCATTTAGTTGATGTCATGTTGTTTTGCATTTTGGGAATGAAAGAAAGAAATGAGCCGTGGTGGTAAATTGCAGAGTGTAAAATATAAATATCCGAGCTTATGAACGCCTTGTTTTGATGCTTCAAAACTATTATAGTGAATCTGGGAGGCTTTTTCTGATCTCTAGTATAATGGATGTTGTTCCTGGTATAAATCATGAGAGCAGCAGATTCAGATTCATTTGACAACAGATTTCCTCATTCTTGAAACTGTTGTGTTTGTTTTTAACAGGGTATTTAAATAAAAATGTCATTTTCTGCTACCTGTTCACATATAATCCAGATATTTTGCCGTTTGAATCATAGCTCACTCTTAACACCCCACCTGGGTCTTTGCTGCCTAAATCCACATGGATTATATTGGAGAGATGTGTCATTACAATGTAGGAATATTTGAGGCAGACAGACAACAATTGTTCATTTAGGTCTAATTAACCTCATTGATTGAAAGGACTGTACATTACTTAGAACCTATGATCACTGGAGATTTTAACAAAAAAAGAGCTGAAACACCCAATTAACCAATTTGTCTTCTTGAATTGGCCTAAGAATAATTCCCCTCATTATCCTCAGCCGTTACAGTTACAGCAGGGAACGTTTATATGTTTAATTCAACCATTTAATTGCATATCACTGTTGGTGCATATTTATGTGTATTAATAATGGATCCAGTCAGCTAAAGCTGCTCTAAAATCCTAAATCTTCAACCGATTTCTCTGATTCAACTTTTCATGTCATCAGAAAAGCTTCACCGTCAATTAGTCGTGTTTGAGAACTAAACAAATCCCTTCTGGAGCGGATGATTCTGCAAATACTCTTTCATCCACCTCAGTGTCAGACTCATCTTCCACAGGGATGGAGAACTTCAGTTTACTTAACAAGGTTAAGAGACACAACGGCCTGACAGAGTGTATAGAGAATATTACACAATATAATGACTGAATTAATTTAAATTACTAGTTAGTCATTTAGTAACTGGGATGTTTACCTTCAGTAATTGATTCTTCAACATCAGCGGTTGTCAACATGCGTCTGTAGAAGAAAAGGGTGACAACATGACATTTATCTCAATGCTGTTTTAATTATGAACACATTTTGACTGAATACTCGAAGAGATAATTAAAAACTTTCACTCAAATCTGTAATCTAAATATACTTAGGTGGTCTGTATGCATGTACTCCTTTTAATGATCTTGTGATAATTCAATTAATGTCTTTATATCCTTTCAATAAACACTGAAAAACACACTTGTGTGAAACTCCTTCAAAATCTTCAGCAATCAGTCCTCATCCATCTACAGAAGACACCACCTCTGTGCTGCAACAAGCATGAATCAAAGTGGCAAACAAAAGAGTTCAAGTTTCAAATGAAATTTGGGTAACGATTACAGAGATCCCATCAATCACGGCTGGTCCTTTATAGCAGCTGGACAAAGGGTCAGTGGCATCTGTCAGACTATCCCTGTGTAATTTACCTTTACTGATTCGTCCTGTTGACAGAAAACTACTGTCTCATTTATCCCATTCATGTATCATAATGTCAATTTCACTTCACGGTGGCGCAGGGGTTAGTGCTGTTGCCTCACAGCAAGAAGGTCACAGGTTCAAGACCTCCTTGGTCCTGGGTCTGGGACCTTTCTGTGTGGAGTTTGCATGTTCTCCCTGTGTCTGCGTGGGTTTTCACCGGGTACTCCGGCTTCCTCCCACAGTCCTAAAACATGCTGAGGTTAATTGGAGACTCATAGGTGTGAGTGTGTGAGTGAATGGTGTGTGTGCCCCACGATTGGCTGGCGACCATCTGGGGTGTATCCCTGCCTTTCGCCGTAATGCGCTGGGATTGGCTCCAGCAGACCATGTGACCCTAATGAAGAATAAGCAGGTATAGAAAATAACTGACTGACTGCATTTACTTCATAGAACCCAGAGACAATCACAAACAAACTAGGATTGGAAGTATCAAAATTTTAGAGCAGAATTTGTGAAATGCACATAAATAAAAGTGAATCGATGTCTGTTTCCATTTATTATTGTTTTGCGATATTTAGGAGAGGAAGAGTTTGTATGTTTATGTTATAAAAGAGCGCAAATGCAGAGAGTCCTGCTAGGGAAGTACATCAGCTACTTGAGGGAAAGAAAGAAAAAGAAACGCCGTCTGCTCGAAGCGTAATAGGAGGTCAGATTTTTAAGTTCCGAGAGGAATGGAAAGCCATGAGTAGCTGTAATGGCTCATCTTGTCTCATCTTGTCCTGCTTATATGAGGTCAGGTTCTGACTGTAATTAGGCGTGAATTATTTTATTAATTTTAAATTGACATGGCTGCTGAACCAGAACCTCAACAAACCATGATAAGTTTGAAAAATTCAGCTTTTATCATTGTCTGTGTCATCAGCGACTCCATGACCCCCCTCACACCAGTTTTAAAAATGCGAATAAGAAAAGGTGGATAGGAACTCAACTACTGGTGGCAGAGGGAAGCTAATTAAGGCTGTCGTTGTGGATCAGACTGTGTGACACCCAGGAAACAGCAATGGCAGGACAGGTTACAATTAGAAATATCATCAGTGTGAGTTTAGCTCCATGTACAAAGCTACATTCCAGATCATCACACGTCTCTAAGCAATGAATAAAATATTGGTTCAAACTGAGGAGACATGGCTGCTGGTCTGGCATGAGTCTGTATGTCATCATATGGGACCATGTTGCCTGATGATGCAATTCCTCCCTGTTACCCTTTTTATATTTATATGGCTGTTTCTATGCCTGTTTTTGTATTTGTATACCTTTTACTGATTTTATAGCCCTATTGTTTTTTAATGTTTTCTTTTTATATTTATAGTGCTGTTTATATGACTGGTTTCATATTCATATAACTTATACATATTGATTTACTGGGGTTGTAAGAGAACATAAAGTACATGGTTCAGTAAATACCTCGGTTTAAGGGTCACTGTTCACTACCTTTTCAGGACAAAAGAAAGAAAAGTCTAAAATAACATTTGTAGAATGGCTCATTGGCTGTAAGTGTAACTTACAGCCAAACAACCTTTCTGCTTCTTACAAGGAGTCAGGAGGCCTGTTAATGTGTGATGAAGCATTTTAACATTTAAACGTTAGGATTTAACATTGTCAGTATCAACCATGTCTTTTTGATGAGTTGTAATTACATTTTAAATAGTTGCATCTTCCCTTCAAGATATCTGTAACCTAATTGTGACTAGTGGAAACAACATGTAGAGCTATCTGTAATTCAGTTTTGACTAGGGTTAGAATCAGGACAACAGAATTACACATATCTGCAATGACATTACTCAAATCATCTTAAATTACAATTGCAGATATCTGTAAATTTTGTTTTGAGTAGGCATAATGAAAGTCAGAGATATCTCAAATATTTTGCATTATTTTTTATTTGTTTCTCTATTTCTCTATTCTCTAAAATTGAGGGTGTTTCACTAAAGTCATTTTGCACATTCAAAACTGACTAGGTGGAAAGAAAGTTACAGATCTGTGAATTACATCTCCCATTACAGATATCTCTGATCAAAGTTCAGTCCAAGATGTCTATAACTTGATAATAGAGACCTATAATTACATTTTGTCTGGTCATAAATCCAGATATAGATATCTACAACATCCTTTCACCTAGTCCATCTTAATTCAAGGTCAGAATCAAATTATAGATATCTCAAACTAGAATTACTACAATTCATAATTTACTTACAGATATCTGTAATTTACATAGTGAATTGTAGATATCTGTAATGACAAATCCCATACAGATGAATGAAGTCTATCATTTGTCCTAGGAAGGTTGTAGTTGAGCATATCTCAAATGTTCTTTTTGACTATAGACAAAACTGAATCAGAGATATCTGCAACACATATCTAGACTTATTTTTAAATATCTTTCTATAGTAACAGCTGATTTTCTAACATTGTATATAGTTGAAACCAGCTTCACCTCCACCAGCTACTGTCACTGCTGCTTATTCACTTCAGTCTGAATAATCTAATGTGACGTCTCAGCACCAATCAGATGCTTTCATTGATGTTCTGAGTGACTTCACTCGGGCAGAATGAGGAGCCGACCTCCACAGAGAGGGGAGGGGGACGGGAAGACGTCATATTGTTTCACTACAGAGATAATGGAGCATATTTTAGCAGCAGTGTCGCCCTCAGTCAGTATTATGGCTCTCTCTCTGCCATTCGTACTACAGGGTAACCAGGCTAGCAGCTTAATGCTACCGCCATGGGTCATTTAGCGATGGCTAAGTGGTGCTCTGCCAAAACGTTTTGGGTGGAACTCACACTTTACGATTAGTGTTCCATATGTTGGAGGCAAGTTGCAATTGCACCGCTGATGGTGTTCTGTACGCTAACTGTTGCACTAATATCTCCTATAATAGAACCTTCCTACCAAAGGATTTCACACAGGCTCACATGTACAAAACGTCTTGAACCTCCCTGCACTCCTTCCTTTTTTTTTAACCCAATTAAGGAATTTTTCTGTTTGGAGATGGAAGGTGTATGATCAGCGGCCATACGAGCAGATGTCCCTCCTGGAGGCAATGAATGCTGGTTGCCTGGCAATAAGCGCGATGGAGAGCCAGGCCTGGATACGCCATGCAAGGAGATTTTTCCCTCCTTGCATTGCAAGAGAAAACATCCAATGTGAAGTTGATGAGAACCTGATGAGAGCCTAATCGTCAGGAACAAATGGACTAAACAGGAAGTTTAGGATATTTCAACTCTTTTTTTTTTGGTATATTTCCACTTGTAAGTTTCCTCTGGTTGCTTTTATATTCATTTTAGTTATATTTGCAATATACAGCCGAAGTTTTAAAAAGTGTGGAAAAAAGAATGTGATGGAACGATTTAAAGCTGATAAAAAAAAATGTTTCTGATTTTGAAATTAATTCTTTATTGATTCTTTTGGTGCAGATAGAATGCAGTACAAAGCTGTATCATAATGAATGTCTGAATTTGTCTGGTCTATGGGATTAATATTGGTCTGACATCCCAATAATAATAAACCTGCACATAAATCACACAAAATGGCTTTTTTCACAGAATTTTAACAGGTCACAAATTAAACTTGAAGCAATTCTTAATGACAGCTGTATCTGTGTATGTTGTTGTCCAGTGTGTGTAATGTTTAATTGGTATTAATTGGTTTAATTGGTAGTATATGCACATGCTTTTCAGTTTAGGTGAAAAGCACCTTCTGAATGGACAAATGATTTACTACTACTGACTGTTACAATACATTAAATGATATGAGGTGATTTGGAAAACACAACTCAAGTGTTTCATGGCAGCAATGCTCAAACCCATCTTTAAATCACACAGTTTACTTTAAAGATCTCATATTTTACAATTTTCCTGTGATTTATTTGAAGTCTCAATATCTCCAACAAGATATATTTGTGGTTGTAAGAACTGAAAATCATCCCAATATAGTTTTACTTCTCCTCTCTCAAGCTTTTCTCTGGAGCTCCAGAGAGAACAGCTTGTTCTGCATTTGTCTCATTAATATTAACGAGCCTCTCTGATTGGCTGATTTGAATTCCAAATGTGTATAAGGGAGATATATAGTTGTGACATCACAACTTTACCAAAAAGCAATTAAACAGGGACAGCATCACATTAGAAAACTTGAGCTCCAACACTAAAACTGTAGTAAAACACAATGTTACTGTTAATGCATCTATATATCATCAATATCCACATCATCAATACAGTAGTAGCTGCAACTAACCACTACTTTGATATTTAATTTAGATTAGAGCTGTTTGTGTGACTATTTAATTGGCTCCTTTATAATCTCCTTTTTAAACATTTTACAGAATATATTCTTCATGTTCTATAATGATCCTCAGTGTGATTTCTATGATTTTATGGACAAATAATTGATGTTTGAACTCATCATTGATCTTTGTATTACAGATAATTTAACTTATTTCAAGTTTTTTTTTTTTTATTTCTTGATCTGGGTCACTTGTGTTACATTTTATATTCATCTATAGTAAAGCATGATTATTATTTTTGCAATATTCTAATGAAATTTGCTCTGTAACAGCTAGCTGAATAGATTCTGACTCTTCTGTGGTCACCTCAAATTTTGTAGATTTATTTTGATACCAAGTTTAAGTACAATACCTTTGTGGTTGTAGAGATATCACATATTTATTATCATTTAAAGTAGTAAAACTGAAGAATAGACCTGGGGCTTAAGTAGTTAACTTCATTGACTGCCACAGATGAGTTAAGATGTTTTCAATTTGCTTATGTTTAAAACGTTTTAAACACATACACTCACTTTAACACAATTATGATTTACATGACATATGTACATTATTAGCAGATTTCATTTGAACAGATCCTACAAAACATGTTCAGCAAACATCACCATCTAAACAAATTGAAAACAATATGAGACAGTACCAAATGTCCTAGAATGTACAACACAATGAAATTTCTGTGCCACAGTATGATTCATCCATGACATAAACTCTTTATTTTAGTACACGTGAAGACAACAATGACAGCTGTCTGGGTGGGTTGTTGTGTGTTTTCTCTTTCTTCCCTTTGTGTATGTGTGTGTGTGTGTGTGTGTGTGTGTGTGGCTTCCTGGCTTCAGGTTCACCTGCACACCTGTCTGCAATCAGCTCATCACCCACAGCTCAAGCACTCTGGTTTTCCTCTCACTCACGGCCAGATAGTTCCGTCATCTCAGCGGTCAGCTCCTCGCTCTCCGGGCCAGCCTTCCCTCGCGATGTCCTCAGTGCTTTGTCTAAACCGTGTCTGTGTCCACTTCTTCAGTGCCAGGACATCTACTTCATTGTCTACACAGTGTGCAGATCCAAGCCTCGCCAGCTCCCAGCCAGTGTGACCTGAGTCCAGCCACAGCCATTGTTCCAATGCTCCTCACATGTCCATTAAAATCACCTGACTAATCCTTACCTTCATCTCTGTGGCTGCTACTGGGTCCATGTTACCAAATTGTCACCTACTGACCTCTGCATTTTCCCCTTAAACATCCTTTCATTTTCATTTTTCCCCTTAGGCTACATCCCGGCAAGTAAAAATGCTTGCCGGGATAACACAAAGCCGAAAAACCAATCAATAATGCACCTAATTATCATGACATCAACATGGGTCATATCAAACCATGAGACAAGAAGTGAAATTTGAATGTATGTTATACAGAAAACAACTGTGCAGCAGCCTAGAAATTTACTCCATACAAATAAAATCCTCAGCTCCAGTGTAACTGTTTCCCACTATTAAGAGAAATAGTTAGCATTTCTTTCCATTATAATGAAATGCTCCTGGGTCCTCTTCTTAACTGAAAGAAAAGCTTTAACATCCTCTCTTCTCCCATGATGATTTGATTTTTTTTGCAGTTTCCTCTCATTAATTTAAATTGGCTCTGGCACAATATGTTTCTCAGAAACCAGCATAATAGCAACAACAGTGAAATGTTTTGACGTTTCCCCGTGAGATGTCGAACCCTAAAAACATCTCTGGGAAGCCACTGTCAATCTTCTAGTGTGTATGTCAGTTCCCCACACAAAGGGGAACTCGTTTAGAGTCAGCACTTTGACAGCGCCGCTTGTGTTCCTGCCTTGTTGGTCATTATTCACTGTGACAACTAAGCTACATGTAATGAACAACTTTGGCCCGGTGTTGGAGCTGAAGTTAGGCCTGTCCTAATTTGAGATAAAGATAGGTTATTGATCAATTGTCCTAAACCCTTAGCTCGCTGCCTGGATTTCTGGTATGAAACAACCACGATGGGCAGGATGCTGAAGCTGCAATCCTTGGATTCCGAGTCAGCAGAAGTGAAAAGTTAATTATTTCCACACATTTGGCTTTGGTTTGTGCTTAACAAAACAACATAGGATGATAAAGATGAGGTAAATTGAAAGGATTGCTAAAGAACACAACCATTATTATAATTTAACGTTAAAATCACATAGATTTACATATCACAGCGCTATCCTACAGCAGCACTTTAGTTACAGTGTAAAGCTCCATATCACGGCTCCTCCTCCTGTTGCTTCCCAGCGCTTTAGTTCCAATTCTAAACTCCATTGTCCCGTTTTCTTCTGCAGCGATCGTGCATCCAACGTAATGAAAGTATTGTAATGTCTCTCAAAAACCACACACTAAGATGATAGCGGATTTAGATGCTATGCTATTCTTTGTGCTAACAGAGACTACTGTGGGAAATGCCAGTACTATCACCTAACAAAACAGAATTTGGGCCTAAACCTATTTATTTATACATGTGTTTTACAAACACATATAACAGTAATATGCCCAGGTTGTTACATTATACAGGAAATGTAAAGATATGTAGATTGATCTCCACATTTTTAACATAAATTATAATCTTTGTCTGTCAATATCTGTATTTGCATTTCTCTCCTTATCTCAATGCATGTCAATGTCTTACCCCAATGTAAAATGTGTCTATTAAGATTATGTAACAGTCAAGTTCACTGCAAGAACAATATGATCACATGTGATGACTAATGAATGGTTGATGTCTATACATATCACAGAAGTTTGGCTTAGATATTCCAACCCCAGATGGAGTTCCATGCTGCATGTCTGGGTTACTTTAATGACACTTTTCATGCTGCCAAATGACCATCTACTAACTCCATTGTTCTGTTTTACTATGCTGTCAATTTCTAGGTCGGAGCAGTTTCATTTCTTAGGGGTATTTAACATCTCCATGTAGTAAACTCTAGGGGAGAGGCCTCTAAACCCAGAATAGGTAGGATACAGCTTCTTCTTGGAGAAAAGCAAGAAAAAAACAGTGATTCCCTAAAAAGAAAGAGTTGATCACTGAGGAGTCCTCACAATACCTTCAGCTCTTCTCTTTCATTTCCACTAAAATATACATTTTAAATAATAATAATTAATCATTAATAATAGCAATAATAATAATAAAATAATGGAACCTTACTCGCACTTATTTGTTTATGGAAACGTTTGTGTTTTAGCCTTTAACAATAAATATAAAACTCCACATATGTCCTTTTTTAACTCATCCAGCTTGATCTTTGCATAGAGACAGCACTTATTTCAATTTTGAGGACAAACAGCAGAAGCATTTAAAAAGCAATTAAAGAGCAAGGAGTGTAATTTTAGTGGCTGAACATTTTATTATTTGCCTCAGCCATTACGCATGGAGACAGTCATCATATATGGATGTTTTTTGCAGCCAGTTAATTGGTCACACTTGTAGGCGTAGGTTTTTCTTACTCACCAATTTTAAAGAATAGTAACATCATTATCATTGTAATTACTATAATGCACAGTGAAAAACATTTACCCAAGATAGAACAAAATCAAGGCTTGTCAAAGCTTGGTTGATAATCACTCATCATCACTATATATAGGGACGTAGGGCTCCCCTGCTGAGACCCTTGGTGTTATTCAGCTACCAACTCTTATCCTTCCTCCTCAGGCACATCCAGAAGCTGCAGCTCGCTGCCTCCTCTGCCAGCTCTTTCATAGCTTTGCGATGTCTGGCTCCAATGGATCATATGTCGTGGAGCCAGCAAAGCCCCTACATCCCGCTTCCGAGACGGGGCATGTGATGGCTTTCCAGAGAGCCACCTTGCCCACTTCCGCTCATGGGAAGCCTCCAGACCCTCCTACCATAGAAGAGATCCTCCAGTAGGACCTTCTCGCTGACCATGGACTACTGTATATTACCATATGTCCAGCTGAGGAGGTGTTTCGATGACCTCCCTGATTGATTGAAGTTCTCTACTTCTTCTTGCTGTTTGCATCCTGTCTGCAATCTTCTGTGTCATGCCGCTGTCTTTAGCAGCCTTGGGATGATGCTGTCTTAAACTGGATGGTGACTTAGAGATGTTCACAGGGTTTTTTTTCTGAAAGTCCATGTCAAGTCTCAAGTCTTTAAAAAATAAAAGTATCACATCTCTTCTTGTTATAATGAGCCTTCTCTCATCCGCTGCTATTCAGTCTACTAAGAAAACTGCACTGCACAACTATATCTAAAAAATTCACAACATTGTCATATATTGTTATCACTCATGTATCTATTTGCATAACGTTTCAGTACTGTACTTCTGGTTATGACAAGGATTAGAGGGTTAGGAAGTCTGAGAAATTGGACGCTGGACCAGTGGATGCAAAACCTTTTAAATGTATGGTTGTAGAACTGGGAAGTTAGAGTGACCTTACACACCCAAAAGATGAAATGGATCTTTTTTTTTTTTTTTTTGTTAAGGCCACTCCATGCAAACAACTGTCACAAGCAAATTAACATTGCCTCATCTATTCAAATACGTAGTTACAAAGCTAGGTTAAACATAGCTGATGCTAAGCTAAACGTGTGCTTAACATTTGCTAGTATGACCTACCTATCCAGGTGAGTTTTCAGGTGCCTGTGAAAATATGAAGTGGTCGATCCAGCATCCTTAATGTTGGTACTGAAGACTTTGCAGTCAACATTTGATCACCATATTGTTATTTGAGGCCATGTCACAAAAAGGAATTAATGAAATTCAGCTCATCAGAGATGTTTCAGAGTTTCCCCAATATTATTATGTTAAATAAAGAGAGGGAAAGAAAACATAATGATTGTTTATGAGTCTCAAAACACAAGTTCAAGTCAAGTCTGATATCTATGTGTGTGTGTGTGTGTGTGTGTGTGTGTGTGTGTGTGTGTGTGTGTGTGTGTGTGTGTGTGTGTGTGTGTGTGTGTGTGACTTAAACCAACTTGAGCCCAAGTCAAAACTCGAGTCCCCATTCCCGTGGAGGCAGATCTCCTTGGTACCAAACCATTGGTGGAAGTTTGGAACACATGGTAGGGTGTCATAAATCACCCAGATTAGGAAGTGGACCCTAGTATTTGTGTGTCCCTGAGACATTCCCCTGGCTCCATCCTCCCTGTCAGCTCTGGGACATCACTTTGAGTGACAGACCAACCGAGCAACCACGGTCTGATTTTTCCAAGCACTTGCACATTGAAAAGGGTTCAAATAACAAACAAAACAATCATACAGACCTTCATCTGAAATCAAAAACTCAATACTGGATAGAAAACAAGCCCAAAACTTAAATGCCATTCATCAATCAGATTATATTTCTTTCTTACTGTGAGAGCACTTGATTGATTGCCAACATTTCAGAGCGTGCTAAGCTCAATCGCATTTCTGAAGGCAAAAACAAAACAAAAAAAACACTTCTGATGAGACGTCACTCTTCTTGGGTTGTTGAACCTCAAGAGACAGAATTCATTCATGCAGGAAAAACTGTGTAATTTTCAAACAAAAATGTCATTTCTATTATGATGATGGTGGAGGGAGCTTGTTTCACTCTTGTGACCTTTCCTCGTGGGCTAGAATATGCTAGAAGGGCATTAATGATGCCGATTATAATAAGTTTGGAAATCCAATAATAGTCATCAGGTCATCACGAGACCTGCAGGGCTGTTCTTGTTCCTTTCTGTGTCTCTTCCAGTCATTTTCAGTGCTAATAATGTGGTGAAAGCACCCTTAGACAGAAGGCTGTATGTGGTAGTGCAGCAAAAACAACTTTTATTTTTCCTTTTGTCTTTGGTTAAAACAAAACCGTGAGACTTATTAACCACTTGTCTCTCTGTCCTTGAACTGGGGGCTGCTTAGATAAATTGGAGTTCCGGGATTCACGGTTTTTGTAGATTGGGTTTATGTTTCTTCGAGAGATCTGGAGAGATATGAGAAGAGTGTATGTGGTTATACATCAGATATATTAGAAAATGCTCCAAAGGGTCGTTCTGGAGTGCAGGGTGCAATCAAACGTGTGTGGTCGTTTAATTATGAGGAGTTGTGCTTAGGAGGTCAGGTCCCACCTCACCAGAGGCGAATTCTCCAGCGACGGGCGGATTGTCCGGATTTCACAGCACAAAGAGGATTTTGTTGGCAACATGTCTGCTTCACGTGTGATAACAGTGTCAGTGTCCCCTGGGAAGAGGTTCCTTTCCTTAGATCTGAGAATCTGAGACGAGCTATTTCTCACCTAAGAGCTCGGTTCCCTCAAACAGCCTCAACAGTAAGAGGTTTTTAATCAGGTTTCCTATGCAGACGGCCTTTTATTGTTTCTGGCTGTGAGTCCATTTCAAACAAACTGCCGATGTGGGCTCACCAAAGCATACCAGCATGAAGCAGCGGATAAATATATATAAAAATAACACACACACACTGCTCCAAATTGAGGGACCTTTTCATTTTTCCCGTAGATAACTATGCAAATACAATCAGCTATTTAGTTTGAAGGCCAGCAGTCCAGAGATCAGAAAGCGTAAACTGCGACTGCCTTTATTTTATTGCTCCACAACTCCACAGGCTCACAAAAGTGAGTGGAAAATAACAGGGTGTTAAAAGCAGGAACGTTTTACTTAGGCTGAGAAACATTTTGACACGCTTCAGAACAGGCTCCATGCGTGGGCACGGTGCAGATTAAAGGAGATCGTTCGAGAGGGAGCGATGGCGAGACACGAAAAAAGGGAGAGAGGGAGAAAGGAGATGAGACTCGCTAAGTAGGAGAGGGGTTGCAATGACGATCAAACGTGATGTGATGATAAAAAAAAAAAAAAACAGCGGTGGATTAAAGGGGAATCAAATAAGAGGTTCCTTGAGAGTGATTAGAGCACATATTAAATGATGAGTGCCCTTATTTATTTTAGCTGCATTTAGCTTCATATCGGTCATCTCTTTTTCATCTGCTTTGATCTGTCTTTCAAGCCCCTTCCTCATATTCCCAACCCACTTTTCGATGACCTTTTTGCATTCAACACTGTCAGATCAACTGCCTGTTATGGCATGTGTGTGTGTGTGTGTGTGTGTGACGTCATCGCCCTCTGTCTCTGTGGACTAATTGGACCCTGTCCTCTCTGTGGCCTTCAGGGACTCAGACATAATTAAAGCAGTGAGACTGGAAGTGTCAAGTCAGGGCTGCTAACAGCACCCTCTTAATTGGTGAGAGCAAGAGGTGCAGGGAAGGGCAGAGGATGCTGGACTGGGTGAATTTGGAATGCCAGGGTGCCTTCCTCCATCGGTTTTGACTGGCAGTTGAATGTGGCGGTTGGAGAAATGTGATGGTAATGAACCTGGATTGTGTCAGAGTCACAGAACGAGGCTGCTGATGCGGGTTTAAATAGGCTCATCTTCACGATTGTTATATTTTTGTACATTTAACACATAGCTCACCAGTCTTATTTTTATACTTTATAGGCCATCTGCTATGGTAACACTGTATACTCACGGAACTAACTGGTGTGTTCTGGAAACCTGGCAATGACACAGTAAAGACAGATGAGCCGTCTACGATCTGACAAGTCGTAAACAAGTCAACAGATGATCTGTTCTAATCCACTGGATTTGCAGATGCAAGTGAAACTGTGTCCATGTAGTGGGTCTAATTACGCCTGGCTAACACCGGATCTCACCTCAGTGTAGACTGATATTCGGTCTAAGAGCCATCTGGTCATATTGGAGGCGTGGTTTATTAAAGCCCAGAGCTGTTTATTGGGTGCTACGAATGTCTATCACGTGCCTGTGTATGTACACCACAAGTCAAGAGTTTTAGAACACCTTGATTTTTCAGTTTCTCTATAAATGGTCCTAGTTTAACGTGTCATGTGACAGATGATGATGGTAGGATGTGGATGATGTTGCTGTAGGATGAACTCCTGACTAACTAGGTCTAGATCATGGGGTTCTGCTTAGCTCTAGAGCTCTAGTCCTAGAAAAGACCCAGACATCAGGCTTCATCCATGCTGATATACAGACGGGGGTTAATTAACCAGAGAAACTTGGTTTATTTAAGTCCATTACTGCAGAAAAGATGGATGTCTAAGTTGTTAGTTTACATGCAACAAAGAAAAAACAACAAACAACATGGAACGTGTCCTTCCCCTCAACACAACAGTGTGATATGTGTTGTTTCAATGGGTTAATATGGCCGCCTTTGCAGTTGGCCTATTACATTGTCATGTTATGAACAAACAACTGGGGCACAGTATTTAGCTCCTTCACCAGGGTTAGCATGAGTGCAGACTCATTATCTTTCCAAATCTGGCCATTCTGCTGCTCTGCTTTTATTTCATAGGTGTCTTTGGTCCAGGTTTGAGGAAGTTCCTGCTAAGGTCCAATCTATATCAGGAAAAACTTCTCTTTGGTGTCCGAAAAAGAAATCTCCCTGAGTCAAAGTCCTGAGCAGAGTATCAATGTGTTCTTTATTGCTGGCAAAAAGGAGAAAGCTCTCGAAAGAGCAATGTAAAATTTAGTACACTTATACATTGATATTCATACATTTCTATCCACACTGGACACGTCATCCTATTTGTCCATCCCATACTTTAGATCATCCCATATAAATTATCCAATTACACCTCAAGAAATTGTTATAAGTCAATGTTGCTAGGTCTAAACCAGGGGTGGCCAATTCTGGTCCTAGAGGGCCACTGTGGATGCAGGTTTTTGTTCCAACCATGACTATATATCTTTGCCAAGCATCGTATCACAGTCATCAAAACTATAGTACAGGAGTTGGACAACGTGGACTAACGTGTTTACATACACTCCAGTTGTCCAGTTATACTTGGCTTAAGGCAATAATTATTTTTTTTCAAGTGTCAATGTATGTTCAGACTCACCAGCCTGTGGTAGCTCCATCGTAGAGAGGTAGCGCTGTGGACCGAGCAATCACTCACTGTTTATTCAGCTCTGTACCTGTGCTAATGTAAGAAAATTGCAGACTCGAGATTGTCTGCTACCTGACTCTCCCTCTGTCCCAGTCCCCGGGACTGAGATTAGTGTCGCAACCGAACCTGGAACTTAGTGTTTCAAGTTAGTTATAGTCAAGGTAAGACATTTTAGAGGACATAAATATGAAGAACAACTCATTCCTGAGTGAAGGGGAACTCTAATAGATATCTTATATTCTCAATGCAGAGTAATTGTCACATAATCATCCAGCCTCTCAACAACTCTAAGTGGACTACCATCCATCTCTGATGTGAAAGCGGCAGGAAAAGTGTGTCAGGTTGCATCCTGAAGTTATATGTAGCACGACTTTATCCTTCAGCCTCGATCCTGATATCTTTTGCTAAAAATGCCTTTCTCTCCTTCTCCATCGCATGGTTAACAGCAGATCTGTCAGGCTTGTGTCAAGGCTGTGTAAGGGCCAGTGTAAGTGATGCTTATCTGCACAGATGGCACATTTGGTGCCAGATATCATGACCAGCAAGCTGCACAACACTGCCAAAATCCATTCGAGTGCCCACTCACAGTCATGGACCTGTTGTGTTGCTGAACAGGATGCTTGTGGCATTTTAATTGTCATTATGGCTCCCTGGCGATGAAAACAATTAATTTAGCTTGCCCTCGTCTATATATTGATGATGTGTGTGTTTTTTTTGAGTCTGGTGACCTACACACAGAAGGGTATTTGGAGGCCTTTGCTGTTGACAGGGTTTCAGTGATAGGGAGAGAGGTTAAGAGCTATTATTATGTGCTCTGCATGAAACCCTTACATCAATATTCATGCTGGGGGGAAACCCTCTAGAGAGCGTCTGGCCTCCGTGTGGATTTAATCCAATTTATGGAATGCTGCCACTGACAAAATGTCAATCTCTGTCTCCCCCCTCTGAGAAAATAAGTGACCTCAACTCAAGGTTCATGGAAACATAAACCGTCGAAGACAAACTTTCTTTCTCGAATCTTTCACCTCCACCGGCGCAATTCACACTGGTGAATTCCAGCCCTGTGCACCTGGGACAATGTGGTGCTCCGTTAATGAGGTGAGGCTCTAACAGGCTTTGCCTCAACCCTCCTGATCCAAATGATCACTCTCTAATCACTAATGAATGAGAAGGTATGGAGAGGAGCCGAGGCGCAGGTGATGGGGAATAATGAGAATTAATGACATTCCGGCGTGAAGGACAGATCACAAAAATAGACAAAACAGAGAAAGCCGGAGACGAGTGAACAGGACGAACGCAGATATGGAGGCAAATGTGATGAAAAGCCAAAAAAAAGAGTGTCTGAAGCTCACAATCACCACCTGCCTTTTAACTCAGCAGAGGACACAGAGTTAAGGAAAAATCATCAACCTTCGGATGTGACATTTTCATTCCTGACTGAACTTCAAACACAGAATTTCAGAACAGAGGACAGCAAATATCACTGCATTTCCGTACTTCTGTAAGGAAGAGTTGAAAGAAATACACCTAATCGCTTTTGTTTGTTTTTTTGCCAAGAGTTATAGTTGACGAGAAGATGAATACCTAATATAAACACTTTCTTTGCAAGGAATTTTGCTATATTAGGGTTTTCTTCTCAATTCAGAAGTGCTGAACATAGCACAGAAGAAAAAAATCCAGTGTGTTATTAGCTCAAAAAAAGAACAAGACCCTGTGAAGAGACTGGAACCCAACTGTGATTTGAAGCTATGTGGAAAAGTCTAATAAGTGGTTTTATTTGAGCTATGGAACATTCAAAGAGAATATCTATTTTCAATCCTTTTATTATGTATATCCATTGTCAAAATCAGGTTAGCTTTTATTATTAAACGGTTGTAACAATGGGGAGTTCACACCAGGAGGGTTTGACAAAGAGAGTCATAATTTATCAGAGGGTTAGATATCAGTGGGTTCCTTCACTGTGATGCAGTAAGTTACCTTTAATCATCACTGAGGATTAATCTAATCAAAGTATGGATGCTGCTTTCAGATGTGATTGATTCCTCTTTACATTTAGCTTCAGGTTGATTTCTTTTTTCTCGTCAGGTTTCAACATGTTTCTTTTATGCTCTGTGCCTTTTTACATTGTGAATACGAAACTTTTCGTAACTTCTTACCTGGTTCAATAAAGGTCAGTCAACCATCTTCTATACCTGTTTATTCCTCATTAAGGTCGCAGGGGTCTGCTGGAGCCAATCCCAGCTCATTACAGCGAGAGGCAGGGATGGTCACCAGCCAATCGTGGGGCACACACCATTTACTCACACATTCACACCTACTGGCAATTTAGAGTCACCACTTAACCTGTTTTTGGACTGTTGGAGGAAGCCGGAGAACCTGCAACCTTCTTGCTGTGAGGCAACAGCGCTAACCCCAACGCCCTCAATAAAGGTTCAGTAAATAAAACACAATTAAAGGAGCTGGGTCAAAGTCCATCTCTTCTTAACAAATGGCTCCTGCAACTTATTCCCCGTTTCTGAGGGAAGTGAAAATGCACTGGCAGGAATTACTTTGATTTATTACACCTCCACTTTTTTAGCCACCCAGTTCACTTTGCCTTGTGGGAGGGGGGATGTTGTGGTACTAATGCACGGTGCTATCTATAAAAGAAGCAGAAGGTGTCTTGCATATGTCGGGTATTATGTTAATTAAATACATTTTCTGACTAACCACGCCATGGAGAGCAGAACCGTTGTCTGAACATTGAAATGCAAACATCATGCCCTGGGGACCTGCACGCAGAATAAGAGCACATATTGCCTCCCATTCATTTCCATTGGGCGACTGGGGTAATTGAATTCAGCCTGGAAACCACCGCGATTATTTATGACTGCCTTTCTTCAGAGGACACATGAACAGTGAAAGAAAGCCCTGCTTGTCTGTGCTCTTCTGCAGGTCCATGGAAGGCCAATGCTGCCATGAAGCACATCTTACTCACCCAGCGGGGGATTCTGAAATCTCCTTTCCTGCTTGTTTTGTATAAAAATAGATTGTCTAGGCTTCAGAATATCATACATAAAAAACCAAAAAACGTTGTTCTGATCTGCTTAGCGCTCACATTCAACTGTGTTCCTGTCAAGCCAGCCAAATTCCACCTGGCCTTGCTTAGTGATCATCAGCATCAAAAGATCAATACCAGTGTTTAAATTTGGCACGTTCAACAATTTTACAGCACACAGCAAATAACTCTCACTTAGTGTAACAAACGGCGTGTTTAGCTTCATTTAAATGTTCCACAAGTCATTCTGCACTTTCAATTACACTTATGTACCAACCTGAGGTGCTTGTACCGTTCCCTTTTAAAGCCACTTCATGCTTCTACTCCAGAATAATGAGGTCATAGTCCTACAATGCACCAATTTGTGCCTGTTTTGCATCAATTCATGGTTTTATTTATTAAAGGGAAACAGAAAAATCAGGCACCAGGTAAAAAAAATCTATGTATATACTGCAAAGGGTGAAGATATCTTGTTTTTGGTACAATTAGGCCAACTTTTCTTACTCCACTGACAGATAATATATCTTATTTCAAGGGTTTTTCTTGATTTTAGTCATTTTAATGTTGTTTTTATGAAAATGTTAGTCTTAAATTTCTTAAAACATGACCAAATTGACCAAAAAAGCTTGAAATAAGCTATATTATCTGCCAGGGGAATACGATAATTCAACTCAATAGAAGACTAAGATATCAAGATATCAACAAGATCAGTTTTTACAGTGCAATGTCAGTAAGGGTCTAAGGCATTGTGGATTTCTTTCCAGTGTTTATCAGCTTTTCTCATTTAACATCATCCTGCTGATGAAATAGTTCATTTTAATTCACTCATTAACTCTTGGACTTTAATAACTTTGTGTGTTTCAGCAAGATTCAGAAAATATCATACATATCTGTGTTTTTTGATGATTTTTTGGGGGTCATTTAAGAAGTTATACAACAAAATACAATTAGGTGACGTGACTATATGAGGCTGCTAATTTAGCCAGCAAGCTTTAATGGGATTAGTTAGCAAAATTGCAAACAAAACTTCTGAAAGTAGGTTACACTCAAGAGAGAAACAAAATACCCAGTGGCTCACATCTACAACTTACTTGGTTTTGAGACTTTTATAGAAAAAAATGTCCTAATATCAGCCCTGCTTTTCCCATCTCGCACCACCATAGTTATAAAGCTGCTGCCCCTTGCTGTGCACGGCACCACAGAGGCACTGTGTCAGGGATAATGATGTTTGCCACCATAGTTTTTTTTTTTTTATAGGTCTTATATGGCCACGCTGTGAAAAAGAAAGACATTGGCTCTGTTTAAAAGAGAGAACCTTGGAGTTTTTTCTTTTGAAATTGAATCTACAAGTCTCTCAATCCAAGGAGCACCTCAGACCAAGAAGAGCTCCTACCCTTCTACAATTCTTTGAAAAAATATATCAGTCAAGTTCAAAGGCCTTATTCTTATTTTATTTTGCCCTTTATGCATTATTTATAACTTACTATGATAAACTCCCTTTGAACTTTCATTGTCCCTAGATGATAAATGATTTCTGTTTCCATAATAACTTAAGTTAGAACAATGTTTGACTATTCAAATATCAGATTTAAAAAGAAAAAAAGCTTTATTAATATTGTATTACATCTATATAATACTTTATCAAACTGCTTCACAGTGAAAGGGAGAAACTCACCTCTCCTCTTTCATATGCTGTGTTGCTTTGAGGTTTACTTGCTGCTGCAGAGACTGGCAGTATACATGCCATCTCCATACCTAGAAAATGGCCGCACAGATTGAGAAATCAACATTAGTGTTCCGTGAACAGCAGTCGCCTCATTTATTTCTGTAATTACATGACAGTTGTTTAAAATCAAGGCTGAGAAGACTCTATTGGGCCTAATGGATACACAGACTAACGAATTCTTTTCCACTTAGAGTATATGTCTGCCACTCGTTTATCTCTGACCTGTTTTTTTTTTTAGAAGGTGTATTTCTAAATCATTTTTCAAGGAGACATTGGTGTCAACTGGTAAATGCAGAATATCACCTCGGAACAAAAAAACTATTACAGAGAGGGTAAAGAGAAAAGGGTCATCTGCTGCCCAAGGATTTATCTAACTTTTCACTTTGAAAGGCTTTCAAATTCTTTCAACCATACAGCTTGGTTTGTAATGGAATGTAATTAGGCAGGGCACAGTATCAACCATCAAGACCACTTTACTGCCTTCAAAGATATAACTGTCACCCCTACCTAACATCTTTCAGAAGAGAATACATGCAGTTGTCAAACAAAATTGCCATTTCTTTCCTGCTGTTATTGCAGTTGGAGCCTTATGGGGACATATAGGAATCAATGGCACCAATCTAAGCACATAGTTTTGACTTATATGGCAACAACAGCATCGTGGTGATCTGGTGATGACGGAGCTGTTTGGCCTCAACCCTTAACGAAACTAATGGGGCAGAAAGGCCAAAAGCAAACATAGAGCAGATCAGATGAGGGTAAACGGTGTTAAACTAACTCAGGAGATGAGATGTTTGGTGAACATGTGCTGCTCAGGTGCCTGAAGAACAGGTCCCTCGTGTAGAAAATGGCCCAGTGATTGGCTGTTAATCAGAGGGACAGTTTGGGTGCAGCCACGGAGCTTTAGCCAACCAGAGTTTGACTTTTATGGAGGATGAGACCATTTTCACAAATCACATAATCATGCAGATATCACCTTTTTACTCTTTTCTCTGTATGAGGAATGTTCTACTTTACCCAAATTAGTCCCTGTTGCATAGACGTGTACAAAGGGCAGTGGACAAAGGAGGTGGATCACCCACACTGTGTACAAACTGTTAGAAAACGCACCCTAAAGTGCCCTTTTTAAATGTAAACATGCACTAAAGTGACCTAATGTCTAATTGTGCAATAAAGTGGCCCTTTATCATGTCCAAATGTGCACAAATGTGAATTAAAGTGTCCTTTTAAATGTCTAAATGTGCAATAAAGTACCATTTTAAATGTCTAAACATGCAGAAATGCTATGAAACATTGCATCTTGCAATTACTGTTAAGTTATGTTATGATGTTATGATATGTTCAGCCCAAACTGCATCTCACAGCCCTGACAAGGTATTGAAATACACCAGAACACAGGAAATGTCATCTTCTGGGGTGAAGCCCCCCAGACTCCCTCTATGGAATTATTTCCTTCTTGCAACCATGTCAAACTACCTTGAGTCGTCCAGTTAAACTAAGTTTTAATACCATACAAGTCTTATGTAATATGCATAGAATATAATGTAGGTGCCCTTTTCCCACCCCTACCCTTAAAACAAATCTGTGCACATCAATTCCCTTTTACATATCTCATACTTGTTAGTTTGTACCATGAACTAAAGCTGTTTTGTAGTCACCAAACTATCAAACAGCATCATACTGTATATGATTGAAGACATACTTGAGGCTTTTACTGCATTGAAAAAGTGCACTTTTGATGGTGCAAAGACATCCATTCTAAGTCCGCAGCCTTAAAAATAGATCCCTGTATCTCCTCCAGTGGTATGAACCAGGCTGAGGGCTAATAATTAGGACAAGGACAAACAGCCCAGTTAGTCATGACTGTGACATATTCAATAGTGTCCTGGACCACATCAGAACCTGGGAAGTGGTGCGGTGTCAGCGCGGGGGGGAGTGAGTAATGCAGGGAGAGTGAGCTTCTGTCAGAAAATATGATTATCCTTGTCTAAATGACTGAATAAGCTTCTAATCAACCTGCTCACATTTATTTCCTTTCATCCCCTGGAGATAGACCGCGGCTGTTGGCGTTTCATTTTTCTGAATGGGCTGCTGCTTGCTCTGAGCAACACAAAGGTGTCCACAGAGGCTCAGATTTAGTTTAGAAGCCAGTAGGCAGGTTGTTCCATAAATGGCAACGTCTGTCCATGTCCACTGCATCCGTGGCCGTTATTTTGGATTCAGTCTCACAATCAGCAGCTTGAGTCATTACATTCATTCTCAGTGGTGTGCACAGACTTTTTGAAGGGTAGCGACGAAAAAGCATGTCTTTAGCAATTTAGCATGCATTTTGGTTCTTAGGGGGCACTTTAGCACACTTTTTGACTCCTAGAAGACACTTTAACATGCGTTTTGGCTCCAAAGATGGAACATTAGCACACATTTAGGATCCCAAGATGGCACTTTAGTATATATTTTGCTCCTAGAGGGTACTTTAGCACGCCCGTTAGCTTCCAAAAGAGCACTTTAACATGTATTTTATTTCCTAAGAGGGCACTAACAGGCTTTTAGCTCCCAAAAGGGCACTTTAGAACATGTTTGTAGCCTAGAAGGCACTTTAGCACACATTTGGGCTGCCATTTATGCATTTTAGTTTTGGCTCCCATGAGGGCATTTTCACAAACTTTTTAGCCCCCAAGAGGGCACTTTAACACAGATTTATGGCTCGTAGAGGGCACTTTAGCCAGGGGAACTTTAACCATGAGAGCATTTTAACACACCTTTTAGCTTCCAACACGTTATGGCACCTAGAGGACACTCTGGACTCTTTTTTAGCACCCAAGAGGACACTTTAGCACAGGTTATGGCTCCCAAAGGTCTCTTTAGTGTGCATTTCAGCTGCCATGAGGGCACTTTAGCACACATATACCCACATCCCACCATCCCACCCCCCGGTGCATGCCACTGTTCTCAGACATAATCTGACAGCTGGCCAAACAGTAGCCTATTATTGTAGCCGGTTAAAAATAAGACTACAAGTATTTTGACAGAGAATAGTGTGTGCGTGTGTGTGTGTGTGTGTGTGTGTGTGTGTGTGTGTGTGTGTTTAGGGGGTCGTGGAGATCCATGTCACCCTCATCCCTGGTGGATATCTGCCACATCTACAGCCTTGTTTACAGTCCACAGTCTATTTTTTTTTAGCTTTAGTGTCTCCTTACAGTGTTTTACTGTTGAGCTCTGATGGATTTGGGCATTAAAAGACTAAAGATCTACTTGATTTGACTAATTTAAATGGATCAAGCTTCATATTAGCTTCAGAGGAACCTTTGATTATATTTAATCTTGTTGATTTTGGCCTCCATCACAGACTCTAAGTGCATTATGAGGAGATATTCTAACAGCCAGTATGAACAGGAGGAAGAAGAAACTATTTCAGTGTTCATTTGGGCACCTGTTACTGTTTGGTTGCCATTTTTTCCCGTGTAATATTTTATTTTCATTCATAAAAAAGTGCATTTTTTATAGTCCAAAAACACTTAATTAGACCTGTACTAGGTGAATTTATACACTACACAGGCAAATAAGTGGCCTTTGCCTTAAAATTAAAAGCCAAAAAATATAGGTATATAGGTATGTCACGTGTAAATCTTGACACTCTCATTTATAATCTTAAATCGTCTACTTCATTTTTTAAATCAGGCTGATTTTTGAACATTCTAGTGCGACTTCATGCAATTTAAAACCTGGATTAAACTGTCCTTTCATTCCATAGCGAAACTCAAAACTTATATTATGAAGTTATGGAGTTAAATTAAATGTCAGGTCCCTTTTAAATTACTTTTCAAGGTCTTTGAGTGATTTTATTGAACGTAACTCATCTTCAACGTCCAGTTTTGACGACTTTTTGAAACCTGAGATGTGATAACACATGTTTAATGGACTTAAGATACTGGAACCTCCTTTATTTCTTTATATTTTACTACATATTTATTCATTATATTGATGTGCACAGCACTTTATATTAAAATACTGTTAAAGTATAACTTGTGAAATTAAGACTAAATTATTTTAACATTATGGCCTAAAACTATTAAAGATTCTTGTTTCTTAAAGCTCGTTAAATTGGCTTTTCATCCAGTCTTGGGCAAAAAAACACTTTAAATTAGGCAAAAAATATAAAATGTCCAAAAATGACCAGAGGCCATTATTTTAATAGGGCGTCAATTTTGAAAGTCTAAACCGGAAGTTGATTAAATCTCGACACCAGCTTGATTGCGGCTGAGCGCGTGCCTTCCTGCAGGTGGACAGGTGATAGCCGCTAATCCGCAGTGAAAGAACGTCTCCACTTCAGGACCCAGAGGCGAATAAAAGACTTTTCCTGGTGGAAAAGGGCCGACGCCTCTCTGGACCCGCAGCACAGGCAGCGTTTAACCTGCAGGGAACAGGTAGGCTGCTCTGACGGTATTTGACGTCCACATGTTACACACGCACTCAATAATATCAGCATTAAATAACAGCAATAACAACAAAAAAATCAACATTTTCCCATTGATAATACTGCAAAAAGTAAATTTAAAGGTTTAATTTAAATAAATAAATAATAAATAAATAATAAATAAATAAACTCAGAGTCCTGATTTAAAAGTATATTAAGTGTGCAACATTTATCACAAACTACAGCTAATTAAAAAAAATAATAATAGACTATATGTTATATAATATTAAAGTACAATACAATATATTTATGTAAAATATTAAAATCTTTACCTGAAGTAACTGAAGCTGTCAGATAAATGGAGTTAAAAGTCAAATATTTCTAAATGTATTTATTACTGAACTTATTTCTTCCACCACTGATTTCTAAAGATAATTTATCATAGAAAGTGACATTTTAAAAGCTTTTTGATTATCGGGGTGTAGAATATAGTATATTGAAAGCACAAATATATCTTGTTAAGGAAACATTGACTTCAAGGAAACCTGGGAAAAGTCCAAAGAAAATTAAAAATGAGATGGCCATGTACCCAGTCTTAAATGCTGCTATTTTAGCTGACGTTCACACATTTCTTGGTGTTGTAACATTAATTTTACTGTAATGTATTAATCTGATTTCCAGTATATGAACCATCTGTTCCTCCATAACACCTGTAACAAGCCTCTTTGTGTTTAATAGACATTTAACCCAGCAGTAACCTCTCTTATATCGTGCTGCAGCTATATTTAAACTTGCTCTGTGAAGTTTCGTTCCCTCTAAAACTTTAATACGGGATTACTTTACTGCTTTTCCTAATGAAATGCATCTCGCTCATTTGACTTTCTAATGTTGTTTATCCCTTTTTCCCGTCCTGTGAGCTGTAGAGAACGCGGGGAAGAGCGCGCTAACTGTTGGAGAATCATTTGATTTGGCTCCAATCGGAATAAACAAAGTTAACCTCATTAGAGACTCCAGACTTAAATGTGATAGCCGTGCAGGCATGTGGATGCCAACGTTTCCTTTCATTAGGACCTCTGACTCCCATATGATAACAGGACTTTTTAAAGGGATTGAATTTTAGCATAAACTCTTTTTTTTCTGAGTTTCACCTTGAAAACTACAGGCCTCATCTTTTAAATGCTTTTCTGAATTAACCCATTTGATGTCATGCATATAGTTGTATCAGTTGAATCACTGACACTCATGTTATCTATCTATTTTTTCCATTTCGTACTCTTTTCTTTGCAGTAAATAGCATTTTAATGGCTGTTATAGTTGCTGCTTGCACAAATCTGCCCATATAAATATCTATCCCATGTACAAATTTATCCTTTGGGGGGTTTATTCGAGGGACTTGGATGATTAAATATTAAATTCATAACTAAATAAAATGACCTCTATCTTGGATGTTCATGTTCTGTCTAAATTATCTGCCATCATGTGATTAGAAAAGACAAAAAAAGCTGTATGACTAACATTTCATTTTTTATTTTAAGTATAAAAGTCTCCTAGGATTAAATAGGTTAAAGTCATTGAGGATGTTAAGTGTTGTGCTGCTGACTCTGTGTTTTCCATTCATTTATTCCCTTATTTCTCTGTGACCTTTGACATCAGTAAAATGACAATAACCAGCATTTTACAGCACTTACTGAGCATTTAGAGACATGATACAACCCAAGATCTGCAGGACTAAAACAGCTTATATTAGCTTTATTTATCTGCCTTTAGTTTATGGTGCCATGTGATTTATGTGGAACTTTCTCCACGTCTCTCACACCCAGTCTAACGATGGATAAGAGCTCATGATGTTGGATAAATCTTATTTCCCCAGTTACCAGCCAAGTGCTGAGAATATGTAATCAAACCTTTTCTGAAGGAGCAGCTCCCTGTGCAGCTGTACACGTTATTAACGCAGCTGACTCCATCAAAAGTAAAGAGTTTGATGACATAATCTACTATTTAGTAGTGGTGTAACCATTCATTGGAACTTTGATTGGATTCAAAGCGGATATTTGTTTGTTTCCGATCTGATTCAGGAACTTTTTACCCCCCAAATTGTTGTTTCTTGTAAAGGATTCAGGTATAAATTAATTATGGATATAAAACAAACAAATAAATAAATATGTGATGTACGCCACAAGTTAAATGAGTCATTAAATCTGCTGAATATGTGTTGAATATCCAATACCAAACCAATTCCACTGAGGTTCCTGAGTATCTTTGGATTCTGGTCTTGATGAAACTAAATGAGACATTCTGAGATGTCATCTAAAAAGAGCGTTTTATAATATTTTCCTACATTTAACCCTCTATTGCATTTTGTTGCATATAGCAGCAGATACTTTATCGTCATTTCTTAAAAATCTGTGATATAAAACCGAGGTTTCATGAGGTCACATGACCAGGATTTCCTGTTTACTCATGGACATTTAATATGTGAGCGTCATTTTATCTTTTATTCAGAATTTTGGAGAATCTTGGAAAATGTTTATTTAATTTTGTATATACATTTAATTCAATAAAAAAGTATTTTTTTTTCTAATATGCTAAAATAAACTGCATACAACCCTAATGGAGTCCCATGACTTACGTAGCATGAAACTATGTATTTAACTACAACCTTTTCTTATACAGTACCACTGAGTTTCAGGGTCAACCAGACAATTTAGTGTTCTCCATGAAAAGTCACACTTTTATTTACCACCATGAGTTGTAAAATGAATAGAAAATATAGTCAAGACATTGACAAGGTTAGAAATAATGATTTGTATTTGAAATAATAATGTTTTCCTTCAAACTTCAGTTTTCTATCTTCTCTAAGCAGCTTAACTGTTTCCAGCTGTGCTAACATGTTAGCACCAAGGGTTTTCTAATCATCCATTAACACATTGTACCATTAGAACACTGCAGTGATAGTTGCTGGAAATGGACCTCTATACACATATGTAGATATTGATGCAGACATTTGCAGCTAGAATAGACATTTACCACATTATCAATGTATAGAGTGTATTTCTGATTAGTTTAAAGTTATCCTCATTAGAAAAAATTGTGCTTTTCTTTCAAAAAGGACATTTCTAAATGACTCCAAACCTTTGAATTCTAGAATATTTCTTAAATATATCTATTATTTAAATAATAAAATATATTTTACAATGCCTAAGAAATATTTCATGCAATAAATTAACCAATAATGAAACGTTCCAGCCGTCGTGACATGAGAAACTACACAGAAGCATGATGTCTACACAAACTGACAATTCAAAAAGGAAAACGACTCGAAGCTCCATTTTGTTCATCATCAACCTTGTCATCAATGCACACTAGGGAAAAAAAAGTAGGTGAAACAATTTGTGAAATGCATGTTTTATGTAAATGTCTCCAGACATTTGTGAACGCGATGGAACAAAGTCTTCCCCTGCCCTCAGGAATGTGATGTTTGACGTCCTGGCATCCATCACTATAAGTGGAGGCTGAGCGGCCTCAGGAGGAACCGCGGCCGAGTCTATCATCCCCGGTGACAGCCATTTACCTCCGCAGCACGCCGACCCCCCCCTCACTGATCAACGAGCGGGACGTTGGTGGATCGCCTTCAGGTGGGAGGCGGCCGTCAGGGAGAGTTGACGGAAACGGAGACAGGAGGAGACAGAAAGACGGAGACAGAAAGACGGAGAAACTAACAGATCTGTGCTTTGTTTGGGAGTTCAGAGTGGCCCCCAGGATAATGATGCTGCAGCAGAATCAAAGCCCAGCCGACTGTAAAGTGAGATATCGAGTATGAACAGATTTGTCAGCTGTGGAGAAAAAAAAATCTCCCTTTTTTTTTTTTTTTTGAGGTAAGCTCAGTTTTGCTAACAATTCAGAAGTAAGTGCATTGTAACGGCAGCTGTAGGGAACAGAAGCAGCATAATAAATGTGAGTCTGTGATAAAGGAAAGTGGCGTGGTGGCTGTATCGCTGCCTGGAAGAGGAGGACTCAGGTTACTGGTTCTGGTTCATTCAGCAGCTCCTCCTGTGGAGACGCGAGGACCCCCGGCTGTTTGACTCCTGAGCTCCGTTTACTGTGGGCTCATCCTTGATGAGTTTTTTGCTGGAGTTGTAATGAAGAGCCAAGAGGTGCGGCTAAATAAATGATCCTGACAAATTGCGTGTGTAACCCTCCGGTCCAGAGTAGAATTATAGAATGTTTCTCCCTGTTTAAACGAGAATTTTCCTCCTTAATCCAAACACACAGCTCTGTCTCTAAAATAGGAAGAAATTGACCATTTCAAGTTGTTTTAAATTAAAAATATATTGGATATTGTTATTTACATAAGTGCTTTTCCTATTTGGTCTGAATTTTAATCACATAAGTAAAATTTCCCTTTGATATTACTAATAATGAATGAGTAGAAAGACCATTTTTCATTAGTTTAATACTTATTACCCAAAAATGTATGGAATCCACTGAGTCTTTCACAATATCTATAACTTATTATCAGTTGTGTAATCGAAAAACACACCAGAAAATCAACAAATGGCACTAAATTCCTTCCTTCATCCACTCTATACATTGCTAATGTGGTAAATGACTATTCCAGCTGTAAATGTCTGGTTTTTGCTGCATCAATATCTACATAGGTGTATACAGGCCCATTTCCAGCAACTATCACTCCAGTGTTCTAATGGATCAATGTGTTAATGGATGATTAGAAAACATTGATGCTAACATGTTAGCACAGCTGGAAACAGTTTAGCTGCTTAGAGAAGATAGAAAACTGACCTTTATTTGACCAAAGCAAAGTTTGAAGGACGTTATTGCAAATACAAATCATTATTTCTAACTTTGTCAATGTATTGACTATATTTTCTATTCATTTTACAATTTATGTGACTTTTCATGGAAACCACTAAATTGTCTGGGTGACCATAAACCTTTAAACAGTGATGTATTATTATTATAATGCAGAAAGAAGAGAAAGTAACTTCAGGCCAATGAGTCAACATTCATTGTGACAACAAAACAGCTCCTTCTCTGGGTAACAATGCTGTGTGGGTTGAAGTAGAAAGTTTGTCTTTAGCTGCTGCACAATGCTGATGGGCCCTTCTGATGGCTTCATTCAGTCTAACAGAACAGATTGGCTGGATAACGCCAGACTTTCAAAATAAAAGCATAAAGTCCCACACTTGAACCTACACAGCAAGGTTATAAGAACAAACTGCAGTAGTGTCTGTAATTTCTTTTCGGATTTGGGTCCATTTAGTTTTGTTTTAGCAGAAATTAAGTCTAACATTTTCTTCATATATATTAAATTGACTAAAATTAGGGGGAAATAAATGGAATTAAGCGAATACCGGCAGAAATCTGTTCTCTCTCTTTCTGTTTTTCCTGCCATCTTACCTGTCTGCTATCTAATAACGGCATAACATCCCCTCCATTAACATAAGAAATGATTCTTCAAGTCGTTAAGGACCTTTAAACTCACTAAAACTGGACCACGGAACTTATCTGATTAGATTTTTACTGTTAGATGTTTTATAACCAAAAGTGGCCATGATCAAAAATGAATAAAAGACCTACTCAGTACATGAATGAATATGCTAGTAAATGCCTGTATTTATTACATGTTCCATTTAATTAATAAATTAAGTATGTTTAGTTGTGTATAATTTTGCTGTGTAGAAACAAGTTTCTCTGTACAATGAAATTTGTACTTGCTGTCCACATGAATGCCATATCAATAACAATAAAAAAGTAGTAATAAGGTATTAAAGTTAAAATTAAATTGAATAAAATAACACCCAAGTAACAGAATATAAATATAAACTATGTACAGATATTTACAAGTAATGGCCATAGTGGAATGAGCAGTATGAATAGTAGAAGTCAATAATAAGGTGAATATTCAGTCATTATGGAAGGAATTATAGTGAAAATAAATGATTCCCCTTTATTCTGGGGAATCCCTGGCACCCCCTCAAGGATCCCTGGGGGACCCCACTGCTGTCCTCCATAATTAGATTTTATTACTTGTGGAATGAATTAATATAGAATCGAGGATCCAGGTTTTACTAAGATTCTCCAAAATTCTGAATAAAAGACAACCTTTGTATATAAGACAGTGATGCTCACATGTCAATGGTCATAAATTGTATGTACTTCAACTTCATTTCTGTTTAAAGTTCATTGAAATCTTCATTGGAAAAAAAATGTGCTTTTCTTTCAAAAATAAGGACATTTCTAAGTGAACCCAACCTTTTGAATGGTAATATAATGGCATCATTCTACCATTTAAAGGCACAGTTACACCTTTAAGAGTCATACCTATAATCTGGTTATAATACGGTAATAGATGGTCTCTTTTTTATAGGAATAAATGCTGTTTCCTGCTGTATGAGGCAACTTTTTTATCAGGTTTGCATCATGGTGACGACTTGTTCAGGCTGCTTCAGCTCCAACTTTAAAGTCCCTTGATGCTGTCCATCACTCTGCACTCAGGTTTATTGCTGGTGACGCCTACAACACCCGTCATTTTGTCTAATATTATAAGGCTGGGTGGTCTTCTCTCTCTCAGAGAGGCGTGATCAGCATAGGCATCTGTTTATCTATAAAGGCCTTGTTGGAAAGCTGCCTGATTACACCTCTTCTCTGCTAGTTTGTTCCACTGGACCACATTACATTAGATCTAATGACTTTCTTCTGCTCCACGTCCTCGGAGATTATTCTGAGCTGGAAGATCTGCTTCTGGGCCTCATTGCACCATCTATCTGGAACTCACTGCAAAGCACTTTAAACATTAATTCGTTGGTTTCCCTTGGTGATTTTATATCCGTGATCTTAAATCCTTTAACTCCTGTTTGCACCTTTTTCAATTGATTTTGTTGTTACATTATTTATTCATTGTATTTATTTGTTTGTTTTAATTGGTTGCTCTTTACTGCAAAATCTTAAATCTTAACAGGTGAAAATATCTTGTTTTTTGAGTAGAATTATCTTATTCCACTGAAAAAACAAGATATTTTCACCTGTTAGGATTTCAGTTTTTGTCGTGTATACTTAGATTTTTCAACTGGTGTCAGAATTTTATGTTTCCCTTTAAATAAATTAAGACATCTACACCATAAATTAATGCAAAATGGGCACAAATTGGTGAATTGCAGGAAAGAAGATGTCTTTATCGTGGAGTAGAAGCATAGTAGTGGAAGTGGCTTTAATAGAGAAATGTATAAGCATTTGTACGTCGTTGAATGTGCCAAATTTAAACACTGGTATTGATCTTTTGATGTTTATGATCACTAAGCAAGGCCAGGAAATCTTAATGAGTGAAAATATTTCATTTTTGGTACTATTAGTTCAATATTGAGTAGAATTATCTTATTCCACTGGCAGATAATTTAGCCTTTTTTTCCAGATTTGGGCGAATTTCCTGTTTTAAGAGAACAAGACTAACATTATCTTAACACAGAATAATGTACTAAAATTAAGAAAAACTTAAATTAAGATAAATCTGCAAGTGGAATAAGATACTTCTACTCAAAATGGAACTAATTGTACTAAAAACAAGATATTTTCACCTGTTTTGCAGTCTTCTAATATGTTTTTTCATGTAAATGAAGGCTTTTCCATCATATATTTCAGAGTTTAAATAAATAAATATTATTGATATATTATTATTATTGCTCTTGAATATTGTCATTATGCATCCACGCTGCTGGCAGCCAGGTTAAATGGCTGCTCTCTGTTGATTGTGGGGGTGTTTGGTGCTTTGATTGCAATCATGTAGTGGTCTCATTAGCTAAGTTTTGTACTACTATAGTACTCTGCATCATGTCATTTTCCCCGGTTAATGTTCCATTGGGTGCTGCATTATACTCATAAGTTCCTATAGATAGTTGTGCTAATTAGATGTAATTATTTGGAAATGAACAGAAATGCTCAATTATTGATGGAGGCAAGTTGGCAGCTGCTCAACAATCATTGTTTTTAACACCTGTACTCTTGCAGTCGTTCAGGTCTAAATAATAGGGTAGCAGGAAGCTTTGAAGGGCTGTAATCAGTCTCATAAAAACAAAACTAAAAGGAGAACGAAGGAAGAGAAGGAAGAGTGCAGAGAGTCAGCTGCTGGTGATAATTCTGGATCAGAAAGCTGAGTCTTTTTTGGCTGAAGTGCAGCAGCGGGGCCAGAACTACAAACCTAAATCTGTGTTAATGACTGACTGACTGATGAAGGTACAACATTGTGTGAGCTATGTGTCCCAATTTCCTCTGTAGGACTGTTAATATGTACATTTATTAGCTTTTAATGTTTTTCAGGTGAAAAAGGAACCACTTGGAATGAATTCTTGCTTCAAAAAGCAAGAATCTATGGTACAGAAGAAGCTCTAAACATGATTCTTGAATCAATTTCTACCAATGAGCAATAAAGGTTTTAGGCTATAAAGTTTTCTAGTAATTTAGTTTAAATTTCACAAGTTATACTTTAATAATAATTTAATATAAAGTGCTGTGAATTTCAATAAATAGCCAAAAGTAAAAAAAATAGGATCTTCAAACATGTCATCACTTTAAATTTACCCCATCTCAGGTTTCAAAAAGTCGTCAAAACTGGGAAAGTGATGAAAAAGGGACCTGATGTTAGTTTAATTTAACTCCAGTTAATGTAAGTTTAGAGTTTCACTGTGGAATGAAAAGATGTTTTAATCCAGGTTTAAAGTTGCCTAAAGTCACACTAGAATGTTCAAAAACTGTCCTGAGTCACTTTAATCTTTAATGTTATACAAGTACAGCCTGAAATCTTAACTCTTCCTACATCAGCATCATATAGTTTACATTTAATTCTTTAATTTCGTATGTGTACAGCAGCTTGAGTTCCATCTACTGAATGACAAGTGTTATGCAAATAAGTAAATTTACATCTTAAAAAATACAGGCAATGTCCATATCTGATGGTAACCAGGCAACGCTTCATATACCTGGTTTTCTGGTTATAACACTGCTTGTCATTGGAGGCTGCTCCTTCCACATGTAATTCCCACATGGTGGAAATGACATGCTAATACGGAGGTGATGAAGTTAGAGAAAATAGATTATGCTGCAGTAATTTCTGTTATGTATGATTTGACAGTCGGAGCAGCAGCGTTTATAAATTGCAAAATATCTTTTATTTGGACAAACAGGGGAATTCTTCGCTCCCTGAGATAACTGAAACATTCTCTTCTGTAAACTGCTAAGTTATTCATCCAATGAGGAAGTGTGGCTGAATAATGAAAGATGTAATAAAAAGAGAATTTTTCAGATGAAAAGCTTAAAGAAGCAATGCATTAAAACAGCAGTTGTTGGAGCACACATATTTATATTTAGCATAAAAAAAGAATTGGACAAAATTGCACATTTTGATATCTGTTTGGATCTTAATGCAATATTTGCTGCTCAGCAGGAGAATGGAACCTCCTGTACATTGTCATGTAAATAGCTGTTTCCTGTTATTGTTGACAACAATAGTAGAGGTGTTGTATGAAGAGATGATTCTCGTGTTTTGACATCTTTTACATACTGTAAATTGCCAAAAAATAGGTGGATTTTGTTATTTGTTTCAATCACTTAGTACGTCAGGAGTTTATTTGAGACCAGGTGACAATTTGGGACAGGAGATTAATTAATAGATTAATCCTTCTTGACAGAAATAAACTGGAAAAATATGGTAATTTACTTAAATTCTTTTAATTAAACCAGTAGTGATGGATATTAATCAATATTACTAGAGGGGATGTTCATAAATGTCATTTGAGCACAACAATGATGTGAAGCAGCAAAGAAGAGCAGCATTTCTTCTTCCTCCATTTCCTATTTTTAATTTGAATTTATAATTTTGAACACCTGCAGCTTGTGTTTAAAGGTGACCTGATATATAACATGTTACAGCACAAACACAAATTACTGCAGAAGCTACAGTACATTTAAATGACCACCTTTGAAATCTGTAAAACCTACTTTGCTCCACAAACTTTTCATCTCTTTTTTATACATGACCTGAGTCATTATAGAAAATTGCACAAATCTCCTCTCAGTTTATCTTTTTTCCCCTTTTTTTTGACTCTAGCTCCAAATCAGTGGCCAAATCTCATATTACAGTGACAGAAATCGGTTCGGTGGTGTGTTGTTCAATCAGTGCGATGAACGCAGGGCTCGACCTAGGAAAAAAAATAAGTGCATCCAATTACAATCAAGTCGAAGAGCAACAGAAAATAATATGTCTCGGAACATGGTGCTAGATTGATGCAGTCCAGGTTGTTGTAGATTGACTCGAATCAGTGTCCTCCTGCTCCTGCAGCTTCTGTGAAAATGACACTTGTGGGATGATGATTTCCTACCAGGACATAGCAAACCGTGCATTTTATATCCTAAATCAATATATGAAGGAAAATGTGTCAATTTTATAATTACTTTACAGAAAATAAAGACAAATAAAAATAGGCTTTTCAAAGAGATGGCAGTATCTGAGTTTTAACATTAGTTTTAACATTAGAATCACTACAGTAATATTTAGTCATATAACCATCATCAACATTTGTGTGGAGTCGACCAACATCTGGTTCCTATGAACAGGCGTTTCAGCCTCAGAATTCCTCTGAATTTCTTGGTTTTGCCTCAGAAACATTTCTGTTTTCAGCAGTTTTCATTGGGATTAATGTTTGTGGGTCGGGTCGGCCACACCAGAACAACCAGAACCAAGATGCTGCTGGTTTACTGGTGTGTTTGGGGTCGTTGTCTTGTTGAAACTCACATTTCAAGTGTATTTCCTCTTTGGCACAAGGCAACATGACCTTTTCAAGTATTTGGTTTGTAAAGAAAAACTCAGACACTACATCTTTGAACAGCCTAATATTCATTTTTCTTATTTTTTTTTGTAAAAAAACAAAAAAATTGCCACATTTTTCTTCACATTTTGATTTTGATTTAGGACATAAAATGCAGCGTTCCCAATGCAACAAAATACAAATTATTATAAGGATTTAGGCTTTACTCACATTTTTAAACACTTACATTAACACAACCCTATTTCTCTTCTTGCTCATATGTTTCACTCATGCTCAAACACCAACTTGCAGCACATGCATGAGCAAATTTATCTGCAAGTTAGTGACAATACTACGTAAAAATATGTCGCTGTTGCTATTACGATCTGCCTGCAAGCAGTTCTTGCTGTTTGTGGAACCGGCTCCTTATTATCAGACTACCAATCAAATTTTCTGGTGAATTAATTCCTTGTTAACTTCATTTTTCCTCTGATGTCTATCTTTTAAACATCCATCTGCCTCCTTCTCCTTGTTCTCGTTGGCTGGTCTTGTCTTCTCGGTGAAACATTCTGCAGATAAGTGTTTTTATATATATATATATATATATATAAAAAATATAAAAGCACCAGGATCCGTTGGGTTGAGGAGTGGTGTAAAAGATTGTGCGTTGGAACACGGAGCGTCAGCAGAATCAGCTGTAGCTTGGCAGCCTGGAGGTGTTTTTGGACCAGCTCTGGCGCTCTCTGCGGCTCCGGCACCTGATTGATGGAGCTGTTTGCTCCTAATCACTTCAGAGATAAAGCACCATGCAAGGGCTGTTGAAATTGGAACTAAGGAGTCTGCAGCAGATGCAGGAGCCACACCAGAGTTTGGGCAATAACTTGTGGCTTGTCTCATTGCTCCAGCACTCAGGCTGTTTCTCTGTGTGCTCGGTGTTTATTAGGTAAGTGGCTGTTGGTTTAGTCGGCCACAAATGTTCAGATGTCTGTTTGCCAGAAACTCCATTTGGTACAGTCTGATTGTTCAGCTTCGTGACCCTCTAAAAGGTCACAAAGCTGAACAATCAGTATTACATGGAGACTATCTGATTCAGCAGAAAAGCCTGTTTTACTGAAGCTGCTAATAGTTTACTCACACAGGTTTTTGTTGTTTGTAGCAGTGTGTGCTACACTGCAAAAACTGAAATCCCAACAAGTGGAAAGTGTCTTGTTTTTGGTACAATTAGTCCAGTAATGAGTTTAATTATCTCAATTTACTGGCAGAAAATATTATTTATTTAATTTTTTCCCCTGATTTGGTTTAATTTGGTCTTGTTGTAAGAAAACAGTGTTAATTTTGTTGGCTATTTTTCAATTTCAGTTTTTGTCTTGTATCAAATGCCCTTATTAGTTTTAGTCATTTTATATCAACGAAATATTCTGACATTTTAGACATTTTAAATCTAAAGTATTTTAATTGAGTTTCAGTCAATAGTCTTTCTTTAGTCCTTCACAGCAGATTAAAGGAGAAATACTAGTGCATGCATCCAGTGAAGGCACTTTTTGGATTGTAATTTAAAAGAATATTTTATCAAGGTTTTATTATGAACTTGATTTTGTCTTCTTTTTTTTTTTAAACAAAAAATGTGCTTTAATTTCATCACATTCAGTGGTTAAGGGCATTGATTCCGTCTCGTTTTGATCTTGTTTTCATCATTAAAAAAGTTATTGATAAATACATTTTTACATCGTCTTGTCTGATGGAATAAACCCCAAGAAAACAAGACTTAAAAATTACTTAATATTTGACTAATTGTACCAAAAATAAGATATTTTCTCTTGGTAATAAATCCATGGGGCAACATGGTGGTGCAGGGGTTAGTGCTGTTACCTCACAGCAAGTAGGTCGCAGGTTCAAGACCTCCTTGGTCCTGGGTCTGGGACCTTTCTGTGTGGAGTTTGCATGTTCTCCCCGTGTCTGGTGGGTTTTCACCGGGTACTCCGGCTTCCTCCCACAGTCCAAAAACATGCTGAGGTTAATTGGAGACTCTAAATTGCCTGTGTGTGAGTCAATGGTGTGTGTGCTCCACGATTGGCTGGCGACCATCTGGGGTGTATCCCTGCCTCTCGCCGTAACACGCTGGGATTGGCTCCAGCAGACCATGTGACCCTAATGAGGAATAAGCAGGTATAGAAGATGACTGACTAATAAATCCATTTGTTGCTGTGTAAATCGCTGTGTGGCTGGATTGTCCATCCAGAAATGTTATGCAAGCAAATCTTATTAAAACAATAAAACCAAATTAGGAAATAAAATCAGAATAGGAGGACGGAATAGAAACAGTTGGAAAAGCAAAGGTGGGAATGGAACAGAATGTGAACAGACAGGAGTCAGTGGAAGGATCTAAATTAGCCCGTTCACCAGGGAGCAGCTCTGTGATTACACCTCCGATCATTTTGCAGTCTTCTCACATATCATCTTGAGAAAGAATCCCTCGCTCGGCTCCAGGTACCAGGATTCGCCAGTAGAAACACCTGTGCTGTAGCTGGGACAGCCAGCCAGCGAATGCTTGATATAATAGATTCCACCTGAATTGTGAAAATAACACGGCTGCATCCTGAGTAGTGTTTCAGTTAGAGTTTTCAAAGATGGAAACTTTCCATGGGAACAGGAATTAATCCAAAATTTACAAAATTGGAAGGTTGTCCCTTTACAGGAAAGTTAAGGAACATATATTGTAGCATAATCTTGGCTAAAACAACCAGATTTAAAGGGGTAGTTCAACATTTTTGAACCTCCGCCCATCGTCATGACAATAGATGCTTTACCTTTATTGTCGATACCAGCTGTTTCCAGACCAGCGGAGCCGAGCTGGGAGCAGCTACTACAAGGCTAATGGTATTTTTTGGTTTCACTCATCAATTTTAGCAAACACACAATCCAGCAACTCCCAAACACTATGATGGACAAAGCAAACACGTTTACGTCTCATAATGTTATTCCATTAGTGTGTATTGAAGTAGATTTCAACAATATTATGCTGTAAATATATTTGATCTACACTATGCAATGAACAAACACATTTTTACCATAAGAACACTGGAGTGATAGTTGCTGGAAATGGGCATCTATACACCTATGTAGATATTGATGCACCAAAAACCAGACATTTGCAGCTAGAATAGTCATTTGCAGCTACAATAGTCATTTACCACATTAGTGATGTATAGAGTGGATTTCTGATTAGTTTAAAGTTATCTCCATTGAAAAAACAGTGCTTTTCTTTCAAATATAAACTCTAAAGAAAAGGTTGCACACACCTAGGCAGAGGACAGGTGGGTAGGAGGGACAAAAACCGCACTGGAACAGGAAAAAGAAAAGTCTTCCACACACTGTCAATCACTTAGAAATTGGCTAATTTAATATAATGACATTTACTTCATCAAGTAGTTTTAAGCACAGTTTAAATGCAGATTTAGGTCCATGTGGACCAATCATGTCTCTTTATGACAAACATGTTATCGTCAATAGTGTAAACAGGGAAAAATGCCAAAAAATGGAAACATCAATATAACTAATTGTAAAAAAAAGATGAATAACAATAGAATAAGTTGTAGCACCACACAACAAATCCAGAAACATCTCATAGTAAAATAATATAAGAGAAATGTTTGAAGTTAAATCCAGGCTAATAAAAGCAAGATAAACATCTGAAAGAGCTCCACATCAAAAACAGTAAACTGTGTGTTTAAATACGCTTTAGTAAAGTAGTAATAAGAAGAGTAGCTAGAAAAGCTAAAATAGTCATAAATATATTAAAATAGATCAATGATCATAGAAACAGTTCATCATTAAGTCCTTTTGGAACCAGTGTTTGTAAAGAGTAAATCCAAAAGGCTTCTCATTGTTTTAACAGCAAGTCATTGGTCCACATGGACCTAAAACTGCATTTAAACTGTCTCTCTGACCAAAACCTCCTTATATTAAATGACCTATTTGCTAAGTGATTGAAGGACATTGAAGTAAGGACATTTCTAAGTGACCCCAAACTATTGAATGGTAGTTAATGTTTAACTTGCATATATTTAATACAAATGTATTCACACAGTTGCTCACTAGTTGGTAACTTAGGCACTAAATGTTGAATATTTCCCAAATTCCCAAGCTAAAGTTCCCATTGAAAGTTTCTGGAAATTGTTCACCCCTTTGCAACCCTAATCCTGACTAAACACCAGACCTCACTCATGTAGTAGCAGAGTGAATCTCCTGGACTCTTCGTTTCCTGCCGGACGTGCAGGACAAACAGTTGTGGTTGTGGTGGAGCAGCATGACTGGAGCGGTGTTCCAGAGACTAACACCTCGGCTGCACACTGGCCTCTCGCAGGAGACAAAGTGATGCTGAGATTTTACTGCGGTTCCTGGCATTTTTCTCTTTCCAGCAACGCCAGGATAAACAATTGGAAATAGCATGACACGGGCCATGATGGATTACCATAGGGATGGAACACACTACATCAGAATGTGGCTGTGTCCACTGCTGCAGAGTGGATGGAGACTACAGGAAATATAGAAGCCGCCTTCAATGTGTAAACTTGTATTTTTTTAATGCCACAAACAGAATTTTACTCAACTGATAGAGTAGCTGAAAGCATCAATCAATCATTAACCTACCCCCCAATTAAAATAAAAATAAACGGTAATTAAATATGACTCAAAAGCAGCACATTAATTATAATGTGACATTAATGTTATGAATAATAAAACAATGAGTCTCTTACCCCATTGATGGTGCTGACTCAGGTGATACAAAAATGATGATGTACTGCAGCTATTTGAGAACTGTGTCACAACATTAACAATTTGCATTGTTCCCCCTTTTAATATGTAATGATCCCACACAGCAATACACTTCACCGCTTTGCTAAAGTGCCCTCTAGGAGCCAAACTGATGCTGAACTACCCCATAGGAGCCAAAACGCATGCTAAATTGCCTTCTTGGGAGCTAAAACATCTACTAAAGTGTCTTCTAAGGAGCCAAAATGTGCTAAAGCGCACCCAATTCATGCTAAAGTGCCTTCTTGGTAGCCAAAAACTGTGCTAAACTGCCCTCTAGAAGCCAAATGTGTGCTTAAGTGCCCTCTTGGGAGCTAAAAACTGTGCTAAAGTGCCCTTATGGGAGCTAAAACATGTGCACCTCTTATTTCCTTGATTACCACTATGTCACTACTGTTGCTTTAATAGTTTGGGTGCTACACGAAATGCAATTAAATGAACATACGTTGTTAGTTAATTGGCTGCTACATTTTTAATTGGTTAAATTCTCAACAGCAGTTAATCAATCAACGGTTAATCATTAACACCCCTAGTTTACTATATAGCCATTACTTTAAAATTAGATGTGTTAAAATATAGATAAGCAAGTGAAGACTCAGGAATTCACACAGGATTAATGCCAAAATACTCCCAATACCCATACATTCATGGTTATTACAGCGAGGGAACCAATTACGAGTCCATGTCTAAACCAATTAATGTGATTACTGTTTGATAGAGTCAATAACAGTGGTTATATAATGGCCTGTTTTCTGGAGACGTTGAGGTGTTTCCCAGTAGAGTTGGTGGTGGAACACTGAGGTTGTGGTTCAATGGTTTGGCCCAGGAAAGAAGCGGCTTCCGCTGAGATTACTTGTCTGAAAAGCAGCCATGTCTCCGACATAAAAAGACACAGGACGTCTTGAGGGGTGTCGATGGCAGCTTAAACGTAAGCATGGGGCTACGAACGCTCGCATTACAAATGAAAAATCAAACCATGATGGGGAAGGAGAGGATGCAGACTTTTCTGAACCAAACATATCAATAGTGCTGTTTAAGCTCCCGGGCGCTGAGCAAATATTGTCCTTAGAGGCAGCCTGGCACTGAAAGAAGAACATCCCTATACGCTTCAATGAACAGGAGGAGATTTGTATTTACTGTACTTCTTGGAAGTAAAATCACGGTTGTGCTTTTTTTTTTCTCTCTCTCAGTGGAATCGGAGCTACTTAAGATTAAGGTGGATTTATTTTAGGATTACTGAAATTTGGAGGAACTTGGTAATTTTCCATTTACCTGAAAGGACCTTCTGGGATTTTTTTTTTTGTATTTTTGCCCTGTTTGCTGTAAACATTCTGACTCTGACAGACCCCACTGTGCAGACACACACAGATGGAGCTCTGTCCAACGTGTCACTATGGATTCCTGAAGAAGGATTCACTGTTTGAGCTCAAAAGAAGCTCTGTACCTGACTGTTTACCCCACCGAGCTCGGCCAGAGGCGGACGCCTGCTGTTTGGATGGCTTTGTGGGTTTCTGAGCCTTCAGCACATCCCACTGACCAAAATTTGTTTGTTTTTTTTGTTTTTTTTTAGGTCTCGGGGAATGGATTTGTGGTCAGCGTTTACAAGGAAGTGATACATCACTGGTGTAATATTTCAAGAGGAAGGCAAAACAGCTTTCATTGCAGTTGCTAATGTATCCGTCTGTTTCTGACCAGTGAAATGAAGTCGGCAGAGTTCACACAATGTTTTACAATAACTACCGTAAAATACCAAATAGCGGGGCCGTTTACTGTGTGGTGTCTGTTTGAGATGTTAATTGAACCAATTAATTCCTTCATGACCTTAAATCTTGCTCAACAAAACTGGAAAAATATTCTAATTTCCTCAAATTCTTTTATTAAACCAGATACAATTTATATTTTTCAAAAGTCAGATTACAGTATTGTAGTTAAACGTGTTGTGGCTGCTTCTCCAGAGTTTTTCTCTACATATTTTACCACAGAAAGTTTGAATTTAATGTCGTACTTTTTATTTTTTCCCTGCACCGGAGCCATGGAGATCAACAATTAAGTGATTTTACCCGAGAGCAGTGATTTTCAACCTATGGGCCACGGCCCTCTAGTGGGCCGCGGAGGTATTGCAGGTGGGAAATCCTTTTGTAAAAATCTAAATATCGTAGATGTGTGTGAGATGTGTGTAAAGTCAGGATAACAGCTCGGTTGTTGTAGCTACGCTGTCGACGCGATGCAAACCTTATACATTCTTAGTTCTGTGTAGAGGGAATCAAAGCTTCCTCTTCAGTGAAACACCCGAACACCAGGCAAAAATACAAAAGAAAGTCCGACATACATATAAATAACACACATTCTGGACTGTATGTAACAGGCTTTTTTTTTCTTTACCAGGATGCAGCGTTTGTGTATCGGAGCGTATCGATATCAAAGAGCAAATGCTTTTATTGCAAATATTGAAGCACAGGCAAAACACACATTTCCCCTTATTTAACACATATTCTGGACTGTACCAGACGTTTTTCTTCTTTCACCTGTCTTTCCTTTTCTGGTCCTAATCAACCAGGATGCAGTGTGTGTTTGTATCTCATTGGTATCAAAGAAAAAATGATTTTATTCTAAATCTTGAAGTAGAAACGACAGAGAAGCTGTTTACTGAGGTGACTGTAGATCACCACGGCTGAACTGACCAATCACAGCCCTGGAGGAGCTGAACTGACCAATCACAGCCCTTGTGGTCCATGTCGATGCGAGGCGTAGTCAGGGTTTGTTGGAGGTGACGTCAGGCTACAGCGTTCTGCATCGACGCTGTAGCTATGTTTTCACATTAAAATGATAAAAATGTCCTGTAATTATTTCTCTGTGATTAAGTTGACATTAGTATAAAAGTGATAAAGTAATATTGTTGAATAAGTTGTGAGCTTCATGCCAATTCCATAATTATTCTCCGGCTTAATCGTTGAATTTTTACAGCAAAATGATAAAAATGTCCTGTTGTGATTTTCCTGCCTTTTCATATTAATTCATATCAGTCCTAAATGTTACATTTATACATTAAAATAGCAAAGTGAAAAATGCATTATTTACTTCTGTATGTTTATTGGGTCAGAGGTCGGCCGCAGACATTTAGGAGATGTCCAAGTGGGCTGGAAAAGGTTGGAACCCCTGAACTAGAGGGTGTTCTTTAATGTTATTTGAAAAAAAAAAAGTGAAGAAAAACATGGAGCATCAGTGGTCACACCTCCTCCCTTGACTTTTATTTTGTAATAAACAATTTATTATGCATTTATTTGGAACTGGTGGGTATTTATCAAAATATACGCCTGCATCTGGCATTTAAAGGGTTTTCTTACAGCCCTCTGTTTGACTGCTCTTCTTGGAAATGTCAGAAAAGTGAACTTTTTTGCCAGTTGTGTTTATTTGCTCAGTCTGTCATGAATTCTTAACTCTTATATCATCTTCTCCTAAGGGTAAAACATAAAAACTAGAATGTTTGTTGGAATCCTGCTAACAGTGTTTCTCAGAGGAAAGATGATGCCTCATTCACTAAATGCACGTTACTCATACATGATGCATAATGTTGCTTTTCTTAAGCTCAAACGTATTAAGCTCAGTGTTAAATTCCTTTGAATCAAACTTCTTCTGATGTTAGAGGAGATGCTCCACACGGTATCTATTCTCCTCCACTATCTCCAGCACATACACGAGTTGGATTTTCTGTCTCTGTATTGTTGGACGACTAGAAAACAGATTGAAATGTTTTAAACTGATTGTGATTTTTTTAACAACCTTCTACAGAACCTTTGACAGGAATAGAAGGTTGGAGATCAGAAGGTCATCGGCCATAATTTCACAATGCAGGGAGTTTATAGATATATATATATATATATGTGGAGTAATTATTACATTTTTTAATGTCGACAGGCCTTGGCTGCTCTCTAGAAAGTGATTAATGATTGTGGTGAGGAGGGGGCTTATGTCAGTGACTTAAGCTTTTAACAGGGCAGTGAGGAGCATGTTGGCTGATGTGGGAAAGTCCAGGGTCGGGTGGCTGGAGACGGTGAGGAGTCAAACTAACAGGATTTCTAGTCAATTTTTTTTTTTACACTACATAGCTGAATAGCAAATATTGCCGTTCTTGCATTGGCTTTATTTCATGTGAATGGGGGGGAAAAAAGCTTTTTTCACATTACTTCAATGCACTAACACCACAGAAGCCCACACAGCATCAGAGATGGTGATTGAGGAGGATTCACCGGTGGGGATCATCACTCCTCAGTGTTACAGAAGCTAAATATGGAAATATTTAGGATTTCTGTAAGAAAAAGGACAAATAGCAAACGGAGAGACAGTGATGTGCAGACTGTGAAGTATGATACCACAACGAGTAAAGGCCCATTCATGCTAGACGTTAAATATGCATAATGATACAGACCAGAAGGAGCAAGTAGCACCAGAAACCATGGAAGTGGCCACTTGTGGTACTGCAACAAAAATCCCATCCCAAAGCCATTTCCATACAGCACGATAGTGAAAGAGAAGTATGTGAAGTCGACACTCAACATCTGTAAGGAACAAATTCTGTGTCCTCCAGCTGTGATGAATTTAATGGGTACATTATCCAGATCTACTCCATAGTCACCATGTTTGTTGTCATAAACCTTTGACTCTGCGCTGCCCCCTGGTGGATGTATTGTGAACATCACACCAACTGAAGGACCCATGAGAGTATGTGGGCAGTGACTGTAACAAAGTTTAAAATGGACATATACAGTTGTGGAGCATAAATGAGGCTTAACATGCAGGGACACCTGTTGATGCTACCCCTTGACATGCTAGCAGTGCTAACTTTGGAGGCTGATGCGCCACAGCCAAAGGAAGCAGGAATCACCTCCTTCCTGCCTCCCGCCCCATCGTCACAGGGTTTTCCAGCCTAACGCCAACAGAAGATGACAGAGAAACAGACACAATCAATCTGGGTTTAAAGATCTGGTCCATGAGCTAGTGCCAAGGTAGACTGTTACCGTTTCAACCATCAGTGGCAGAGTTATGATACTTTATAATATGACAACATTGAAACGCCAAAATATATATCAACTACATGCCCTACAGTGTATAGTTAACCTTCAGAATATTACATAATAATAGTTTAAACTGTACCAATGAACTAATGAAGTTGGAATGGGTTGACAGCCCTAGTGAGGAGTGGTGAAATATGAAATAAACTATTGAACTGCTCCTTTGTGGAATTATTTAGCAGATAATTTACTACTGGAAAAATAAGTTGTTAGAGCTGCTGGGACTATTGCTGACTATGTTTAAGTAATATTGTGATCTGGCAGTGGCAAGTGCTCTCGTGGCGTAATCATGGTATAACAAGAGGCTAGGGGAGGCTTAGCTATCCCAAAATGGTCATGGAAATATAAATGCTGAAGCTTTTTTTTATGAATTACTTGGCTTGATGGTTGCTTATTTGGATGCAATAATTAACCGGTTCTGTTGGTGAGAGACATGGAAACCTCTAGTTACTGATTACAATGCCCGATGCAACCAACGTGAGCCGCGCTGCAACCGTTCCCTCAATTTGTTTTGCCTGTCTGATTCTCAGATTATTTCGGTGCCAAGCACATTAGCGTGGTGCACAGGTGGGAGGAGAGGAACAAACAGGTGATGGGCTTTTATTCAGAAAGAGCAGCATGAAGCGAGATGTTGGTTTTGCTGAGAATAGACGTTTAAGAACAACGTCTGTAGTCTGAAGCAATGTCACGCCACTTCACTGATTTCACTCTAAATAAATCTAAATTCTTTTTAGCAAATGCACAGAAATGGCAGAGTAATGCTTAAAATATAAATAAATGCATATTTAATAAAACTCCCTCCTGTGAATAGATGCATTTCAATCAGCATTAACATACAAAGAGGAAGGTGCTTAAAGCGGTAAAGCAGTCTGCGTTCATTTAGAAATGAATATGATTGATTCTGGTAGCGTTGTCCACAGCTGCTTTATACTGTATGATAAATGTCTCCTACAGGTCATTAAATCCCTGCAGCCATCTGAAAGGCAGCAGGACTCGTACAGTATGATAATTAATCTCCAGCCTCCGTAGCTACATGACTGGTCAGTTCAGACTCTGTTATGTGTGAGACATCTGCTCTTTAATCACATGCATCAGGAAACTTCTTTCTAACTTTGTTTACAGTTTAAATAGAGGGAGAGTAGAACAAAAGACTGGGGGGAAAAACTATGAGTCAGATGGCTGCAGGGATGTAATGATGATGATGATGATGATGATGATGATGATGATGGTTACCAAAATGGTGGTAAATGCTGAACCTGAAAAGCTGTGATGACACACAGTGTCGGGAACCCCTGAGTTTACTTACAGTGAAGCTCCAGGAAAAGACAAATGTCATCTATAACCACTTGTAGGAGATATATCAGTGGTGTCAACTCTAAAAATATAGTGTTTTTGGTAGAATTAACACAATATTAAGTGGAAGAGTCTTGAAATATCTTCTAAAAGCTGCAACATTATCTGCCAGTTCAACATAATTCTTCTCAATATTGGACTAATGGTATTCAATACAAGATATTTTCCCCTGATAAGGTTTAATTTTAGTATTTACACTATTTAGTGTTCTCATTGAACAGGTACTGATTGGACCCTTTTCTGGCCCCCATGCCGCACGTTTGACACCCCTGATATATATCAAGATGTTCCATTAGAGGAGTCACAATGCACATTTCCTGATATGGAAATGACTCCATGTTGTGGGATGTTCACCCACAGACATATTTATGTCCATTTTCTGATTGTTCAACGTGGATAAGGCACAGATATAAATATATATATTTGCCAGAGCTTCTGTATATCTGTTCATATCGTGGGCACAGGAAATCCACGTGTGCATTTCCTGCTTTGCAGCACCACATTTTCACACACCGCTGGTGTGAAACGGCTTTTAGCCCCAAGCATGACATCCCGGCGCCGCCTATACGATACCCTAAACACTGAATCCTGCACAGTATCATTTCTAAATGCAGTTTAATAGACAATTTGCATTTTTCACTATTCATCCATATCCATTAAAACAGGTCAAAGAGTAAATTCTTTAAAATATTTGTCACTTTAAAACACCTACCGATGGAAAATTATGGAAAAATGGAGACAACAAAGATGCCGTGAGAGACATCAGCTCCTATGGTTCCTGTCAGGGCTCATTTATTCACCTCGCCGTGTGATTTCTCATCTACATTCACATCCCTCCTCTGCCTGTGGCTCTGCATCCAAACGCCTCCCCAGCGGGGCTTGCTGTCTGCATTTCACTGCCACCCATCATTGATTTGGCCTCGTCTGTGAGCTGTGGAGATCTCCACCTGGGTCAGCCCAATCTGAATCCCTCTTTATGCTGCAGGCTGCAGATCTCAAACAGTTCAGATGCCCCCGTCTGATTTTTTTTTTTTTTTTCTCTGAGCCGGAGGAAATGAAAGCGGTTTGATAAAATAAAATTGCTATTTTACTGTATGTGAACCAACTGTCAATATTTTCCTCAGCTGCACTCGGCCTTTTTGGCAACACCTTCACAAACACAGCAGGACGTGAGAAGGATGAAAACGTTAAGTTATAAGAGAAAATCAGAAGAAAAAATTCAGAACGCTGTTGCTTATACAGTATATGACTGTGGTTTCATTCAATTAAATTTAACTTGCTGAAACAGAGCTAAAAATAATCCAGCATTGGCTGGAGGCAGAAGGGAAGCTAATGAACAATGACACACACACTAGGATGCTGTCCTTTTTTCCTTTTGTCTCACTTCCTTTCCTCCTACACTCTTTCCTATTCCCTTTTTATTTCACCACATTTTATTGTACATCAAACCTGCCTGACCAGGTGACGGACCCCAGGGGATCTGAGTCATCGCTGCTGCATTACAGCGTTTTATTTCGCTAACCCTTTGATGGACGTGCTCGCCACTTTCCCTGTTCTCTTTCAGAGTGACAGTGCTCACTAAGTGAGTAGAATAAAGAATACAGTTTGCACTTCAACTGTTCAGTGTATCTGTTAAAGACTCGGCGAGCAGACCTCGGAGTCCTCGCTCCCCGAGGAGCGTCATCACAGCTGCAGTGGACAGCTCCCACTGTGCTGCAGCTCCGGTGGAGATAATCTCCCTGTCAGCAGCCTGTCTCCCTCCCAGATGTCAACTGATGCCAACTGTTGTGTACCTTCGGTTTGCACTCCCACCGCGCTGTCGGCAAACGCTCATCTCGCTGTTTCCCGTTGCTGCTAATTTTAGCACGCTGTCACATGCCAGGTTTGCTGCATACATTTCTGCACCTCGGTGTTTGGGCCATGAATGCACGAAGGTGTGAATGTGATAAGGCGCCTCTTAATGCAAGCGATGTCTGTTGCATTTAAATGATCACACACATTTGTAGAACTAGGAAGTATGTATTCCACAGAAAAGTGGAAGCTTATGTAGGTTTTTCTTGTTTGTCTGACTTTTAGTTCTTCTACTTTGTGCAGTGTAACAACCTGGGCATGTTACTGTTATATGTGTTTCTAAATAAATGAGTTTAGGCCGAGATTCTGTTCTGTTCGGTGATAGTGCTGGGATTTCCTGAAGGTCTGTGAACGCGTCTTGGAGTGAGACGGCTGCAGTAGCCTGTGTTAGAATGAGGAATAAAGTAACAGATAAACCAGCTAACATCTTAGCATGTGGTTTTTCAGAGATGTTACATCATCGTTCCATATGCAGCTATATCAGAAAGCTGAAGCTGAATTTCTACAGGAGCCAGAGACACTTCTTGGTTTTTACACGTATAAGGGGAAATGGGTGAGATTTCGGTTAAGAAGACAGGCAGCATCCACACAGGATGATACCCAACGATTGCTTCCTCTGCTTCTCCTTAGAATATCACTTTTGTTGTATTCCATAGATACTTTGATATTCTACGGATATTGATGAGGCAGTAAAGTTTAGATGACCCATCCATGGTGGTCTTTGTGAAAGCTGCATCTTTGTTGACAGATGCCACCAGCAGCTGACTTACATCATGGCACTGAACATGCCCATTACACGGAGAGAGGTAATTGGATTCACAAATCAGCTGACAGCTTCAGGTTTATGGTGGAATCGGGCTTTATGGGTAATATTTCAGGCACCGTTGGGCAGTTTGTCAGAGGTAGTTTGTAGGTAGCGAGCAGATGCGAGCAACAGGGGAGAACCGGCTTTAATTTCCAACTTTTTATAAAGCTTTTTTTTCCTGAGCAAAAAACCACCGGTGAGCAGTGAGTCACTGTGATACCACTCAGCCCTGCAGAACTCCGCCCTGCATCATTGACTGCAACCGATACGTGCTTTTGAAGGGAATTAAACCTTTGACTTGTCGTCTAAAAGGAAGACCAGGTTAAGTAATATCTGATTGGGTTTTCAAACCGAATCCACTTGAAACAAAGTGCATCCGAAGCTGCATTAATTTGCTCATTTGTTTGGATCAGCTCGCAAATGTGCCACAGGATATCATGAGTCATTTGGCCGTCTGCTTCCCGCACTGCAACAACAAGCTGTGGTCATTGACGAGGGCCGAGCTGGGGGAATGACACATCAAGAGGAGTGTCATGCACAGACTTTTTATACTTCATAAAACCCGAGGCCAAATGAGCTGAGGTCAGAGCATATGGCCCGGCACAGTATGAAGTGACCCCTTTCTCACTGTTTTGAGCTCTTCATTACGACAGAGTGAGTGGACTTTTCTTGCTGCCAGAGATATACTGGTCGTGCGTCTCCTGGGTCACAGCAGAAGAACATGCCTAGATGTCCAGCCAAAAAGTCCAGCTGCTGTTTTTTTTTTTTTTTTCACCCCAGCCTCCTCTCTGTCCCTCTGTGCTACTGACAGCGGGCCAAACAAGAGCCACCGAGGTGGACAGAACTGAGAATTAATTGTTTTCTGCAGGTGCAGAGGGCAACGCCAGCATTCTGCTGTATTGGCGTCCCCGTTGAGATTCCATATGCCGGGTGAAGTCTGCTCCTTTTTCTCTATGCAAGTTGGCTCGATTGTTAGTCTGCACTCTGGACTGTGGCGGCAGTAAAACGGGGCAGCTGGCTGTGGGCTCAAGAATCATCCAAACCCAGAAATCATGGCATCCATTTGGTCTAATGAAATCTAAATAAAAGACATGGTTTACTACAGAGGGAAGGTCGTGACCCTGACCAAAGGCCTCAGTCCTTTGGTGCCTCAGACTGACCTTTCTTTCAGCTCTTTTTTGCTGCTTCTTGGTCAAATCTGACAGTTTCAAAGTTTTTTGTCTATAAAAATGCAGTTAATTTGATCAGATTCACCCAGGATTCCATGACTTTAGAAATCATTAGAAATGAATGGGTGAGACCAGAATTAATGTAAGAAATTGATCTGAGGTACAGCTACATTTGTCAGATGGACACACATTTTAAACAAATGTCCTTGGTAACTTTGACCTAAAATAGTCTGTGATAAACACTAGACTATGTTTCATCTGATTAATTCTTATTGTCATAATAATCCAGAAAATGTGTTAATTTTTAGAACTCAGAATTAAGATTCAAAGTGTTTATTTTCATGTGTGACAGTGTACAAACAAGTTTCTTACTTGCTGTATCAATAATAATAAGGTAACAGAAACAGACTAAGTAGTAACAGAATATAAATATAAACTATAAGTAGGCAGATTATGTGTAGATATAAGTAATGTGCAAGGAATGAGCCGTATGAATAGTGCAAAAGTCAGGAATAAGGTGCCAGATGTATAAATTCAGATCAATGAGACAATGAGACATTAATAACAAATACACGTTCACAACTTGTAATGTTCACAAGAAGCTATGTTGATAAAAAAATCTAACACAACAAGAGGTGATAATATGTATTATATGTATTATTACAGTTTTATGATGAACATTTACATGAACATGAGGAACATGAGGGTTCAGAACATGTTACTTTATCAGGTGACTTGGTTGAAAAGCTGAACTCGGTGAGAATGGATGATTCCAGCAGCTTCAGTTGAACATATCTGTACCCTTGAATGTAGCGAGGCCTTGAGGGCACCGCTTTGTTTACTCAGTCAACTTTCTACTGTGTTTTCCCCATTTTCAATTTCTGCATGTCCTTGCGGTGAAGATTGTTTTGTGACAGTTCCAAGATAAATGGCTTATGTCCCTCGGAACATATTTTATTTTGCTACGTCCAGTATATCATGCCAATAAATCAACAGAATGTGTGTAACCTCTCCGGCGGTTGCCAGCACAGCTTGGGGTGTGCCAGATTTCGTCAACAGCTGAATAATAAATTCCTTTTTCTGAAGGCCACTGGAATACGTAGGTGTTTGCGGGGTTGATTTATTAAAGCCAAAACAGAATGTGAGTGGAGGAGTTCTGTTACTGATGGGGTCGTGAATGATATGTGCTGTTGCCGCTGGCAGATATGGAGGGCTGGTGTCACTGTAGGTGTGCGCCGGGATCGTCTGATAGGACGGACGGTCGGAGGCGATGCAAATGCGACGGGATGCCGCGCGGCGACCGGATTGTTTCCTCCAGAGGGATTTGCACTCCAAGCAAAAATCATTTTCGCCTCTATAAACAGGCAATCTCCTCATCCGCACTAATCTCTACATATTTATTTCTCTTCATCGCTTTTACAACAGCATTGAATTTAAGCTTAAATCCCACTTCCCAATGATTTTTTTTCTCCTGCCAATAGTAATTCCCTTCTATATGTTTAAATCTCAGCAGAAGGTTCATATACTTTATTAGATACAAACATAATTGGATGAGTTCAAATCTCTGCTGTGGTCATGACACATTTTTTGCTCGGTTTATAAAATATTTAGAGCCGTAGATTGTTTTGCTTCAGCATGTAATGCTGTCCTTTACATTCACATCAAAGCAGTCATTAGTGCAACTACTCTTATCTCTGCACGAACTCTGCTACATGGAAATGGAATCGACTTCAGGGCTTCCACATATACGGGCTACAGCAGAATTATGCATCTGTAATCCTAGTTATGTGACTACAGATGGTTCTGACTACAGAAATAAAGCGAACGAGTACATTTCGAAAACAATTAAATGCATGCAATGTAAAGCTGTTTTTCCCCCTTCATAAAAAAAAAGATCAATATCACTTTTTAAGAGCATTTGAATGGTGGTGAATCATTATTCCCTTGTTGACTCAACATTCCCACCACTCTATAGCATGTGTGTATGAGAGAGACAGAATGAGAGCTATCAAGCTAATTGTTAGAGGGACAAGATGGAGCCGTTCTTGCCAATTCACACACATTTTCACTCATCTTATTTTGCAGCTTTGGATTCCAGCCTCACATCTGTTACTCCCTATGGTTCATTAGTATTCATAGAGCTCCTTACATTCAATTAGCTTAGTGTTCACCACATACACAGACTCACAGACACACACACACACGCAGCACCCTGCAGATGACCTTCAGCTCTCCATATGCCTGAGTATACTGTAATAACCGAACGCACTGCTGATGTGACAAATCTTTTATTTTCACGCTATTCTTCTTAATAACCTGAATGATGCACCCTGAAAACCCATTTTCCAAAACTTTGTGGCCTTTTCAATACAGCAGTGTAGAAGGTGGAAGATGCATGAAGGATTTAGTGATTTAGTGTCTTCTCCTCCTCCTCCTCCGCCCGGCGTTGTGTTGAGCTCATGGTGAAACTCTGAGCTGCTGTCGCTTCTTCTGGAACCAACAGGGAACCTGCTCAAACTTTATAATATGTCCTGTAGGAAGATGTATTCCTATAGAAAAGTAGAAGCTTAAGTAGATTTTTCATGTTTGGCCAGATGAGGCTGTGTTGGACTGTTACATAGTCTTAATAGACAAATTGTAGTAACACATGGACATACATTGGGATAATAAGAGGTGTGAAAATACAGTTATTGTAAGAAAAAGGCTATAATTTATTTTGAAAAACGTGGATCTCCAATCTACATATCAGTTTAGGATCAAGTTTATATAAAAAGCTGGTGGCTTACCAAAATACTTCACATAACAATAAAAGAAATGGCAAACAGCATAAACAAGAAAAGCATGATATATAAAAACACAATTAAAAGAAATATGTCAAACAAAGAGACTATACTCCGTGGTTTTAGTTGTGCTGTAAAAGTGGAGAGGCTTTTCACAGTGCGGATACAGAGATGAATGTGGGAGCTACAACTGCAAAAGTGTGATGTCCATTGATTTTAAAAAGGATGGAGGCACATCTAAAACCCTTTGATTAGCTGGAGGACGGCTGGAGTTCAACAAGGTCACACAGGTACTCTGAGGCCAGCCCGTTCACAGACCTAAAAACTAATAAAAGAATCCTAAAATTGATCCTGTACCTAACCAGAAGCCATGGAAGAGCAGAAAGCACTGACGTTGGTTCATGTTTCTTTGCACCAGGAAGAAGACGAGCTGCAGCAGCTGAGCTCAGTTTGATTAAGGCCAAATTAAAAGGAGTTACAATGATCTAAAGAAGAAGTGATAAAAGCATGAACGACTTTTTCAAGGTCTTTTTGACTAAGATAAGTTTTAACTTTGGCTAAAAGCCACCGTTGATAAAAGTTGCACTTAACAAATTGAAATTGTGTTGATAGGCCGAATAAAACCAGACTTATGAGGTGGATCTTAACAGTCAGAGAGATGCGCTTCTCGCTTTTATAGATAAATAGATGAACCGTGTAACAAAAGCTACAGGGAAGTTGGACGTGCATTTTTATTCCAAATACTATTTTTCAAAAGATAGAGAAACAAAAAAGACGAACATAGGAAAGAAAGATACAACATACAGAGCATAGCACCTGTAAAATGATGTTATCAGTCCGTGGTCATAGTCAGACAATAAGGCAAATGACAGAGGGAAACATCTATGAATAAATCCATGAATAAAATGAAGTATACACAGTTATATACACCTGTCTAGTGGCCCAGGCCTCCTCTCTCTTCATTACAAAGCATCATTTTGTCACGATGTGTGTTGGACATAATGATATTTTAAATTGTATGAGGTTGTTTCTCACTTTAACTGAACGTTTTATTTACATTCCTCCCAATTCCTGTCACTCAACTCTATATTCAACATATCTGTCCATGCCTTTTTAAAAACCTTCGTACTCAGCAGACCTTGACAGAAAGGTTGTTTATTCAGAACTTCAAAGTTTACTATGTTTTTCTGAACAAAATCTCACATTTTCTAGTTGCATTTTTTTAAAATCAGTCCACATTTTTATTATTTAATGGTTGTATTTCAGGTCAGAATCTTACCCAACCTTGGGTCAGGGGCAAAAACTGTCCAATCGTCCGTGGTGAGTGTGATTTCTTTCTTTCTTTTTTTTTTTTTTTACATTTGGCCTTCACTCTCTCAAGAGTCGCCTCATATTTCTTCTTTGTTAAGAAACGTGAAGTGGCACCTGGAGGAAAATGTAAACCCAACGTGAAACACATTCATCATGTGGAGGAGGCCCTGACCCTCCACACTAGCGAGGGGTCACGTGTCCTTGATGGTGGACTGTAAGACGCAGCCAAAAAACCTCCGCAGCCATCTGGGCCGCTCATAGATTCAAGACTCAAGTCAATAACGTATTAGCATTTCAATGAAAAACATTGATTGGAATTTGTCTTGGCATGTGCTGGAGGTTGATGACAATAGAATCCACAACAACAACAAAATAGATGGTGTGTGTGTACGTCAGCGTAAACATGTCAACGAAATGCGACATAATGGATAAAACAAGAATCAATAATAACATCAACAACATGTGTCTGTGCACATTAAAAAGTGTCTGGAGCATTAAAAACCGTTAAATTGAGGTGTGTGCGTGCCTCGGGATACGAGCTGAGTCGTTCTGAACCTCTTCCCTGATGGGAGGGAGAAAAGAGGGTGTTTGGTGGATGAGACGGGTCTCTGGTAATTTTATGACCTCTCCTTAGCGTGTGAATATTGTAAATGTCAGTCAGGCTTGGCAGATCTTGAGCAATGATTTCTGAAGCCTTCCTGTCGTCAGCTGAATCGTTTCTGTACCTCACTGTGAAGGAGAATGTGTGAGGACACTCTCTGTAACAGCTCTATAGAAATCACACATTCCAGCTTTGTAACTTTACAGCTTTTGAGTTGCTATAGAAAAATCTAATGTTAGTGGTCCTTCTCTACAATGTTCTTACATTGACATTCCATTTTAGTGACGGTATGTTGGCCCTGGGAGTTGGAACCAATTTTGTTGGTATTTTTCAATTTGGTTTTAGTCAATGTCCAAATGCCCATATTGGTGTTAGACTGTCGACTTATATTCCTTTTTTTATTCCATGAAAAGCCCCAGTCTAGTTTTCGTCAAAGAAAATCACGTGTTTTTAGTCTATTTATTCTGTTTTTTGTCGATCACACTAATAAACCACGGATGTGAACTGATGTGATGTCTGAAGTAAGATGCTAACTTGCTAATGCTAAAGATCACACAATTTTTAAAAACGTTTTTAAGCAGGCAGGGAAATATACATTTCAACCCAGATGCAGCTACAACATCTAAAATGAGGACTTTTACAATTTTATCTTCTATTTTTCAGTGTGTTTCAGGCAGGAATACATTTATTTAAACACGGTTTCGCCGCATTTAGTGCCAACAGCACTGGTGGATACTCCTCTCTCACACACACACACACACACCTGGCAGCAGTGCTGCAGGAGAAATACAAGTGACAGACTTTTTGGATTGTAATTTAAAAAACGTAAAAAGGAAGAGACATTTTTATGAAGTTTGTATTTAATAAAGTAGACTTTGTCTTTTCTTTTTCTGCAACAAAATGTGTTAATTTCGTCACAGTCAGTGGTTATGGGCATTGATTTCTTCTTGTTTTCGTCTTGTTTTCATCATAAAAAAAAACTGTTAACGAATATATTTGTCTAGTCTCGTCTGATGAAATTAACGCTGGGTTGAAGTCCTGTAAAATTACATTTTATTGAAGCAGAATCCTACTTTTGTTTTTGTTGTCTTATATATAAAATACACTTGATTTTGGATGTTCACAGAACAATAAAATACCAAAATAAATGACTGGAGAAGTTTGGTCATGTAAAGCATCATTAGGAATCCCTATCTGATTAAAAAGTCAGCAGACCCCCAGGCAGTTTATTCTCACACGTGACTTATTGTTTCCTCTCATCTAATCTCTTTAGTCTAGTAAGACCAGATAATTAATGGTGGTGCTGCAGCAGACCCACACCACCATTAATGGAATGGATCTGGCTTGTTTACCCAACTTACTCCTTGTCTGCTACTTTCCTAATGAGGATGTGGGCAAGGGCAAGCCATCACCATGGTTATCAGACATTTGGGGCTGGGACATCAGTCAGGAGCTCCTTGTAGACCATCACGCAGCTCTAGAGAGGAATAATGATCACTAACTATATATTACAGCATGCAGGAAACATCTCTGTGGGCCCAAAGCTGGAGAGTAATTACCGAACGATTCCCAATTAGAATTAGCTTAGAAGCTTATGCAACATTGTCACATGCAATTAAGGGAATGGGAAAAGCAGCAAGATTAAGAATTCTGACTGCACAGTCCATGTGAAAATCTTTATATGCACCATTTACTAGTAAAAACCACAGGAAGTCGATGGTTTTTCCTGGACATGGATGCTCATACATTCTTTATCCAGTCAAATTGATAAAGCTATCCATTCACTACCAGTTTGTTGACAAGTGATGAATTTGGTTGTAGAAATGCCATCGACCATCCTGTCGGACATGTAGCCTGGAGGTAAATAGACCGGTGAGGGGATGACGGATGTGCCCAGGGCAGACTTGGTCCTGTGGGGAGTTTGCAGTTCAGAACCCCCTGCAGAGCAACCGGCTGACAAAAAGCCTTTGAAGAGATGAGCTGTCAGATTCCGAGACGGTCTTGCATCAGCCATCAGCACGTCTGAAAGACAGGAGAATGCAGAGACATTTAAAACTCAGCGAGATGAGAGGGAGGAAAGGGTCGATAGCTTTACTTGCGGTTGGGTTTTTAAGTCGTGGTAACGTTACCGTTAGAGTTCAGGTCGACTCTCAGTGGACCAGCTCCACCCTCTCATCTAATAAAGAAACATCTGACAGGATCAATACCATCGAGATTATGGGAAAATATCATATACATGCATGTAAATGGAAAAATGAGAGACCTTCACTCATGTCTTAAAAACAAAATGAGCATCTTTTATTCCTGAAAAATATGGACCAGTACAAAAACTTCACAATTTTTAATGCTTAACGGAATGAAAAGATAATGTCCAATAAGTTGTTAATGTATCCTTAAGCATCATTTCATGTGGTTGAGATGAGAATGATATGGTGAGAAGGATTGCCTCGTTGCAAAAGAGGAACTACCTGTATTAATTAGTTAGTATATTATTATTAATAGTCTATTTTCTAACATGTCATAGTAGTTTATTGTAATTTATTTATATATATTTAGAGATGATAGTCTGGATGTTTGTTCTTCCTTTTGCCTTCTACAAATTTATGTGGAGGTTCTTATTCTTTCTTGAATTTGTGATTATTGTATTCAATAAAGAAAACCTCTCATCTAAATTCACTTTGGGTCAAAAAACCAAGATGTCGAAGGCCAAAATACAAACGTTTGGCTTCAAAACAGGGGCCTAAAAACCTATTGGTAACATCACAGTGGTGATATTATATATATATTTTATAGTTTATGATTATAAGCCACTACAGAGATGTTACAGGAGACTGTGGCTTCCTTTCTACATCTTAACCCAACTGGACCAAACACGGACAAAATTAATATAAATTCTCTTTCCTTCCTCAGTAGTCACTACTAAAATACCTTAGAGAAAGCACAACGATCTTTTTTTCCTGTGCTTCTCATGTGAAGTTGCTCGGTGGTTAACAGTAATTTCCAAATCCCAGGTGTGAACATCTATTATTACACTACAACTAACCATAGATGTGAACCAAAGTGTTTCTGAATAATAAAAATAAATACATTTCCACTCACACACTTGAAAAAGTTAAATACAATAACTACATGATTTAAACTGATCAAAAATATAAAGCCACCACTTTGTTTTCCTCATGACAGTTGTGGCATATCAAGTAGCTAATTATAATTATTATTATTTTTAATAGTGCCACAGCAGTTATGTTCTAAATCACAGATAATCTCACTTGAATTCCCCATTTGGCTGCAGGAAGGTGCAGCTCTGCCTGCTGCCTGCTGACCGAGTGAGTCATAAGTGATGATTGAGATGCATTGTATGAGTTTATATAGTTTATCCTGCATATTCTACTGTTTTAACCTTTAAGTAATGGGCTCCATAGGAAGTTCAGGGTTATGCTACTTGACATTCGGATCTTCAGTGCTGTGGAACAAACATATATAGTCAAAGACCTTATCTGCTTTCATGCAGTTTTTTTGTGGCCTTTCCTCGCAGCAGCTTCTCGTCAGTCCTTTCTTTAATTAGCTATGACGTTTTTGCCTCTTTCTTTGCCGTTTTCACTCATTTTAATTATGTTATGTTGTGTTCTGGCCCTGGTCAGAGGACATCACACTGCGCCGCCTTTGGCGTTGGCTTGATTTGACTGGCTCATCAAAGGTTGGAGAGAAGAAGAAGAGTCTGTAAGGCAAATGAGCTCCAACCTGACACGCCTCTGTGCCATGTCCTTATTTAGATGGCTTTTTGTCGCTGTTAGTTATCTTGTTTCCTTGCTGCAGTGCCACCGCAAAAATCAAGACTCAGGGGTTTAATGCCAACCGCTGCTCTTCTGTTCTTTGCTTGACGCAGCCTGAGGAGCCAAAAACACTGTTTGTCTTCACTGTTGGACCAATGCTCGCTTTCAACCAGGTCAGTTTTCTATGACTGTCTCTAAGCAGATGAAACAAACTACTGGTATTTTTCCTCTTAGTCCAGTGTTAAACAAACACATTGAAGCATTTTACATATTATGACATTTAAAACATTTTACCTTGGCTTTACCACTTAAGCCCCAGGCTTATTTTTCAGTTTTCCTGCTATAAATAATAATAATATATATAGAATATCTCCACAACCATCAAGGTTAAACCTTATTTGCAATGCAAATTATTTGCAATGCAACGTTCATCTGCAATGCTTAATACGAGTTCAAAGATCAATTATTTGTTCACAAAACCATAGAAATCACATTGTGGATCATTACAAAACAAGAAGAATATAATTTGTAAGATGTTTAAAAAGGAGAGTGTAGTTGCAAGAGATCACCACCAGGGGGCCCCAAACAGTGGCACCTCTTTGAAAGCCCATAAAGTTACTAAACAGCAACAAATTCAAAGTGATCCAGAAACCAGGATTTCTTTCGGATTATTACTAAAATTTAATCATGTGTTCGTGGGATTATTCCAAACATTTGCTGAAAATTTGACAAAAATCTGGCCAAAACTTTTTGAACCATTTTGCCAAAAATTAGACAAACTATTTTCTTATTGTATTGATGATATGGATATCGATGATATATATAGATACTGTAAGAGTAATGTGTTTTATTACAGTTAAAAATACTTTATTTAGTGCTGTAGCTTAGGTTTTTTGCCCCTGTATGAGGTTTTATTTTTAATTTTATCTGCTTAACGAGCAGTGACTGTGTCATTGTGGAAACTCTTCATACAGCCCTTTTTGCCATATGTGCTCCTTTACCTCTGAGTTCAGTATTTCCTTTCACTTTGACTATATTAACTATATGAAAATCGAATCAAGCTGGTAAAGGAAGCTGGTTCATTAGCTCCAGCCATGAATCATTCAGCTCCCAGCGCTGTCATTTCATTTGTTTACATAATTTTTTCTCCTACTGTTACCAAATCTGCTATGCCACCCACATCAGATAATTGCAGCAGAATGCTCGTATTGCTACAGAAAACAAGCGACAGGAAAGATGCAGCCATAAAACCATTCAGTTGAATAGTCCTGCCCGACACTGCATAAGACTATAAATACTCCTGATAACAGAGGAAACAAAGGGGTGTGAAGAGCAGGATTCAAGTGGCAAAAACGTCATTATGTGCACAGTGGAAACCTCAAGATTGGTGGATTCACTCAGACTGTGCTGCCATATTTCCTTCTGTCTATTTCTTCCTGCTCTCTTTGATATTTCTCTTGTCCGTATCCGGTTCTGTCTCATAAGGCGTGTAGCTTAAAGGTGGATGGAGGTTATGGTTTATAACGGTCATAAAACGCCACAGAGGGCAGCGGTGGAGGGCTTTCCCATGAATCACTGCTGCACTAATTTGCATTGACCATAATCATAACTCCTACGGAGCCATTTCATACCTTTGCTACAGGAAATGAGCTGGAAGGTTCTTTATGTTACAGTTGAGCGGAACAATTTCCTGTTTACGTTTCTCCAATATAAATCTCTGGCTTTTCATGGATTTTTATTTATTTATTTTTAAACGGTGGCGTTAATATCTTTTTTACCGACGTATCGTACAGTCTCTCAGCTCTGTCTCCAATGATCATCTCACGATTCACATGTCCCTGGGTGATCTTTTCTGAGGGAAAAGAGGTTAAGCTGCTTAAGCTCTTTTTATATCAACACTCCTCTGTTATAGTTTGCATAAGATGAGAAACGGGCCTCGGCTAATCCAGAGCACAATTAAAACTGTACAGCTCAGAATCCTCGGTTAAAACAGTTGTCTTTTAGGAGGCTGAGAGTGAGAGTCGAAGACAAATGGTATTATTAGAAAACAAGCCTTCTCACCTGTATTTAAAATACACTAAATAAGAAAATGGCCCTTGTTTTGCTGACTCAATGCTAAAAACAATCTATAGTTGCAAAATTCTGGGAATTTTCAAAGGAATTAACAAAAATATGTGGGAATAAACAGCAATAAATCCAAAATTTAAACAATTGAAGGTTAAAGCATAAATATATTGTAGAATAATCTTAGCTCAGGGCTAATCTTGGATAAAACAACCAAGTTTGAAACAAGCTGTTTCCAGACCAACGTGAGCTGCTCAGCTGTTACTACACGGTTAACTCACCAAAAAACACAATCCAGTAACTTCCAACGATTAGTTGATTTAAGTTTTAGTCGGATCTAAAGAAAACTACTATATGGAACTATGGTGATAATCGATGAATCACTTCGATTTTTTTTAAAGCATAAATGCCAAAGCTGTGATATGTAAGATTATAGATGATATTTGAGAAGTAGCTGCTTTTCATTGTCTTACATTACCAGTAAATTGGAAAATGTTCAGGTTCTGGTTGTTTATTGGTTTATTTTTCAACCTGCAACCTTTTTCCATCTATACCCGGGTGTGTTTGTCCTCCATAACCATTTTTTTTTTATTCTCCTCCACAAACACCTTCACATTCATCTATTGTCACTCATTGGACTGGCAACCATGTCTGAAATCCAAATTATTTTCCCTGCACCGTTCGCTGCTTCAGATGCTGCAGAATGTTTCCCACCTGACACTTTGGGATCGGCGCAGAAATTAAAAATGTCACTACGTGTTATGTGCACATCCGGCGCGGCCGCCTTTCATTCCGCCATTACCCTTTGCATTTCCATGTGGCTTGAGGTCAACTGTGAACGATATCGGGGGTGACGTTGTAAGGCCGGGTGTGTGAAGGGTCCTCTCTGGTTCAACACACACAAGTAGACTACAATGTCATTTCCCAGCTGCTTGCAGTAGGACAGGTAGCTTACAGGAGGGCTTTTTGAGGTATTTAGGAGGCTGAACATGTCTGTGTGTCAGGAGGGGTCAGTGGCTCATAATAAAAAGTCTTTGCTAATCTCTGCAATGTCTCTATAAATCACTGGCACTGCACTGATGCACCTTATCCCAGTCTCACAGCATGTAAGCCTTTGAAATGTTGGTAAACGATTGGGCCTCGAATCTGAAAGGGTTTTGCACTAGAGTCAGCAATTTTTACAAACTATATCCTATATATATATATATATACCTCAATAACACTTGATTGAAATAACATAAAAAAAAACCTTGAATCTTGAGGCTCTATTATATCCACAGAAGCGAATTATGCATGTGTGAAATCTCAGCCCAGCCCGCCTGTGTCACTTATTATCATTTCAAGTTCTTTCAATCACAGGGTGTGAACCTCGAGATTGGAGAAGAGGATATTGAGGGAGCAAAATATTGGTGTTGCGGGGTCCTTTGTAATGTTCCCCAAATGTGCTCAGACTGGCCTGGCTGCTTTTTTAACAGCCGTTAAATTGTTATCTATGGACAGGCTGATTATCCCTCTCCTTTACCGCAGTAATGGTGTCTGCGACCGGGTCATTTCCTGTCTTGAAAGGTTGATTCTCCTCTTGCCGTCCCGAAAATGTGGCCATCAATTTTAAATGCCATTCGTCTAGGTTGTGGGGGAAATGGTAATATATTTCCACAGTGAATTTTTTTTTATTTTTTTGTCCATCTTTATTGCTGCTTCCAAAAGGCAAGAAATAGTCAGAATTCATAACCAATCAACAGGGTTTTTTTTAACATTCAGGCCAAAAAGTGCATTTTGGAGGTAATGCTCCAAAAGAACAAGACAAGGAAATGTGGGATAGCTGAGAAGGAAATGCATTTCAGATTGGCTGACATGGTTTTGTGCAGAGTGCTTTGAAATATAAAAAAAGTGGAATTGTTCAAGGATTTAATGCCATCTGTTTGTCCAGAAAGTTCTGATTGACTGTACACAACATCAAGGTGGATTTCTCTTTATTGTAGAACTAATTTAATAATCATTCAGTTTGCCTTCTGTTCTTTCCTTCGCAAAATGACTCACTCCCCTTTTTAAGCATCTATTCTTGTAAAAAAGGCACATCTGAATGAATCAAATAGATTATTGTTCTTCTTTGTCTGTATGTGACAAGTGGACTAACACAGAATGACGGCTGAGAGTTGAGTTCAACATAATTTGTCTTTGGCCCAATTTTAATGACCATACTCATCTATTTACAGATTATGAGAGGGCACTTCTGAGAGGGCTAAAGGGTCGTCACACTGTCAAATCATCAAATGCATGAGAGCTCTTGTGGCCATTTTGAGCCTGTTATGAACACTTTCCATAAGTCTGCATAACCCACAGTTCATAGTGTGTTTGACGTTACATACAGGGTTACCAGGGAAATCAAAACATACAAATCAAAGCATGGATCTATAATAAATTCACATGAAAGAAGCAAGTTAGCTGAAAGGAAGAACAAATGTATATGCATACTGTCAAACTGTCAAGGGCAGAAGCACAAAGGGCAAAAATGATGCAAAACCAAAAACACACAAACAAACAAAAAATGTTGCAGGAGAAAAATGTTGCAGGAGAAAAATGCTGCGATCACAGAAGAAGCAAAGACTCAGAAACCCACCAAAGAAATGCAAATGCTGCAAATAACAAAGCACACAAACCTTAAAACTGCAGGAGAGAAACGCTGCAAAGTCACAGTTTGTTGCTAATGAAACAGAAGCGTTCATTCAAGATGCAAGGTGGTGCGACTGAGATATAAAAATGCTCCACGTTAACACATTTTTGTTTTCACTTGGGTGTGAACAGCGAGCCAAACGTCATGTTTCCCTGGCAACGGAAACCGACTTTTGCAGCATTTCTCTCTTGCAGTTGTTTTGGCGGGTTGTGTATTTTTTGGTATTTGCAGCGTTTTTTCTTTACATTTGCTTTGTTTTTTTTGTTGCATTGTTTTATGTGTTTGTGTTTGCAGCGTTTTGTTGTTTGCTCCTGTCGGCCATTGTCTTATTTACTATGTTAAATACAGTAAGTAAAGGATTATTACAGTAGATTGCTGCGTATTTTACAGTAAATCACAGTAGTCAAATAGTCACTGTATAATACCGTTAATCACCTGATAATGTAAATATACAGTAACTAGAATCAGAGTATTTGTTGTTTTTTTAATATATTCCCTCCTTTTTTTTTACAATAAAGACACAGTACTTCAGTACTTCTACTGTAAAAACATATTTCCAGTAACTTTCTGGATAATTGCTGCCAGCTAATGCTTTTACAGCACAGGTGATTCACAGCAGGAACTACTGATGATGAGGAATCTCATGTGTTTAAATCAGATCTCATCCAACAACATTACTCGTCTTGGCCATGAACTTAAAATAGAAAATTCCCTCGAACACGATCTGGTATAACATGTTTTGTGGTTGTCATGGTAACATGATATGTCACAAAGTGCTGTCCTTTTCCTGTTTATGCCATTTCCAGCCCTTGCAGCCACTTAGCAGCTGACATCAATTACGTCATTGAAGGCCCAGAGTTTATAGGGTTTATATCATTATAGAAAATTAAATCAATTAAAAAACCTCAATTTAAAGTTGCCAAACAAATACTATACAATCAAAGTAGTTTTTAGAATCGTAATAATGAGCTTTGAGTGATCATAGCATCTCAGGAGCTAACAGCTGGTATCCAGGTGTTCTGAATCTGCAAGAAACACAAAAGTGGTTTTCTTTTTCCTCTGCAGCATAACGAAACTATTTCAGTCATAGTCATGGTCCATGAAACATCCCTGGATGTTGAGATTAAGGAGCAAAATATTATATTATTGATATTTTCTACCTTTTATTTTCTCTGCTGTACCAACAATGCACTGAACAGTATTTACCTAAAATACTACCTGTAGAGATATGCCTGATATCAATATCACAATATTGAAAGAGATATTTTTCCAAAAAATAATATATTTTAAAAATGGTGAATCTCTACAATATTAAATGCATATCAAATAATCGGATGTTGGATGAAAGCTGCGGACTTCTTATGCAAAACATCAACACGTTCAATATTTTATTAGTAACTGAATAAGTAAAATAGAAACGTGTCTAATCTCATCTTCACCAATGAATTGTATTTGTAGATAACTCATAATATTAAATGATCGTCCAGCCTGAGAATAACTTGTTTCAGAATTTCAATGCTTAAAAGAACCATTTAATTTGTTTTTTTTTTATTTGCATCAGTGTTTGTCAGATACTCCTAGTTAAAAAGATATTTAAGAAATGTGTCATCACACAACAACCTTTTATTCACATACATGATTCTCTTGAGGTCCATTTTTATCATCTTTTAAAATTGAAATTGAGGAAAATAAGAATATTTTCATCATGGTTAAGGAAGACTAAGATAACTAAGGGATGAGAAACAAATTGGTCTATAGATGTGATAGACGTGGGTCAAAACCGACCCGTTAACATACAAACTAACACAAGAGGTTAAACTGATGGATGAGATTTTATTGGATTCATTCTTTGAAGTCATGATCTGCTGAGTTGTAATTTAAATGTAAAGTCGGGTAGTGGTTTGAAAAAATGAGTGTAATTTTGGACGTCACAGCATCCCGGGTTTGCTGAGCTGAAAACTCTGAAACTCTGACTCACGGTGAATGACAAGCAGCCATCTGGCTCCTTCTCCCAAAGCACATCCACTAACTGCATACCGGAATGATTTTAAAGGAGAAAGCCTCTTCTTTTGAAAGGAGGCTTTTGGCACTAAAGCCCTCCCTTGTGTCATAGCTCAGAGGTTATAATTCATTCTGCGTCGGAGTCCATCATACGCAATCATCGCACTCCTGTGGAGGGAAAAAAAAAAAAAAAAACATGGACTGGAGCTCATTGTGCTTTTGGGCTGATTGAAGAAAAATGCTAGAGGGGGATTAGTACTTTGGTAAAGATAAACTCAAAGAACAATTGTGATTGTGCTGGCGGCGTGCTGCAGGGTGGGCTAGACGAACCCACAGGAATACCACTGAGCTGTGTGCTGAGATTCATGTGGTGGCTAGCCATGAAACAGCATGTCACGGAAAAAAGGAGGTAAAAAACTGTAAAAGAACCATGAGTTTCCTACAAATTAAAGTTAATTCTTAAGTTGTCACCAATTGAATCAGTACAATAGTAATTTCCAGACTTTCTTTATGATCTTAATTCCTAATATCACTAATTTAAAATGTTATAAGGGTGATCCATTAATGAGAAATAAGAGGCCTTTAAAACTCTATTTTAAAAAGATCATGTATTATAGTTAACAGGTTTTGGTTGGACCAGTGGTATTTTATGTATATTATATACGAATTGAACATTATTAAAACTTAATCTAACTGGACTAGTCAAGGTAGTTTGATATGGAATCAAGAAGGAATTAATTTCCTGGGGGGGGATATTTCCTGTGTTCTTTTAGATTTTAACACCACGTCAGCAGCAGATAATCCAAACTTTTTCTGTGAGATGCAGTTTTGGCTCAAAATGAAGCCAAAAAAAAGGGTCCAACATAAAATTAGCAGCAGTAATAATGATTCATAGCATTTCTTGGTCACTTTATGGTCACTTTAGTGCATGTTTAGACATTTAAAAGGACACTTTAATGCATGTTTAATGCAATTTGTCACCACATTTGGAAATTCTCTGCAGATTCCTGTACTTCGTCTCCACTGTTTTGTAAATAGAAGGTTAAATAATAGTATAAATATGTTTTGTGTATTCCTTTAAATAAAAAGAAGGAGAGAAGTTTATGAGTTGTAAAAAGAAATCTTATCGGTTGGAAATGTTTTGCATTTGGCACAATCTGCCAATGGAATCAGATAATTCAACTCAGTATTGGACTAATTATACCAAATACAAGACATTTTCACTTAAGATTTCATTAAGATTACCTTATACACTGCAAAAAATGAAATGTTAACAACTAAAAATGAAACCAATATTGAGAAGCATAGATCTATTCCATTAAGAGATAAGTTATCAGTTAGAGAAGAGAAATTATCTGCCAATGGAATAACATATTTCTACTCTATAGCGGACTATTTGAACTAATTACAAAACATTTTCACTTGTTAAAATAGCATTTTTTAGTTTTATTTTTACTGTTCTGGCTCATTTGACATCAGATTGTTGTCCCTGCTGCAGTGGACAGTTCTTTGACCATGCAGCAAACTTCACTTCCTTCTTTAACTAATAATTATTTGCTTGGTTAAATGGAGAAGTATGTGCAACGTTAGATGTCCTAACTTTTCCCATATTGACCATACATGATCCAGCCTTATATTAAGTTTAGTCTAAAATGATATAGATGCAATGATGCTGATGTTACAGAAAGTGATGCAACATAAAAACTGTGGATACAGCAATAGAATAAGAATGAGAGAGAGAAATGAAAAGCTCAGAGGTAATGTTACATGTAAAGTGAGCAATATGAGAGGCACATGGTAATTCTAGTGTTTTGTGCTAGCTTTGCTTCATTCAATCTCTGAAGCTAGTTTCGAATGGATATTTGATTATTGCATCGTCTCTGTGTGACATTTTTGCTTCATGCTGAATTTGAGAGTATTGTCAGCTTTTTAAAAGCTTTCAGAGCCTCTGTGATCCTCTTAGAGCAGAAACACAGTTTCTCTCTAATGTGTTGTTCTGTGCTAAATAATCAGGACACCTGTTGTCCAGTAAAAAGGGTGTCGGGAGGTTTCTCGTAGCTTTCTATCATAAAGTGGCCATTACTTAGTTTTCTGTTGAATCTCTGTGTAGGGAGGGGAAAACAGCAGCTGAGAGAACCAGAACAACAATGATGAAGCATTATTCCACAGGCAGTGTTTGTTCTGAGGGAAATGAAGACAGTAGCTGATGTGTAGATATCCCCACATTTACTTTCTTCTGGACCAGGAAGCCTGTTTAATTGAATATCTCAGAATTTCAAATTAATCCATCCACTGTCAGTAATTACTGATGATTTGGAGGAGAAAAAAAAGCCCATTGCTGTCCATGGCAGTTATAAGAGAATGGATTTCTGTAATTTAATTAGATTTCTGAGAAGAGAGAAAAAAAATCAATTCATACATAAAGTCAAAGAAGAAGAGACCTCACTGGAACAGAAAATGAACAGAATACAGAGCGAACCTCAGAATGAATAAAGAAAACACAAACTTAACCTCCATTAAAGAAGAATTGAACTTTTAATGTGAAAGTTTTCTACATCGACTCAGCAGAATATGAGATTCGTGACACTGTCGTTGCTGTATGGTAATTACAGCAGAGGAATGTATGAGATGAAGGTTGAGCAATTAAAGGTATATCACAAAACGCCTTGACAAGCCCCGCCCCCAATGACATCTAATAACTGAGCCCGACACCATCACCAGGTAAATGGTAGAAACACAACTTTCATGTTAATCAATAAATCTTTATTTATAAAGCCCTTTTCATACACAGAAAAATGTAGCACACAGTGTTATATAATTGAAAAACACCTCAAATAACCCTCAACTTCCCATATGGGATAAAAGTATAAAAACATTATAACTCATAAAATGAACACTATGTAAACATATAGGAAATGTTTAGTACATAACCAAATGAAAGTATAGATTAAAAGCATGTAATAAAACAACAATTGGGATAAATAGCCAGATTAAGTGTAAGAGTATAACACACTACACACAATAAGTTAGGGGTATTGTGAGAGACTCAGTGGATTTTATACATTTTGGGATAATAAATATTAAACTAATAAAAAATGGTGTTTCTTCTTATTCATTATTAGTAATATCAAAGGTAACTTTTACTTATTTCAATAAAATTCAGACCACATAGGCCTGAATAAGTCAAATAATTGCCACTGCAGCAACTTTCCAGGTGACACTGAGAAAATGTTTGCGTCTGTGTCGGTCGCCCACCAACATGTTAATCTGCAGCTGTTTCCCAGCTGTGTCTCACAGCCGTACCTGCTGCTTCACAGGCCAGGTCACTGTTCATTGGGCTCCGACGCTTCAAACATACAGGTGACCTATGCTCGACACAGCACCTGAACGCCTCGTGAGAGGTGTTGCAAAAGTAATAAATTACTGTAATGCATTGTAACACAGTAATGAACATGAAAAAAGGTAATATTTTACTTTATACAAATGTCAGTAACATGCATTACAAAGCATTTTTACCTGGATTGAAGCGGTCGTTTTTTCTTTCTTCATACAAATTCACTAAAATCACTGTAAGATCAACAGCAGTGAAATGTTCCTTTTCCTTTGAGCTTGTCAGACAGAAGATGGAGATGAATGAACCTGCAGGATACGTCAGATATCACATTCTCCAGATGGACACATTACTTCCAAGTATTTGAAGAACATCGTAGTCAAATGCACTTTGTGTGCTACACCCAAAGAAGTGTCCACTTCCTGAAATAGCAGCAGTAATTTAACATTTACAGAGGTGTCATAGTAACATGAAGGTAACAAGGAAGCAAGTGGAGCATGAGAGTGGAGATAAAACCACAAAACAGATAAAATTAACATTTTCCTGCTCTGAGGTTCTTTGTTGTTCTTAAAACTAAAGAATGTAAAGTTGGTGGTGTGGAACAACGTTAGATGTAAGAAAAGAAGATGTCAGCTGTTGTGCAGATGTAACAGACGATGTGTTGTGTTGTTCAACAATTCTTTTATTCTGAAGAAATAAGACACAAATTCAGTGGTGAAGACAGGCTGCAAATGTCCAGTGGCATTGGCTAAAGACAGGAATGTTAGCATTCATTTACACACCCTTCATAAGCCACACCCCTATAATCACTGATCAAATGCAGCCAAACACACTGTGTTTTGATCACATAGGTTCATGTCTAAATCTAGGTACATATAGCTGGTAATACAGGGATGAATATGCAACAGCAAAAACATAATTTTATCTTCAGAATGCCACATTTCCAAAACAAACTGAAAGAGGCCAGTGCTTTGTTCCCATATCTACCTGCGCTCTTAAAGGACCAGCGCAGAATTTCACCACTACTTCACACAATGGCAAGTACACAGAGCATGGTATGCTCCCGGTGCTGCTTCACGCCAAGTAGTGCTCACTATAAACTTGTTCCACCACATATAACAGCTGTATGGTGTTATATGACAGCTGTATGGTGCCATATGATAGCTGTATGGTGCTATATGACAGCTGTATGGTGCTATATGATAGCTGTATGATGTTATATGACAGCTGTATGGTGCTATATAACAGCTGTATGGTGCTATATGCCAGCTGTATGGTGCTATATAACAGCTATATGATGTTATATGACAGCTGTATGGTGCTATATGACAGCTGTATGGTGCTATATAACAGCTGTATGATGTTATATGACAGCTGTATGGTGCTATATAACAGCTGTATGGTGCTATATGCCAGCTGTATGGTGCTATATAACAGCTGTATGATGTTATATGACAGCTGTATGGTGCTATATAACAGCTGTATGGTGCTATATAACAGCTGTATGATGTTATATGACAGCTGTATGGTGCTATATGACAGCTGTATGGTGCTATATAACAGCTGTATGATGTTATATGACAGCTGTATGGTGCTATATAACAGCTGTATGGTGCTATATAACAGCTGTATGATGTTATATGACAGCTGTATGGTGCTATATGACAGCTGTATGGTGCTATATAACAGCTGTATGATGTTATATGACAGCTGTATGGTGCTATATAACAGCTGTATGATGTTATATGACAGCTGTATGGTGCTATATAACAGCTGTATGGTGTTATATGACAGCTGTATGGTGCTATATAACAGCTGTATGGTGCTATATGCCAGCTGTATGGTGCTATATGACAGCTGTATGGTGCTATATGACAGATGTATGGTGCTATATAACAGCTGTATGGTGCTAGATGACAGCTGTATGGTGCTAGATGACAGCTGTATGGTGCTATATGACAGCTGTATGGTGCTATATGTCAGCTGTATGGTGCTAAAATCTTTAAATTTACTTCTCACAAATTGAAAAACTTGGGGAAAAATTGCAAAAGAATGTTTTGGGAAAGAAAGAAGAACATCCATTCATCTTATATATCCACTAATTCCTCATTAGGGTCACGGGGGTCTGCTGCAGCCAATCCCAGCGCATTACACCCCAGATGGTCACCAGCCATCATGGGGGTAACACACCCTTCACTCACACCTATGGACATTTTAGAGAAAACCCACACAGACACAGGGAGAACATGCAAACTCCACATAGAAAGGTCCCAGACCCAGGACCAAGGAGGTCTTGAACGTGGTTCATGTGTGGTTTTACATGGCCTCTGCGATGAGGCGTTCAGGTGCCCGGTTCTCATCACAACTCCTCCTGCTCCTCTGAGCTCATTAAAGAAAAACCTCTTGAACACAAAGAGCACATTGACATCAATGAAACGTCCTCTCCAACAGACTGCAAATGGCTTCACCCGCTATTAAACCAACAGCTGAGCTTTTTAACAGTCATTATCATAACGGCATCTGTGTAACGCTGACACGACACGCTGTAATAATGATGCAGCGCTTGTCCATATAGCCAAGGTCCCCTTGTAGCTCAGACTAATTGTTGCTATCATGGCCAGAGAGGTATGACCGTATTCTTTATTATGGGATAAAAACAGGAGACGGGGCAGATGGGAAATTGTGTTTCATACCAAGGGGCTTAGTCTTTACAGGACCTCAGGGACACTAAATGCTGGGCTCTGATTCAGCCTTTTGATTTTATGGCCCCTAACATGAGCTGCACTTAGATTAATTAAACCGGGCCTTTTGGCCTCATTCAAAGGCCAGACGTCTTGTTCACTCACACACACACACACACACAAAAAGAGACAGAACATGATTTTTTACATGACCTTATCCGCTGCCGTGTCATCTTGGGCACATATCCACAAGCATGCGTGGAAAACGCAGCTTCGGCCTTTTGACGGTGAAAACAGATTACATGGCAAAGCAAAGATTTATTAGTGGAGTTTAATGGAATAGAGATGAGTGGATGTGGGGGATTTAAATAAATTAACCTTCAGTGGATTCCCAGAGGCCTGGGGGAATGACAGAAGGGGGGAGCTGAGAAGGAATTTTCTCCATGTCACAGATGTAATGAATACTGATGACATGATTCTAGCCTGAATGCACTCTGTTCTTGTTCAGCCTATAAGTAAGCATGAGCTCTGGATGGACAGGACATAATGATGAAGGGGGAATAGGAGATAAATAAGATGAACTCTGATATTTTCATGATTGTATGTTGAATGTTGACGTGAGAAAACTCTGTGTCGTCTACTCTTCTGTCAACGTAGGCAGATCCATGAATGGATGACATGGACTCATAGTGAAATGAATAGTAACAGAATGTCCACAGAGCATGAATGAGATGAGATGTTTAAAAACCTGCATGTGGCGGTGTACGATTTCAATCGGATATAAGATGTCAGCAGGGATGTGGCACCTGGGTGAAACTGAAAGTTAAAATCCTGGACGCTGAATAGGACACATGGCGATACTTTGTGAAAGAAGCCTCATTTTCTAAATGTCACTCTCTCAGCTGGGTATTGAGCGTATTTTACCAAGCCCTGACAGTAAAACCATGTTTCCCTTTTCTCAGCAGTCTTTTTTAACCTTTATTAATCACCTTATGAGAGATTCATTGGAATGTCCTTGTCGTTTCGGAGTCAGCATTTATTTTCAGATTCAGATTAAACAGTAGCTAAATCCCCAAAGCACTTTGTTCATCTTAAAACCAGCATTTATAGGAATTCAGTAGTGTTGTTGATTAACTCAGGCCCAAATCTTGACATTTTTGTGCAAAGTAGTTGAATTCTATGTTATAAATATGTATTTCTACTGCCCTCTACAGGTTGAAACCCAGCTATTGCAATTAAACTTTGCTCTTGGCTATGAGTAATAATGCTGACGTATTCTGATTAGGTTTTAGTCACAGACATCCCCTCCCCCTCTGTGCACCAACACCACCCCATGTTGTAAATCTAACGAGCTGCAGCCCCGCTGTCAATCCTGCTTTAGCTCCGCCTCCCAGCGTTGTGCTAGCTGATGCTTTTTAGGTTTTAGATGCATTTGTTGAATGTGTTCACCTAAAACTGTGAAGTTTATCTTTTCTTCTGAGAGGTGTTTATTTAATTGGTCTTTCTTGCAGTGTGACTCAAGGGCAATGCCAGTCCAGGACTTTGGTCCAGACTTCATTATCTCAATTAATAGGCCTATATCTTATTATAAATTATAGGATATTATAAAATATTGTATCTCTACAAACCTTGATGTTCCCAAGAGGATGACTCCTGCAAAGGTTTGTGATTCCATGAGCTCTGCATTTATATGAAATATCTCTACAACTGAATGAATCAACATGAAATGTGATAAAATGATGTCTCTGTCGAGACTAATTGTAATAATTCTGTCAATTCCCCAGAGTTTTCATTTAGCACCACAATTGGAAAACATTTTAAACAACTCAAATTAGTCCATTGTTTGCTTGAAATGTTTTATTACCATCACAAATCAATCCAGACAATAGACAAAACAACAAAGAGAGTAATTTAAACAAGTTGTCTCTAAACTAAATAATAACAGTTCAACTTGGCTTGTGAGGAAAAACTGCTCTAGCTGTGATGGCCTGATGGTGCATGTGGTGAACATTATACCTCCTTAGTTTTATAATGAGTATATAGCATAAAGCATAGCTGCTAACAAGGCTACAGACTCTTCTACTTCTTATCTATGGCACAGAACTGAATAGACTGCCAGTAAAAAGCAGAAGTTGTTTCAGCCTTTCAGTCTCCCTCCACTCTCCAAATCTACTAAAGCTACACAGATGACGCAGTTTCACATCAGTAATTTCATTCAAACGGCTTCTGCTCTCTGAATAATATGTCTGTGGCCTGATACCATAAAATCTTCAATTGGCCCCTTTGTGCGAAGATGTTACCAAACAGTCTGCACAAAGGACCGTTTATACAACGGCAGAGTGTGTGTGTGTGTGTGTGTGTGTGTGTGTGTGTGTGTTTTTAACTGTTTCCTTTAAGTCTTACTGGCAGGGAAGATTTGTGGCTGCTTTAAAAGTCACTTGCTAAAGTGCATGTGGCCAAGCACGATACAGACAGAACACAAAGAGTTTGTAGGCGTGACTGTGAGTGTAATGTCTCTCCTGGCCTCTGTGTGTGTGTGTGTGTGTGTGTGTGTGTGTGTGTGTGTGTGTGTGTGTGTGTGTGTTTACAGCATACTGTAGAGCTGACAGCTGGTGCAGCTGAGATTCTCAGTTCTGCATGCAGGTCTCTGTTGAAACAGGCAAACTGAACAACTGCAGCTGGTACAATCGCAGACAGATACTTGTCGCCACAGGTTACAGGGACACCAAGGATACCCTGTTCTGCAGAGCCACTTATTCAAGCTGCATTGGCCACATGCACACTTTTCAGCATGGTACTATTTATAGATGCCTTCATACTAAGTGTGGAAATATATTACTTAGATTTGACAAAATGGTTCTATTTAATGCCCCGGGAATGGCTTATTCTGGTTATTCTGTGCATTCAAAATGAAGTGGACCCTGTAGGTTTGTGGGTGTTGCCTCACAGCAAGAAGGTCACAGGTTCAAGGCCTTGGGACCTTTTTCTATGGAGTTTGCATGTGTGTGAGTTTGCATCCCTCTGTCTGTGTGGGTGTGAGTGTACTTGCGAACTGACTGGGGTTTATCCCTGTCTCTGGTCTGCAGCTTGCTGGGATTGGCTCCAGCAGAACCCTGTGACCCTAGTGAGGAATAAGCAGCAAGAAGGTCACAGGTTCAATGACCTGGTTTGGAACCTTTCTGTGTGGAGTTTGCATGTTCACCAGTGCATGACTTCAAGGGTTCTCTCTGGGTTCTCCGGCTTCCTCCTACAGTCCAAAAACTGCTTAATTAGAGACTCTAATTGCCTGGAATGAGTGAATAGTGTGTGTGTCCCATGATAGACTGGTAATCTGTCTGGTGTATATCGCTGCCTCTTGCCTGAAGCAAGCTAGGATTGGATCCAGCAGAGTCCTGTGAGCCTAGTGAGGAATAAACAGGTGTAGAAGATGAATCATTGGTCAATGGCAATCAGTCTGCTGTATCTGAAACCTTAGTTTGCGCTGCCTACTAACCAGTAGTTATTACTCAAACACTGCAGCACTAGATTCCATGTAGGAAGCTAACCAGTTGAAGGCACAATTCAGACATTCTATATCACTGCCATCTTGCCCTGACGGTGACTTCTGGAATAGTGTGGTTCCCTTGCATGCTGCAAAATATAGCAGCATATAGAAAACCACCACTGCATATAGAAAATCACCTCCTAATAGATTTTGCATAGATTTTGCCACAGCAATAGTTCACCACAACCAGTGTGAATGTGGTATGAATAAATAATAGTTTCTGTGTGTTTTTCTATAAATTGTCTTGTTTAATGTGGTCTGATGTGGATTATGTTGCTGTAGGATGAACTCCTGACTAACTAGGTCTAGATCATGGGGTTCTGCTTAGCTCTAGAGCTCTAGACCTAGAAAAGACCCAGACATCAGGCTTCATCCATGCTGATATACAGACGGGGGTTAATTAACCAGAGAAACTTGGTTTATTTAAGTCCATTACTGCAGAAAAGATGGATGTCTAAGTTGTTAACTAGTACTGGATTCCCGAAAATTAATATCTCTCTTTTTTGGGTCGTTGGGTAGTTAACTGATTATTTTTGTACCATTTAAATGTCTCATATTCTACACTTTCCTGTTTTTTATTTGGAATTTTGACATCCCTAACATGATTTGAAGGAGCAAAAAGAAGCTTCTTTCTAAGCCTCTCCTCCTCCTCTTTAAATGGCTGTTGGTTGTGACTGTATAGTAGTGACATCACAACTTCACATAAGTCATGACTGCTTGTTTTAAGGCTCAGTTTCTGAATACAGGCTGTGTATGTTTCTCTGTGGATTGAGTGTTTTTTAAACATGGGACAGTATTAATACACTCTCTGCTGTCATATATACAGTAAATATATATAGTCTAATAAATCTATAAGGTATTCATTGGAATTAAACTGATTAAATGTCAATAAAACTGTAAAAATGTGTGTTCTAAAACTGTTGAACTGTAGTGTAAACATTAAAAGCATCATCATTATTATTTATTTTGACGACAGCAGCCATGGCAAAATGTGGTTAGAGAAATAAAACTATTGATCAGTATTTTTATTATTGCCACAATTAAAATAAAACGGGGAACACACACGTGTCTGACCATGAAATCGCTACGGAAGAAGCAGCCTGGAGTTAAGACAACTCTGACATTGAGTACTTTATAACGCTATTAGTGAGTCGCCTGAACTCGCAGAGCGAAATTGACTCATAAAAGTCCACCAGAAAGCAGGAAATGAAGTCTGTGAAGCTCCAAACTTTTGTACGAGCAGAACAGCTGTGACTCACATCTCCTCCCTGTTAGGATTTTTTTACATTTCCTGAATGCACAGACCTGACGGCAGATGTTGTGTAAGCAAACTAACAAACTTATTGATGAATGTCTCCTCACGTGTCCTCATTGTCACACAGTCACTGAGTTTCCTGCTGTGCTGAGACAGACTGGAGGAAGCCTGGTCGTTTCTACATCTGGGGCCTAAATGCCTGTTTTTTTTTCTTTTTTCGACGTACTGGAGAACATCAATTTATGAAGCAGTGAAAAAACCTTTTCTCGAAAGTATACTTCCAGGTCACCGCTGTGTTTGGAAAGGTTACAGGGGCAAACCCTCATGAATAATTCATAGATACAAACAAGGTGTTTGTTTACTGTATAAATTGCCATCTTATTGTTTCTGCTGCTAAAAATACTCAGGCACCAAGTGAGAAATCCAGGGTAATATCCCTGGGAGGATGCCTCTCGTGCCCAGTGTGCCGAGCCACGCCATCGCTAAGCCGGCTCGGCCAGATGCTTCTCCTGATTCGTCACTGGGGTCATCTGTCATTCAGCATAGTCTGCTGGGTTTATGGCCAACTTTATTTTACAGCCGAGCATCTGCAACCTTCACTAATGTGTCGTCGAGCTGAAGAGTCCGGGCTATAGATAGAGAGTAATGACTTGTTCCAGTAGTTGACTTCTCTGTTTGTTGCTCTTCAAGGTCTTCTGATTGGGTTTCATGGGCAAACGTCCAGATATGGGAACGTAGCTGGGGCTAATTTTGGAGCTTTCACCACATGCAACGCAACCAGAATCACGTCACGTGTGCGTGTGAGATCGATAACAGCCAAGATGGAGCACGTTATCAGCCAGGTGGATTAATGTGAGCGGCCACTTTGCACCCTGAACCCTCAAGCTGTGACTGAGTGTGACTTACGGCCCTCACGGCCGATATCATTTTTGTAAAAAGCACAACTGTCATTGGCTCTGTCACTCTCTGCATGGATGTCTTTGTTTAGTGGGCAGGAAGCAGCTAATTCAAGTGATGACAGAAAGGTCATAGATGGCTGAGTTTCATTTCAGCCTCTCTATTAAAGGTTATGACCCCTTAGAGGAACTTATTGCAAACAGTATCCTTCAGACAATTTGATTAAACAACCCATGTTAATTTATCACCCCTGTTCTTATACAGGACTGGAATAAAAAGAAGCATTATAGCATGTCCCTGTGGTTAGAGACGTCCTTTTTTTGTGGAAAAAAATACATCTGCATGTCTGTGTCTAAAAGACCATACGAAGAAATTAATTCATAATTACAGTTTCAAAGCTGACCTTTAATGGCAACTCTATTATATCCCAACATGTTTATAATGACGCAAGATGTGGAAGTAGACGATTATAGGCAAGGACACAGTCTGTATTTAATATAAAAAACAAGAAAACACTTTCTGTTCTTTTTTCTGTTATCTATTTTTTCTCAGGCCAAGTGTTTACATTGTTAATTGAAATATCAAGGCCAATACAAGCTATAACCTTGCAAATACAAATTATCCCTTTGAAGACTCAAAGTAGCAGAGGAAAGCTTAGTTGATTCAGCTGTTGCCCCCTGCTGTGTATTATTCAATACTTACATTATGTGTATTGAAGGAATGCTGCAAAAATGAAGGTTTGGAGCTTTGAAACACATTTGTATTGATAGTTTATTTCCTCCATGCATTCCCTCCTGACTTGCGCCTATATGGCTAAACACATAATTATCTTTGGGCCTGCATTACCATCAGAATGTATGTAGTGATTGAATTGAGACTAAATGGATTGGTGTATATTTATGAGGATTAGGTCTGCATAAAGGATGTTTTCTAACACCAGTGCTGGGAAGTGCTAGTTCATGCATTAATTCAAATTCCTATTCCGTCTTTGATATTTTTCATCATCGTAACAGTCAAATCCTCGGAGCCGCATGGGAAAATAGCCACAGTTGCATGAAGTGAAAAAAAAAGACATAAATTGTCTAAATGATGTGCTGATATTTGATGTCTTTTAGTGGACCTTTATCTGCTTCAGATGGATTAACACACAGTAATCTAAGTGTTCTGTCACAGCTGGCTGACATAATGAGGTTACGCTGCCTTTCACACTTCCAGATGCACATGAGTTCACCTGATAATGTGTCCATTTTCTGCCGTTAAAATGATGTTCATAACAAGATCCAGTGGTCTACCTACTTACACGGCTGATTTACTTGAAAACAAATGGTTTTGCAGGGGCACATTGTGCAGAAGAGAATTTGGAGCTGTGAATGAAGGGAACAGAACCTGGTTCTGTGGCACAGACGCATGTAAAGTAAATGTTCACTATGGTGTCGATTCACTGCAGAGGTATTATTCATCCTTTTAGTGTGAGACAGACAGTGTCCTGAGGCATTGTGCATGTATGAAAGGTTAAAGCAAGAATATGTCTGGACTTAATTCACCACGTTGTCCTGAGGGCAAAGGTAAAAGAGACTATTAGGCCTGAAAGAAACTCTTCTTTAACACAGAACTAAACACAGATCTGGAACAAACTCAATCTCTTGTTATATTTTAATTATTTTCCACTGCACTGTAACTTTGTTCTTATTTATTTCTTGACTTTAGATTTCATTCCTTTATTAGTTATGGTATTTATTGTTTTAATGGTATTGATGTAAGTTTCCATGACGTTTGTAAATGTTGTTATTCACTGAAACTTAATTTGAAGAAAATCGTGAATGAAATTGCAATATCTGTCAGAAAAATCACAATTCAGTTTTTTTCTTAAAATTGTTCAGCCTGTTTTGGCATTTCCTAGGATTTGTCCTCCTTATATTTGTATTTTTACACCATCAAATCTCTGCATCTCTCAGGACTGACAAATAAATTAAATGTCCAGTGTAAGTGCTGTACTACATCACATGCTTCACATTATGTTCTAATTTGTGTGTTGTTGTTCCTACTGTGGCTCGTCTTACTGATAAAAGGTGGTGTCACGTTCTGCAGACATTATTCCATGTTTTCAATCGATCCGTCCATTAGTGAGCGAACATTCAATACTTTTAAAGTACATGGTATTTTTAATCATTGGCTGCTCAAGTGCTTTCATTCACTGGTCATCTCTCTCCATGTGCTCCGCTTCCTGTTTCCTGTTGTATTTTTCTGCTGCTGCTTGCGTGTGGAAGGCTGATGGAGCTGGAGCTGTTTGCAAAGAAAGAACAAAGGATTGTCTCGTGTGATAGTTGATGAGGATTGATTCTAGCTGCATATCAGTTTCATAGCCTTCTCCTTCTCATTCCATCCTTTCACGTTTCAATTATTATTCTGAAACCTTCACATTCTCAGACGTTAATTTGATATTATTGGTTTTATAACGTGTGGAATCGCTCTCAATCTTTAAGAACACACATGAACTTGCCTGGATGGACTGAATTAATGTTATTGGGTGTGTGGTGGTTGTTCTCTCGACTATTTCTCAAGACGTACATCACTTTGGATACAAGTGCCTGTTAAATCATAGTGTGAGTGCAAATGCTCCATTGTGTTCAGCAGCCAGTCGGTGAATTTGTCTGCTGTCTGCTGCTGGTCAGGTAGAGACACAGAGACTTTAGACCAGTGTTGATGATGACAATTTACCAATAGGTGCAGCAGATTCTCAAAGAACCAAAAAGACCCAGTGGAAAAACAGCTGAAAGGTGCCACAAGTTCGTTGACTCCATGACACACAGACGTGAAGCAATTATTAAAAAATGTCTAAATTCTAGAAACACAAAAGTTTGTACAAACTAGTTTTAAGTTTGTAAAGTCAACAACAGACACTCAGATTTTCTTGAACACATTTGAACACTTAAGCATGTGCATATCATGAATGCAGGCTCTTGTTGGTTTTCTGAGAATCTACTGTAACTACTGGTAAGTTGTTGCCATGTAGCAATAAAAAACATAATAAATCTGGATTAATCTGCTTAGTCTCATTGGACTGCTATTATTACTACTGTAAAAGAAACTGACTCCTAGTGGTCCTTGAGGGGTGCCAGGGGGTTCCCCAGAAAAAAATCCATCCTCAAGTAAATAAATAAATAGTCATTTAATTTCCCATTAACACATTTATTTTTTTTTATTTAATTTTCCCCTTTGTACATGAATTTCTTGCATTTCCAGTTTTATTTTCCATTCTATACATTGAGGTAGGAAATGCAGAGATAGACATTTGAGGAAATAAATAAGGTATATAAACACAAAAATAAATCCATTTAAATTAAGAAATTAATAAATGAAATAAATCAAATAAATGAGGCATTTATGGGCAGAGGGGAAATAATGCACCTTTAATTAATTCCTTGCAAAAATGTAAATAAATACAGACATTTCCTGGCACATTCAGTTATGTTCTGATTATTTATTTTTGATCATGGTTGTTTTCAATCTTTCATGGGTTTTCTGTTATAAATAAAACATCTAAAAGCAAAACTCGTATCAGACGAGGTCTGTGGAGATCTGAAAATGTTTGACAACCTCTGTAGTAGAGTACATTCAAGAAAAGAATGTTCGAGTCTCTACATTTTTACTATTTTCAACACAAAATGTGTTCTGGCTCAAGGAGATGAAACATATTTATGGAACAGGTGTAGTCAGAAATCTTCTAATATGAGTCATTCTATGGAGTAAAAAAATCCGGAATGGAAACCCAGCTCATCTAAATGTGTAATTACTGATAATACTAGTGCACGATGCCTCTGAACTCCCAGTCCCGGCGGCCCTGCCCTGCAGTGTGAGCAGTTCAGCTTTGGAGATAAAAAGAAACACACACATCTATCTGCCTGGAATTAGACGGAGAGAAGAGGCACAGATTGCTGCTCGACTGAAAACACAATTCTCCAGAAAAGTGCACAAACAACAGCTAGTGGGGTAAATAAAAAATCAACATGTGGCGTTGGGATGCAGTTTGATGTCAGACACATCAGGGTGGGAGGATACATGTCCTTTCACCTTCTTTTCTTTATTTTACAAACAGATATTTTACAATTGAACAGACTTTCTGAGAGAAAACCTGTTGCAGCATCAACCACATGTGTACACATGCATTAGTATGTAGATGCTGTCTGAGGAAGGCTCTGATAACTGTTCCTATGAGAAGTCGATAAGCCATGAACTGATGGGAAACATGTTTTTTGGTGTCACCGGCTCTAAATTACAGCATCGCTGATGTTGGAGCAGAAATGCCTACAAAAACGAAATATTACGTTGTTGTTTGATTTGTTAATTTCCTTAATTATTGGTAATGTTCACTAAATGTGGAGTTAAGTGGCGCAGCTGTGATGCTGTTCCTGCATTAGGTGGCACGCTGCAATTTTGCAAGTCATTTAGCATGAAATTGCATCTGTATTTTGTACCTTCTGAGACACCGCTTTTATCTTAAATGCACAAAGTCTGTTTCAGAGACGTACGTGTAGACGTCTCCAAAATGTATTTGACAACAAAAAGGGAGTCGGCTGTGTTCTGCTATCATAGCTGGAGCTGCTTTTCTCTGTGTGTGTGTGTCTGGGAGTAGGTGACGTGTAATTGCAGCAGTGTTCTGTCGTCTCATTAGCTTGAAAGCTAATATCTGCAGGGTGTCTCTAGTCAGATAGCAGTGTTTTTGTTGTGGTCATTGCTGGAAAAGGCCACAAACACTTCTTATACATATATTCCAGCTCCACCACTAAAATAAAATATTTCTATCTGTAGTAAAACCCAATGTTACTGTTCCAGCATCAATATATATCATCAATATCCACATCATCAATACAATAAGAAAATAGTTTAATATAATATCAGTAGTAGCTGCAACTAACCACTATTTAGATATTTAAATTAGATTAGAGCTGTTTGTGTGATTATTTAATTGTCTCCTTTTTAAACATCTTACAGAATATATTCTTCATGTTCTGGAATGATCCTCAGTGGGATTTCTATGATTTTATGGACCAATAATTGACTTTTTGACCTCTTATCTAATTGATCATTGAACTTTGCATTGTAGATATTTTAGCTTATTTATAGTTTTTTCCCTGATTTTAGTCAGTTTGGTGTTTAAGTTTTAAATGAAGTATTTTTATCTGTATTAAAAATGACTCTGACTCTTCTGTAATCACCTCACATGTAGATTTATTTAATAACATGTTTAAGTACAGTAACTTTTGTGGTGGTAGAAATGTTCCATACTTATTATTAAAAAATACACCTGGAGCTTAAGTAGTTAAAAAATAAAGAAAGTACGGCCTCTTTATATGTGGACACCACTTTTAATCAGGCCAATAATAAAATAAAAAACTGAAAAATTAGGCCTGGGGCTTAAGTGGTTAAGCCCCAGGCCATGATACTCAAGGCGACTCATGTAAATTGTTTCACAAATCATTCTGAAAATTTTATATCTTTTATTGTTCTTTTCATATTTTCAGCAATTAGTTTTCAAAAATGCATTGATGTTTTTACACAAATGTGGCTCCACCTGTTTTATCCCAGATTATTGTGTCCTCTGATACGATTCATTTAGTCTTTGGTCACCAAAAGTGGGGAAAAACACGCATTGGCCACACCCGTACATGGAAACTGTACATGCAGCCGGTTTAATGAGGACAGAGTGAATGTTTTACACCTCATAACCCTTATTAATGATTTTCATTTTGCTGTGCCATGTCAGGAAAGGCTGTGATATTAAAACCATTTACCGTCTATTTAATGCCGTGTTGCTCATTTATAAAGTCTGGCAATAGATACAGTGGTCAGATATATAGATGGATAGATAGATAACTACATGCAAATATGCCACATACTGATAGAGGAGAATCCAACAAAAGACACTACACAAGACAGATTGGTGAAACACCGGGCAGAGAAAGACTCCATCTGTTCTTGTCTAATAGTGAATAGGGAATCAACTCAGCTGAATGAAGGTGGCTATTAAATTCCCTTGTAAACACATTATAGGTCTGGTCTTGTCCAATATATAGAACCAAGACATAACAATGATATAGAGGCTGGTCTCTATCCATAAATGCATGAAGCCAATTTCATGTCTGCATCTGCTGGCAACTTTCTGTGCATCCTGATGTGCTGCATTTACACAGAAGGAAAGAGGAGAAATGGAAAGAGAGAGAGAGAGAGAGAGAGAGAGAGAGAGACAAAACTGATGAGAGCAACGATGTCACGTCATCCACACATCACACACACACACACACACCTTTTGTCCAGTTGTCAGAACACACACAAAAAATGCTTTGTTTTTTTTCTCTCTTTATTTAATATGGACAATGCATAACTGTCACCAGTTGATGCACAGAACCAGGTTCTGGCTTTCAAGCCAATTCAGTAAAAAAAAACAGACAGAGACAAATTCACAGTACATGAAATACAAGGCTGCACACACACACACACACACACACACACACACACGTGCACCACAAATGTATACTTGTCAAAAAAGATGACGACCATGAAATGGAGTATGGAGTCAGTGAGTACAGAGCGGAGCAGCTTTTAACAGACTTTTTAAGGTGGCTTTGAAAGTGCTGATAGAGCTGCAGCTCCTCTCGTCGTCAGGCTTCTTAACATCACACATGTGGTTTGTGAGCTCAATGTACATGATATGACGTTAGCATGTGTTGTTCAGAGTTGGAGAAACATACAGATCTGGAAAAAATAAGAGACCACTGAAAAATGTACTACTTCTAGATATGTGTTTGGGCAAAAGGAACATTTTTGTTTGGGTCAATAAACTTCTGACATTTCCCTCAAATTTCAAATAAAAATATTATCGTTTAGATCATTTATTTGCAGAAAATGACAATGGCAATGTTTCAGACCTCAAACAATGCAAAGAAACCAGATCAAACTCAATATAAATCAACATAGCACTAATGTTTACACTTAAGAAGAGTTCAGAAATCAATATTTGGTGCAATAAGCCTTATTTTCAATCCCAGATTTCATGCTCTCCACAGTCTTTTCCGTTGTTCTTAGGTGACTTCATTCCACTCCTGGTTCCTCTTTAAACAGAATGAGGTGCAATGGCTGGAATACATGTAGAGATGCTGATTTCAGGAAAAAAATGCAGTGGTCATTTATTTTTGTCCATAGGTGTATGTAGCCTAACATATACTATTATACGTGCATGTAAATGTAGTCATGTTACTGTTAGAATCCTCTAAAATGAAGTTGCATGTCGGGTGGAGACTTGAGGTAATTTTATGATAATGGCAGCTCTGAAACTGTAAGTGTACTGAACATTTTCTGACTAAATTACAACTCAAATGGCTTTTTTTTTTCTTAAGAAATTGGGTTATCGCCTGGATTGTTGTATTATCAGTAAAAATATATATAAATGAAACGAATTAATGGCAGATACAGATGTTAGTGCCAAAAGAAAGTTGACGGATCACATTTGAATAAATAATAAAAAATAATAATCGTCATCCTTCACTGTGTCAATTAGAATGTCAAATTACAAATCAAAACTCAAATGCACCTGTAAGATTCAAACCATGACTCTGCAATTTCATCTTGTTTCTGTTATTTTTCTCTCAGGGCTCGATGCTCCTCTGCAGTTCAACAGCTCCAACTCATGTCCAGTGTCCAACTCTGGGGAAAAAACTGCTGAAAATGGCATAAAAAAGGAAAAGAACCCTCCTCTCACCAGGTACTGACACATTTGCCTCACTACCACCACAGCAATCAGGACTAAAGGAACCTATCCTTTAGTTTTCCAACAATGCTGCAATCAGTTTCTTTGCCGTGCTACACAGGCCTCACCTGGAACCGCTGTTTTTTTTAGCGGCCGGCTGATGGAAGGTAATTTAAATGCTACCGGCATAAAATGACTGCTGTGGAGAGATAAACTATAATCCTGTTATTTTTGAGACCGTCGGAAAGAGGTGGAGGAGCCCTGTTTGGTCTTTGCTGTTTTTGATTAGCCTGCCGTAGCCTGCGGCTCAGCTTGTCTGGACTGTTTGGAGGTCACATGGCTAAAAGCAGGAAGATGCACACTGGATATTTCACATCCGCCTGCCTCTCACCATGTCAACAGTCCCGCCAATCAAAACCCACAAGCCGCTCTGTCTCTATCACGCATACTGACCATTTTCACACCAAATTGCATCTCTCTTGTGTGTGTATGCATGTGCTGTAGCCTGTGTGTGTGCAGCAGCATGTGCTAATGCCCACCCAATGCGTCTTTTAATAAGGGCCAGTGCACTGTCTAATTAAAGAAGGGCTTTCTAATTAATTGCATTATAAGCAGTAGAAAGAAGAGGGCCCTTAAGACGGAGAGGTGTTTCTCTGTGTTCTCATTGGTCGGGATGACAGTAATTGGTCTGGATTCGCAATCTGGAAGAGATCCACATGGGCCCCTAAATGAAATGATATCAGTAATTGCAGGGGGAAGCTAACTCACTGAGGGAGCTGGTTATCAAACATGGACTATGTGACTTTGCACAGGCCAGCGAAACGGCTGCTTTTTCCTCCTCCTACAGTTGCAAACGGCTCCATTGAAGATGGTATTTGTGTGTTCTTTGTGCTACTATAGATCTTAGTGTCTCTGCCTTGATGGTGGCACAGGGCCTCAGTGGTCAGAACAGAACAGAAGTTTTTCAAAGAAACATCCTCAGTAAGGACATATCTGAGAGGGAGAAACATGCCACAATATGGTGCAAACACAGAAATGATGCAAAACCAAAAACACACAAACACATAAAACATATGCAACAAAAAAACTCTGCAGAATAAAATGCTGCTTCAAGACAAACCCACGAAACGACTGTAACTGTGAATTCTGTTGTCAAGTAAACATCACGCTGTTCAGTTCGAGCTGGAGTGAAAAAAGAAATGTGTTAATGCGAATCGTAGAGATTAAACATGAAACAACATCATCTTCACAAAGGTTATCTTAAGGTTAGTCTGCAGTGGTGACGACTTTAGACTCTTTGGTGGTAAATGATGTCACTAATAAAAATAAACCTGAAGTGATCCACTAAATCCTAGTTACTCATTGCAAGGCAAGCTTTACTTGGCAGCCTATAAAATATAGACTTGTAATATCAACACAACCAATCATCTGCATTTCTATAAGTATGCAAAAAAACAACAAACAACAATGACCTTACTTTTTCCTAAAGGGGCCACCGTACCTGGCAACGCAGCCCACCAACAATTTGTTTACCGACACACTTGAACTTCACATGTGCAGCGACGTTAGCGACATTAGGCTACTTCATGCATAAATTACAGATGACAAACAGAGAAACTGAGTGACAGATGCTCATCTTGAATGTCTTACTGTGATTGCAACACGAAGAAAGTCAAGGCCATGCAAGCAACGCTCCGCTCATCCCAGTACTAAGATAATAAATATCTTCATTGAAAATATATTGATTTTGTCTTTTTTGTGGACATTTGTGCATATTTGCAATGGCGTAGTATGTTGATGTACATATGCAGCTCTCCTCCTGTTGTTTTTTCTTCCTATGTGGCATTAAATGATTGAAGATATCAGGTAGTGCAGGTCTTTCAATTGCGAATTGTTAAAAAAAAAAAAAAAATTGCGAATTCTTCAATTTCCCTGAGGGAAACTCGCAAAGGGATCAATAAAGTCCTATCTAATCTAATTGGATGTGAAAATCTCTTTTAGTTCATTTTTATAATCTACAGTTCTCATTAACACGTTTCTTGTTGTGCAGGATGGAACCGAGTAGAGCGTCTTGTTCCGTTTGCTTTGGCGCTTCAGCCTCGCTTTTAACTCGCAAAACCAAACACACATTGCATTTCTTCTTCGCCCGAATATATTCGGTTACTGAATATTCTGTGGATCCTTGACCAGCGCCGATTCACAGCAAGAAGGTTCAACCCCCAGGTCTGTTCTGTGTAGAGTGTGAGAGCTGGGTTTCCACGCGGCGCTCAGGTTTTCCTCCCACCACGAAAAAGACACGTATGTTTAACCTGACAGCTGGAGTTGGTCCCCGGGCGCAGCACAGTGGAGCCTCAGCTCCTCGTACAAACACAGAATGAATGTCCCCACTAGGGTTTGTTTTCAGGCTAAAACGAACCCTCGACCATGTGTGTGAACGTGTCAGTATTTAAGGGAGTTGTTCATGGAGTAGACTACAGCTGTTAAATGAATGTGTTACATTTAATTAACATTCCATAAATTATGCTGCTCACCTCATTTTCAGGTAGTGAACATTAATTAGGCTGCTACTACAAACTGTAATGTTTCTGCATTCTTAGCCAACAACACCTATATCATTATGTTTTAGCCTTTAAATACAATGATATAATGTACACCTGTCCAGGCTGTAGCTTGTCTATTTTCCAGTGCATGCTGGGATAGACTCTGTCCTCTGGGATCCAGAAGCTGTTTAAAACATAGATGAATGCATAAAGACTTTTCAGATTGTGTAATTGTAATAAAAGTCACCAATTAAAGTGTCGTCAAACCATGTTGTAATTAAAGAAAATGGGATTAAACTTCAGGATGGAGTTGTCATACTGAGGTCATTAGTCTTATTTTTGGGATTTTTCATTCCTAACAGTTACCATAAATATTAAATGATATTGACTGTAAATTGTAAATCCCTTTATTCTATTGGCTACTTTTACTGCAGTTCTATTTGTAGAAAGTAAACTAAAACTAAAACCTACAGGCCACACTACCAATCACTGCTTATGTTTTGTCATATTCTGTTTAGATAACAGTTCTATCAGTAAACCACTGACAAGTCTCTACTCCAGAAGAGATTTCTCTGCTATAATCCTGCAATTTTTATTTAATGGTGCTTTTACTCCACTCTGTCAACTCTTTGTCCAGTTTTAAACGGAGGTTTAGCTGGTACCTGGAAAGTGTTTTTTCCAGTGAGATAAGTCCAAATCCAGAGTTCTTGTGTCAGGTCTGCTGCAGGTCCCCTTTGTTTCTACCAGTTTTACAGACACTATTGTTTGTCAGGTTAGAGGAAGCTGCTTTCTTCCATCCAGATGTTGCTGCTTTCACTTTGTCATCCTGAGCCTATAGATCAGCATCCTGTCGGCTTCCTTAAAGGTCCTCTTCTTCCCACGTTCTGTCGCCTTTTTGTTCAAAACTGAACATTTGGAGAAGGAGGAAATGCACCGCTGCAGCAGAGTTAGTGAAAATAACCAAAGTGCTGTCACTGTGCTGACTCTTCTCAAAATCACAAACAGACCAGAAATAAATTAAGTCTATTTTGTACATTTTGGCTTCAGTCGTGTGTGTGTGTGTGTGTGTTTGTGTGTGTGTGTGTGTGTGTGTGTGTGTGTGTGTGTGCGTGCCTGTGGTCTACTCAGATTAAAGCCTGTCAGAAAGCCTTAAGATCAAAGCCTTTGTGGAGCACAAATCTGATCTGTCACCAGAAAAGCCACACAGCGTTTTCCATCTTAGAGATAGAGAGCAAAGTCCCCCAATCATTAATTATTTTCTTCTCTGTCACTTAGTGAAATTAAGAACACTTTTCTCACACATGGAACAACATGTGATGAGGGATGTCAGGTAGATTCATAATCACACAATGGTGTGTTATAGATGCTGCTGAGAAGAGAGAAACATGATCCATTTCCCAACTTTCTTAACTTTTTTGTATATTCATTAATGTGTGTTTATACAGACAGTTTTAAACCAATGGTGGAGGCAGCGCCTGAATCCTATCCACCCTATTGGTCACCCTGGCCTCATCCCATCCTTTAGGCATGTCCAGAGTCACATTCAGTCACTACTGAGGCTGGCAGGGCTGTTTAAAGCTGCATTGGCATACATATCACATTTTAACCTACAAGCCTCTCTCTATCTCCTGGGCACACTGCATTTGACACTAAAAAGGAACATTTAACAGTGAAAATGGACATTTGGCCTGGAAAGGGACATTTTTTTTTACCGAAAGGGACATTTGCCACTGAAACATGACATTTAACATTGAAAAGAGACATTTGGCACTGAAAAAGGGGCATTTTTTTCTGAAAAGGACATTTAACAGTGCTGAAAATGGACAGTTTTTACTTAAAGGGGCATTTGTCACTGAAAAGGACATTTGACAGTAAAAAAAAATGACCTTTGCTATTGAAACCAATGGTGGAGGCATGACAGGGCTTATCTGTGGCCACCTCACACTGAATCCTGGCCACCCTATTGGTCACCCTGGCCTGATCCCAACACAATGCAATCATCACATCACAACTGTCACTACTTAATGTATAAAACATCTACCAGACCCTTTAGATGCACCACATCCTCTGTACAGAGTCGACCAGCCAGTCACTCCAGTCCAATGAGATTTATTACCACCTTATAGACAATTACCTGGCTCCACCACACTTTTAAACATTGTTAGGGTTGCAACTATTGACTATTTTGATAGTTGATCAATACATTGATTATTGAAACAATTACTTTGTTAGTTGTTTGGTTCATAAATTGCTGTAAAATGTTGAATCGCTGTTTCCTAAAGCTGTTTCCAAAGATTATCAGTTTACTATTATAAAAGACTAAAGAAACAAGAAAATAACCAGATTTGAGAAACTGAAACCAGAGAATTCAGACATTTTCTCTTCAAAAATGATTCAAATCAATCATCAAAATAGTTGACGCATAGTGTATTAGTTGGCAAATAATCGATTAATCAACTGAAAGTTGCAGCTCTACTGTTCATACCATGGTGCCATGAGGGAAAGTCAGCACTTTAACTTGTGCTTCTGAGCCAGAACTATTCTGTTCCATGAGCGCATTTCACTTTTAAAAGATAGAACCCAACACAAGTCTCAAAGCCCCTCAACGCTGCTGAAATGGATGATGTCAGGATGTGACAGATAGCAGGAGTCTGGAAATCAAATCTGATGCTGTACACCAAGTGCTATTTTAGTTTTCATAAAGTTTTTGTGTGTAAAAGTGCTGCAGTGCACGCTATCACAAAGCCAGAGACACTTTCTATGTGTCGCACACACACACTCACACACTCTGCTGTCTGTCACCTCACTGCCTCATCTTCACCTCCTGTTTTGTGTTATTCAGACACCTTCAAAAACTCTGAAAACGGAGGAATAACACAGTAAAACTGCTAAATGGCTGCCCTGACCGGCTGATTGCAGGTGGCAGCACGTCGTGAAGCGTCTCTCTCTCTCCAGTTTGCCGAACGACAACTTCTAATTAGCAACAAGCCAGGTGGAAGTGGTGGTTAAGTTCTGTGAGTGAATAATTCAGGGAACCCAAGACAACCCCTCTGTGCCGAGCGCTCTCCCTTAACGCCGCCTGCCATCCTCTAACTAGCGGCACAACTTGGACACGCCCCAAACAGCTGTGTTACACACCAACGGGTCTTGGCCCGACAGTGATAAATGTCCCTGAACTTGTTTGCTCTATAATGGTCCCACAGATTAAATGAAACACCAAGGCAAATAATTTGAAGCGACTATTTTCAATCGCCGAATAACCTAAGCTCCTTGAGTAAACGTTTCAGGGAGTACCGTTCCATTAGTCATTTATATTTACCCAGCATGTGGGGTCTGTGTGGAGAGTGCACATTTAGCTCAGCAGTAGCCCGAAGGCTAATAATAGCCCAGAAACAACAGAATTCTACAGAGCATTGTTCCGTCAGGCTAATGAGCATGGCCCAGTAATGGCAGATCAATGATTACAGATGATTAGCGTTCTCTGTGCTATGACTCCAGTGTCTGTCAGTTTTTTGCAGCTTTGCTAACTTGAATTCGCTCCCAGAAGGCCCGGCGGCTAAATGATGGAGGCCTGGAACAGCTGGTGTTGTGGATTTACTGGCTTTACAGGGTCTGGGTTTGTCTGGCTCGGGGTCGTCTCCGGTCCCAGGCAGGTCCTCCGGCTCTCTGAGGAGCGCTGACTCATTAACGGCCATGTGGACTTAGTTTTGTTGAAGGAACCCTCGTGGATTTGGCACTTCATTAGATACACACACTGTAGGACAAAAGGCAGAAACACGGACACGGCAACACAATCAGGCCCTCGCTGACATAATACTTTCCAGACTTTGACCTTGACTATCACAATAAAATGCCAAACACTAATCTAAACCAAATTATTGACCCTGAGTCAGCCCTTTGAATTTATGAGGACTGGTCATACAAAGCAGAAATGTTCTCACTGGGATGGTTTCAAATGGAAATGTGATCTTTCTTTCCTTTTTCGTGCAAAGGGGCGAGATAACCCACTAAGTAATGATGATTGGCTGAAGTAGAGTAAGATTTCATCAGGTGAGTGGGTGTTTACACACAACCTGAGAATTCAAGGGGAAAGATGGTATTTGTGAGGCACTACTTGAGGTAAAAGGTAAAAATGAACATGTTGAGTGTACATTAAATCATCCTATAGCTTCTCAACGTCCAATCGAAGAAACTCCAATTTAATGAAGCACTTCTCGATGCTTCATGTTTCCAAACTAGTGAAAAAAAACACCATTAACAACAATTATTAACATGAGCTCCAGGCAGCAAAAACTGGATTTCTTTGCTCCAGCTTCACAAAAACTTGTCACACAGACAGAACTTAATTAATTGATAGGACTTTATATTGTTGGAAACACGCTGCAGTTGATTCAGACTCCTTGTCTGTTTAGAGGCAGTAAATATTAAAAACTTTATGCAGGTCTTTGCTGTTGGACTCAGCTGCAGCTGGCTTCTGAAACCCAAATTGTTTATATTTTATAGTTACTTTTCCTGGTTTTAGTTACTTTTGTGGAGTAACTTAGTTACTAACTAACTAGTAACTATATTTACATTTAGTAGTAATGTACCTAACACTGAGAAAGAAATGAAGATGAGATTTGCTGTTCAGCACTAAAAGTTGTAAAGCTTTTAAACGCTGGCACATTTTGAATTCTGATGAAAGACTTGGAAATTGTTTGAATGAGCAAAGTTTATTTTTGGTCTGTTTGGTATGATACAGAGCACGGTCTTATGTTTATTTAGTTAAGGTTGACTGAACAGATGTAGGTTGAAGCTGAGGCTTATTCTCCCTGCTCTATTTGACATAATGAATTTATCAATACAAAACGTAGGATTGTGGTTTTATAAAGATAATCAATTAGAACTCGGTTGGAAAGCAATTCTTAAATCTGCAAAGCAGAGCATGTAAACTTAAGGGAAAGAAAAGAAGAAAAAGCTTATATTTTTGTACAGATTTATATTAAAACAATAAACATATTATAAAATATATTTCATATGGATTAGATAATATCTTTAAATGATATATAAAATATATAATAGCAGCTGTACTGGTATTTTTAGGTACTTTTCCCACCACCAGTGGCTCTGTGTCTCCACTCCATCCCCTTCTTTTATAAATATCTCTCATATACAGCTTTTATTATTTACTCACGCTGCTTCTCTTAATAACAATGCACTGCAAATACAGCTGCAGGCCCCTCGTGCAAACTGCTTGAATTATTCGTTTTCTAAAAGTTAGCATTTCACATTTGTCCAGGACAGTCGTTGCTCTGCTGATGTTTTAAAGGATCCCAGTGAATCATCCAGCCACAGTCATATAGAACTGTGATTTTCTAGTTTCAATAAGTAAAAAGTCAAAGGTCTTTAGCTGCCTTTATAAAGAGGCTGTTTCCATGACAGTATTGAAATGGAGCAGATTTCAATTACAGCGATTATTTAAACCGCGACTGTCAAGTCTGAGGTTTTTACTGCAGTTAATTCAACTTTGGCCTGAAGAAATCTTGCTTACAGATGAAATAACAATTGACCGATTTATTGAGCAAGCAGTCACGCTGAACTGTCCTTGAGCTGGATGATGAATCCACAGCATCTTTTGCATATGGTTATAAAATAAAAAATATATATATGCCAATTCAAAAATCAATAGTATCTGGTAACCTGTAGCCTGTCTATTTAGTAAAGTGAGATATGCAGTTTCTTCTCTTCTATTAAGAGTTTATCAAATGTGTGACCCAGGATAAAGAATTAAAGTAAAACACTTTTGCAGTTTCTCAAATTTTTTAATGAGATTTCATATCTTTTGAGAAATCTCCAAACATATATATGCATATAAAAGTCAACCATGAGAAAAGGTATTAAAATGAACATCCAAGAGCTGAATCACAACTTAGGAAAAACGAAATCAAGAACTAAACAATAATCAAATAAATTCAAGAGCTCAGCTATAATTTGGATAATTCTGTGATTCACTCAAATTATTATAGTTTTCTTAACCATTTCAAGCAGCATAAGAACATTTATCAAACATTAAAATGTCTTAATAGGAAAATGGATAAAAGTCAAGCAATAGGAACAGTTAAAGGCACATGGACAGAGGTTTCCCCCCCAGGAATCAATTAAAACTTAAAAATCTCCCCATCTGGGGTTAAATTTATCATTTCTGCCTCGCAACGGCCCAGCCTGCATGTACATTTTCAAGTTTACTAAAGTTTACTAAAAAATCAGCTCGTCTCCCCTCCTGAATACAGCAGCATTAATTTCCTTTCTTCCCTGAGTTGAGGGACCTGTTGACCTCTGACCTCCCCAACGCATTCTCTCTGCGTTATTAAACAGTCCCTTGAGTCGACTAATCAGCCAGATTTGCTGCATTTGAACCACAACCTGCATCTCGCAGATTTGCCTCATTTCAATTAACTAAATCAAATTGACTTTAGAGAACAAAATCACAGAGGACATAATTAATAAATGTCACTAAATCTTAAGACAATACACGGGGGTGCGGATTTAATTTCCGTTGCAGGTTCAGTATTAGGTGTCACCTTGGCTTGTTCTGTTACATGTATTATGTATATACAACAAGTTATTTTTACCTGCTGCAAGTAGCAAGCCCATCCATCATGGGATAATCAAACAATCTTGATATGACACACACAGCAGGACAAAGAATGTGTTATAAGTCATTGTAAAAGACCTAGAACTGGTACTGGTATGGTAAAGTTGGCAGGTAAAAGCAGTATTACAATACCAAAATTAAATTCCAGCTAATAAAGATTTGTCTTTGTAACTTAAGAAGCTAAATGTCTGCACCAGAGTATCTCAGAGTATGTGTTAGTGATGTTCGATGGCAGCATGGAGGTTGTGGTGGGATTTAAAGCTGTCGATGTGACACTCAGGACTGACACTGATGGATGGAGGAGGCACAACGACACACTGGAGATTCACAGATAAAAACATATCAGGGTTCTGACATAGTGATCTCTCTACAAGTCTCTCCACCTCAGTTTCTTTTTCGGTTCTTCTAGTATGACTGTCGAGGAATATTCAAAGTTTTAAATAAACAGAAATAGTGACAGCCGCCTTCACAGCAGAGTCCTGTCAGGTACTCGCTAGCATTAAGGTAAACTACACATAAATATCTTGCTCGGTATCTACTCTTTGAGGTTGGTGTTGTTAAGTAGTCGTAAAGCATGTCAATCACCTTCCGTCTTACTGGCTGGAGAAAAGTTAGACTTAAATTATGAGTTTGAGATAACTCAACATAGATTTTACAAGTTAATTTGCAGTGCATTGTATTAATTTGTCCTGTTATTAGCCAAATGTGAATATTTGAATATCATTTTGAGTAGTTTTGACAGCCCTACCGTCTAGTTGTATTTTACAGGTGTAATGATCAAGGGGGCTGAATTTCTGCTGCCATCTTTATCGAGGGGGCTGAAGAATGGAAAGAGTTCCTCAGTGAAGTGGCATCCGGTGAAGGAGAAGATGTGAGCCCTGCTGTCCACGTCGTAGAAGGACACCTGACCCTTCTCATAAGCAACAAACACTCCGACCTTCTGAGGCATCTCCCTCACATGGAGTTTAACGGCAGGCTCTGCGTTGGCCGTGAACTCGCTTCCTTTTCTCAGCCAAATGGTCCAGTATCCGTTCTCTGGGCTCAGTCTTATGTCCCCCTTCTTGTTGATGGAATGGTTTGCGACCCCCAGAACCCACTGAGTCTTGTCTTTCACCTGCGTCTCATAGTAAAATCTCCCAGAGGAGAAACCTTCCGTCGCAAAGACGTTCAAGACCTGATCGAACCTCCCTGGTTTGTTGGGGAGGCTCCTCCTCCAGTCTCCGTGCCTGACTTGTTTCCCGTCATCAGAGACGATGAGGAAGGGGTTCGCTGTGTCAGGATCCAGAATCACGTCCACAGCGTGCCGCTTCATGTCTTTCAAGTCAGGATCGCACAGCATCTTTATTTCCCCGATGACTATCTCCTTCAGGGCGAGCAGGGCGTCCTGCACAGTGAAGTCACCAACATCAACCGTCACATCAGACCAGTCCTTAACCTGGTGTGGCGTGATGGTAAGCTCCAAGAACTTCTCAATGAATATAAAGTGGTCTTCGCTGATTGGAACCTGATTAAGCTGATCATTTTTGTGCTTGATTTGCATAATTTCTCCCTCCAGTTCTTTAATGACGCCCTCGGCCTCCATTTCAATTTGTTTCTGCTTTGTCTCGATTACGTCAGTGAGCTCAGCCTGGCTTCTCTTGATGTATTCCACCACAGACGACATCACCTGCATGCTGTCATACAGCACCTTATCCACTTTATTTTTTCGAGCCTTCACTAACAGTTGAATCTGATCAATTTTTAGCTGACGTGCCTGGATCATCTCATCGTGGCCTTTCTTTTCTATGACCAGCTTGGTCTTGCTGGTTTCAGCCTCCTCCTCTAGAGACACCGTGTCGTGGGCTTTATGGTGGTCACTTTCTTTACAGTCCTTGCATAAGAAGGTTTTATCCACCCTGCAGAACAGCTCAAAAGGCAGGTCATGCTCCTGACATATCCTGCTCTCCAGATTCTCAACGGGGTGGATCAGCTTGTGCTTCTTCAAGACTGATATTCTCTGATGAGGCTCCAGGTGCGTGTCGCAGTAAGACATGAAACACACTAAGCAGGACTTCAGGGCTACACACTTCACCCCGGTGCAAATGCCACAGAGCACGGTCCCACTTCCTGGTTCTTCAGGGGTACCAGCACATGTTTCTTGAAGCTTTCTCTTGACTTTTGACACCATCTCGGAGATGAAAGTGTTAACTCGAAGCATCGGTCTGGTGCAAAACTGCTCTTTGCACAGCGGACACACAAATAATCTGTCAGTGGTGGACCAGTAGTCTGTGATGCAGTGGTGGCAGAAGTTGTGGCCACAAGGAATGGACACAGGTTGAGTGAACACATCCAAACAGATGGAGCAGAGGAAATTATCCTCAGCCATGAGACTTCTGCACTGTGCCATGTCTGGAGAAGTGTGAAGAGAAAAAATTTAGAAAAGTTTCCAAAAGTTTCTGTACAGATGCAAGTGTTTGAAATTAATATAATTTACTGGTTTACATACAAACAGGATTATAAATATGACAAAATGCACCTTTACCTGACGTCTGTCTGCTTTTCGTTTAGATATGTACAGGACCGTGAAGTAAAAACATGCGTCTCTCCTTTTACTTTCTGTTTCAGCTGTGACTCAGAGTGCACGTCTCCTCCTACTTCCTTTTCTGGAACTGGAGCAAGTTAACCCCTTAATGGCTCAATTCACTTGTGACCCATATTTCGAGTGTTCTTTTGTCTTTTTTCTTCCGGATCTACTGTACCCTATTTGGAGATATGAGATATGTTGTTTACTTGTTGATGTATACACATTGTTAGACCTTTAGAAATCCCTCTCATCAACAGTATTCACAGTTGAATTGCAATCTGCAGCACCACATACCAAATTGTAAATGAGTTTGTGTGCATTCATGTGTATGAATTTGCATTAGATGCGAGCGGTTAGCGATGGCATCTGCATAATAAACTGTAAATACACTCATCCTGCGCTTTCTACTCTAAGGAAACAAGTCTTTGAACACAATGGCTCCCGCGCGTATTTCGAAGGGCTTTGTCAGAACTGAAAGAATGTGAGTTAGCGTGGAGGTTGCTGAGCATTATCTGCATTCATGACAGGACTGAATGTATATTTGTTGCAGGATGTGGGTTCATCAACAGAGAGAGCTTTGCAGGAATGTATGTTGAAGTGAGGATCTAAAAACCCAATGATGGTTCATAAATAGAAAAACAAAAGAAAGTGAGTGATACATTATTCTTTACCTCCCAGTGACAGTTTTATGTCATTAAAACTCTATACACGTGTTTAAATATGTGTCTATGAGCATTTACCAGACAGGTATCATGTATTAGGGCCCTATTAAAATCCTGTTGTTTCTTCCTGACATATTGTACCTCAATTTCACCCCTTTCCCAAACTTCAAAATGCTTCTACTTTTGCGTAGAATTTGAATATTTTTGAATATTTTCTCTTCGTCAGGGTGAAAGCCCAACAAGAAGTCAGCCATTTTGAAGTTTTTACTTCACACTTACAATACATGTGGCTCTTTGATGAGTTTTACAACCTCATATCATCATGAAAATTGATATATAGGTCAAGGGTGGCAAGCTTTTTGATCTGATAGGGGCGATGCACATGTGGGTGGGGCTAAGTGCCTCTATACAGCCACAGTACCACCTAGTGGACCAACATGGTGATGCATTTTTTTCTGTTCTAGCTGTTTTTTTTTTTTTTTAATCTCCTCAGTCTGCACCTTACCCATTCACTCTCGGGGTCCTGTGGTGACCCCAACCCACGGGACAGTCGAGGGCCCGTTCATCGCTATTTGCAGCTTTAATTGAAGTCTTTAAGATGCTGTGGTTCTTGCTGTGCAAATGATGAACAGCTGAATGGACCCAAATGAATTCAGTAACTGACAACATCAAAAGATCTGAAAATCCAACCCTATGTGGAATTTTGAATAATGCATTTATAGTTTATTATGCTCAGAAATAAAATTGTCCCCAATGTGAGGTTTTCATCTGAGAATAACAAACCAACTGTGATTAAGCTCTCTAGGGCCACATCTTATTCAAGCCTCACCTCTACGCCTCGACGAGCATAAAACATTGAAGCAACATTTCGATCAGATGGGAATTCACTTTGATCCAGGTCTCTGTGGACTTCCAGAACCCTGAGCCTCCTTTGCAGGATCTACTGATGGTTCATGAAAAGATTAGAGGGGGAATCTTCCATCTCTCAACCCACGCTTTCTTCCCCCTCCTCCTCGCTGTCTTCTGACCTATCAGGCCCTCACTTGTAGCTGTGCCTCTGTCCTCTCACCTTGAATACATGAATAAGAGATTAAAGGAGCTAAAAGTGCTGGAGGACACAGACCTCCCATATTATAATTGAATGCCTCTTGCAGGGTGAGTGTAAATCTACAGTAAAGCCTTCAGCACACAGGCTGAACTGTGATATTAGATTTATTAAAAAACATTAACAAAACAACATATATTAGTATTATAAACTGTCAGGTAAAGGGACAGTCCTCCCCTGGATGTCATCTCCTCAAATTAAGAAACATTTTAAAGGATAGGTTCAGATTATTTCAAGTATATTTTAATATAGTTTTCCTGATCAGTGTAATCACTTGTCCATAGTGTCCATTAAAGAAGAGCAAATGCAAGATAGATAAGGGTCAGAATCCGTAGCTTTTGTTCATTGTAATGCATTATTGCATTCAGGAGTTTCACCAGAAAAAAGTTGTGCAAAAAAAGACAGGATCATACCTTTGGCTCACCTTGACAACTAGTTTGACCCCTTGTGTGTTACAGTGTGTTACTCAACAAAGGCGTCTCTTTATAGCCCGTATGGAGAAGAGGAGGAGGAGGATTACAGCAACCACTTGCTCTTTCCACATAAACACAAATGTTTTGCATCACACAAGTATTGCTTTTTTCTGATGTAATAGTCTTGCCTCAACAGTGGAGGCTGTTCAAGCAGAATTTGAAAGGATTTAGCTGGAAATTTTCTAGATTTTTGCTAATTGTCAACAAATCTCCTGTGCAGAGCCAAACCAACAATGAATTGAAAGTATTGTGCGTGCATCCAAAACCCGTTATATGATATTCCTCTGTGCTGTAGACCTCTGGCCAAAAACTATAAAAAACAATGTGCCAGTGAGCCAAGGTTCTTTATCTGCAACCTGATAGAAGCAATGTGAAGAATGGGGTAATGGAGGGGGGAGGGGTCATGTCTAATGATAATAGCTTTGCATGTAATGGCTCTGCTATTGAGGTCTGAGAGGTTATGGGCACGAAGGCCAATAAATTTGGAGTCAGAGTGTGTTATTCCTGTGAGTTTGTTCTTATTGGCAATGCAGAGCATATGGAAAAAAGCAGGGGAACAAGTAGAGGAGAATGTGTTGGAGTAAGCAACAACAGAAGGTGGAGGGAACAGAGAGTGCTCTGAGTTTGTGGTTGGCTTCGTTGGTGGAGTGTTGTCCAAAACTTACTTTAATGTCCAGGATGAGTCCTGGAGGAAAAAGGCAAAACCCATTGACAGGAGTTTGATCCTCTCAGCTATAGCATCGCTAAACAAAGCAGCATAAAATCACTGTATTATTGTATATAAGTATCAATGCATGAACCTAAATATCATCAGTGTCTTAAATTATTGTCGTAAGTCAAGTCATTAAAGAATAAAGTGACTAAAGTGATTTTTGAACATTCTAGTGACTTCAGGCAACTTTAAACCTGGATTAAACTGTCCTTTCATTCCATAGTGAAAACTCAAAACTTACATTACCTCATGTTCAATTAAACACATGTCAGGTAAATGAGGCAGCTCCTCTTTTTATTACCTTTCCAGATCTTCTTTGCCTGTTTTTTACTGAACGTAACTCATTTTCTAAAATCCAGTTTTGACAACTTAAAACCTGAGATGTGGCAAATTTTCAAAAGGTCCTGGAACTTTCTTTATTTACATTTGGCTACATATTTATTTCATTTATTGATATATTAAAGAATTATTAAAGTAATCATTTAAAATATTTTAACTGGTGAGAGACTAAATGACTATAAAACATTACAGCCTAAAGCCTTTAGCACTCAGCAGCAGAAAATGATTCAACAATCATAGAATCTTAGTTTAGAGCTTCTTCTGCACTGTAGATTCTTGCTTCTTGAAGCAGCTGCCATCATGAAAGCTTGTTAAATTGTCATCCATCCTGACCTAGGAAATAAAACTCTTATGAAATGAGGCTCGTTAATAATTACGTGACAGACACAAAACAACTTTTTCTTCTTTTTGGAGCTCCAGAGAGCAGCTTGAGAGAGGCAGGAGAGAAATAAAAGTATATGGAGTGCTGTTTGGTTCTTAACACCACAAATATATATGTTATTATGGATATCAATACTTCAAATAAAACTCAGGAAATCTGCACATTATGGGACCTTTAAAAAAAGAAGGAAAACATGTTTTTTCAGACCATTTCCCTAAATCAGATATGTTTGAGAATGAGAACAAAATGCTTGAACAAAAAATTGCTTCTAAACACAATCCTTAATGAAGCTATTCATAATAAAACCATACTGCTCTTAGCATAATATAATTACTAAGACACACAGTCTTCATAGGGAGGTGAAAATATCAGCTGCCAGGAAAAAGAAGACTCTGTCAACTCCATCATTCTAGTTTGTTTACTACTTGGTCAAAACAGAGGCTTGTGTTATTTCCAACCCCCAGACACAACAGTTCTGGAGGGAAGATAAATAATTAGTCATGAGATGAGTTTCTCCCTTCATCCATCAGCCTGAGGAACACGGCTGCTATAGGAGAACTGAAGCCAAATGAGAGTCCTCTCCCTCCAGTGTTTCTGTTCCCCAGACACTCGGCTCCAGATTTCCCTCCTTGATAGGATGACTTTGAAACGCTCAAACGCTTGCGAAGACAACTCCATCTTTGTCAGGATGTTCACAGATTAAAAGGAGTTCTTTTTTTTCGTGTATCTCTTGTTAAAAGCTTTTGCTTTTAGCAATGTGTGTGTATATATATATATATATATATATATATATATATATATAGAGAGAGAGAGAGAGAGAGAGATACTATTTTACCTTTCCATCAAAATTGTCTGGCAAATTAGAAACACTGAACCTGAAATGCAAGGCAGTTCATAGTACATCTTGTTTGAGGCAATGCAAGCTATTAAAATCTGCATTTTCTCTATCCGGAACATTTCACATCTTTTTCTTGAAATTAATGTACACGAAGTGTCTTGTCTTACCAGTACGATCACAGGGAAATCACTGATGCAGCTACGTGGCAGCCATGTACCGAAAACCAAGTGATCTGTCCCATCCGTTGTACCCACAGCTTGAATAGCTTCCCTCAGGAAGGTGTGTTAAACTGCTACAAGTCACCAGAAATGTCTACAAGAACTTATTTGTCCCAATTAATAAATACAAAGTCAGTCATACGGAGCCGCTCCTTTAACTCCCCCTTTGCTGAATTTGTACATAATGTGATAATAGCATCCTTCGTTTCCATGGAGTTGGCCTGGTGTTTCTTACCAACACCACTATCATCACAGCCATGATTTAACCTGTAGTAAAGTAGCCAATGGTATGAAGCCTGATGCACTAATGCAAGAATGAACTGGATGAGATGACGGAGATAATTGATGGTTATGATGTTTGGAGCGGTAGCAGAAAGGGGAACTAGCTGCGGTGCAGCGTTCAAAAAATCTGAACTTGCGACGCAATATGGCCTTTTACAAACATTTATTGACATCAGTCAATGGTTGTTTATATCTACGAGTGTTCATAAGTCAGATGTTTGTATTTTGGGGATCTGCTGTACAGGCTTTCTTACTGTTACTATTGTCTTAGGGTGCTTTCACACCAACAGCAGTTGGTCCACACCAAACAGTCCATTCCAACCAAAGCTGATTAGCTCAACTTGTTTTCATTGGTGTAAAAACATCAGTCACACATTCAGAACGAGGTGGTCTCCGTACACTTGACCCTACACCAATTCTCCAAATGACTTTGGTGCAGTCCCTCTGATAAAGTGCAAATGCAGGTTAGCTTGTAGGTCTTTGGAACAATGTTTATCCAATATGACCTCATTGGTGAAAATCTCCTCTGCCTGAAATGCTGTGCTATGTGGCGACTCCAGTGCATTTTGGAATTGGATATTTTGCCAAAAATGGCCAATATAGAGGACGTAATACACAAAGATAAGAGCAAGTAGCAATGTGTGAACCTGTTGCTCCATAATGAGTCACAGTTGGCATTTATTTCTACCAGAAGATAAATATTAATGAAACCTCAATCAGACTGATTTTGGTTCATTTGCAGCTGTGAAAGCAGACCACACTGGAGTCTTTATGCTAATTAGTACAAATATTTTTGTCTGGTGTGATTCAAATAATCAAACTAGTCGTGAGAAAGTGCCCTTATTTATAATCCACAACCTTGGTGAAGCCAAAGATAGTTTTCCACATTTTGGATGATAAAGACTCTAACGTAACCCAATTATCTAGTAAAATGTCAGTGTAGAGGAAGATATTTAGGTTCTGTTCAGTTATGTGAGCAGTAGTGGATAAATGTAGGACACCAGCATCTAAGACGTTATTTGAGCTTTATTCAGTGACACATTGAAACCAAAATAGAAACTAAATACTGGATTCACCCACGGAGGGAAACACACTCGTTTAATTAGAATAATCTTAGATTTGTGTTAGTATTGTGGAAATCTTCCAATAATGAATCGTTATTTACATACATACATTACATACATACATGCAACATCCATATATATATATATATATATATATATATATATATATATATATATATATATATATATATATATATATATATATATATATATATATATATATATATATATATATATATATATATATATAAATCTCTTTCAGATGGACCTGTCCATAAGCCCACACTTATTTACAGTTAATCACTGTGGATGTGGACTGAGTTACCACTGGAGTACATCTAGTCTTGAATAGCTACCATTTTCTAGTGAAGAACACAGCAATCACTGTGTAAGTGATTTTCTTCATCAAACTGTCTTTTCGCCATTCTCTGCTCAATTTATTATTGTTTGTTTTATTTTGTAGTATCCTGTTTTTTATTCCGTAGCACTAGGGGATGTTTCTGTGAGTCTTCATTTTTCCCATGTGAGCTTGGACACAATTACGTTTGTGTAATTTGCTTTGAAGTGAGGAATCCAGGGAGTGATATTAAATCAGTACTGAAGTAATGGAACGTTTAGTCGGCCAATTTGCCCATCTGTTGCCTGTTGAGTTTGAGTTTTGTTATGATTTGAGCATATTTTTAAGAAGCTAAATGCTGGAGCTGTGAGGGTTTCTGACGATCTTTGTCATGTTTTGTGCTGTTGCTTTATTTGAACAGAATAAAAATTTTATGATGATTTTGAGAATAATCACAATCAAATATATTTATTCAACTATATAAAATCATCCCTAGTTAATGATACTGACTTGTAAGCTAATATGGGTAAACATCTGAGTCTAATTGAGAAGATACCACTCAGGTTAATCTAATAGACACCAAAATATAAAGTAATGATCAGTGTTGTTTAACAAAGCCGTCATTTGTCAATCTCAAGCTGAAATTTAGGCTGCATATCTTCTTCCTTCATACCTTCATTCTACGTTTTATTCTATACATTCCAACAAACCGTTTTCTTGTTTCATGACACAAGGCTTATTGTTTCATTTCCACTGATCCAGTAAAAACTGTGTTTAAATTTAGTAGTGGGAGTTTGGATTTCTCCAAGTGATTGGTTTTACTTCTGTGTCCACTTCTCCCTGTCATTTCTTTCCTTTTTCAGACCAGCCCTCAGCTCGGTTAGTGGCAGCCGACCCTTCTAAAACCCTCTCTTTCCGTCCTCACGTCTCTTTTTCCAGTCACATCCACATTTAATGACTCAGAGCTGCAGCCTTTCCTTGCCTGTCACAGAGGGGCTTTTAACAAGGTCCTGGAGTCCTTTTGCTCTTTCCTCCTCATTTTACCATGCTGCCACCACTTTCCCCTCTTTCCCCTGGTAATTTTGCATTTTTCTGAGGGTAAAGTGCACAGGTGCCTGACTAGAGGAAAGAGATGGGAAGTGGTTAGAGCCTCTTGCCTTTTAATTAATATGAATCATGGACATTTCTCATTCCCCTTAACGGCTCTCTGTACGAATTGCTCTGATTGGAATTGAACTTCATGTTCTGACTAGTGTTGAATGAGGATGTTATATTTAAATGTTAAAAAGGTTCAGGATACAAAATGTATTGTATAGAATATTCAGTGAACTTTTTGACACCAGAATTTGCCATTTTGAGGTCACAATAGGTCACCTCAATCATTGTTTCTCAAACTGTGGTACTGGTAGCACCAGTGGCCTCAGGCTTGGTGGCAGATGAAGGAATCTCAATGTGGGGAGAAATAATGGCCTATATAATAGTTTTTATTATTAGATGGTGCTGGATATGCAATGGATTCACTAAAGCAGCAAAGACGATGCTAAGAAAATCAGTGCTGGACACCAAACTGTGAACTTTATTAAGGCCTGACTATGCATTCCAGTCTCTTTCATGTGTTCTGTGATGAGTTTGTCAACAAGGATGTCCAACTCTCGCCTTCATACAGAAATAAAATGGCTGCCGAGGGGGAAGGTGCTCTAATGGCTTTGTGACTTTTACTAAATATTCCTACTGGATAAAAAAATGATTTGTCTGATGTTGTCTGTGGTTCCCCACCCCACAAAACAATATACAGCATTACATCATACTGGAGCCCCCAAAATCAGCATCTTCTGAAGAACTTAAAGTTGAGTTTAATGTAGACAAAAGCTTCTGTGTTGGGTTGTAATAGATTCAGAGAGACAACTCGACATATGTCAGGACAAAGGTTGCAAAGTTCTGTGAATTTTCAAAATTGGAAACTTTCCATGGGAATATATGAGAATAAGCAGGAACAAATCCAAAAGGCCCTTAACAGGGAACTTATATATAGTAATAGATGCTTTACCTTGCTCTGCTGAGCTGCTACTATGTGGTTAATGGTATTTTTTGGTTTCCCTCCTCAAACTCAGCAAATTGCAATTTAGCAGCTCCCAAATGCTGCAAATCCATCACACTATTAAACAATAAGATTACAACACAGGAAGCAAATACTCAGCACTAGTTTTTTCAGTAAGCCATTGTGCTTTTGAGATCACTCCACCAACCAGCCTGAAGTTCAGCTTTACATTTACCTTGAAAATAGTTCTGTCTCCTATCGTTCCAATGCAATCCATCTTCTCTTGGTTAAATGAGATGAATTTGGTGCAGCAGGGAGTCTCTTAATGCTTTCAATATGCAGGACAATATCAATCCCAATTCCAGGCAGGTGATGTCTCTGCTTTTCCTGCTTTGGAGAGTTTTTTTTTCTGTGTGAGAATGAACTGACCCTCGATAATGGAGTGAGGAACAACATGGTTTCACACCTGGCCTCCTCAGGCAGCAGGTCCCTGAGTATTCCCTAGTGACGAGCAGAGCAAACAGGTGGAGAGATGGAGGTTGGAGATGCCAAAGGACTCACTCTGGGGGAGCCGGAGAATTTAATAGACTTGTCTTGTGGTGAAGCTTTAAAGTTTTAAATAAAAAAAATCAACATTGGAATAAAGCAACATGGTGAAAATGCTGCACTGTTGGACAAGGCCGTGCACTTCCTCCCTCTGTGACACATATCTGAGTGTGAAAAGCTTCTCTTCTCCCGTTGCCATGAAGACGAAATACAGAAGCCGGATGGATGCTGAACCAGACTAGAGACTGGAGCTGACCTCGATTGCCCCAGACATCAAAGGACTGCTCATTAAGTGAGTTGTCAATAGACACCAACATGGTGTGTGTGTGTGTGTGTGTGTGTGTGTGTGTGTGTGTGTGTGTGTGTGTGTGTGTGTGTGTGTGTGTGTGTGTGTGTGTGTGTGTGTGTGTGTGTGTGTGTGTGTGTGTGTGTGTGTGTGTGTAGGAGAGAGGGAGAAAAAGAGAACATGGTTTTGATGTTCTCACTTGCTGTGTGAAAATTTGATCCATAATGTTGAGTAATTGCTCTGCTGTTTGAAATGCAGTTTTTGATTTCTCATATTCCGCTTGAGAATGAAATAAGTTTCTAATATTCTTATTGTTCAGCACTTTTTGTGTGTGTGTGTGTGAGAGTCGTAGCTGTTCTTGAATTCTCAAATGCTGCTGAGAAGGATTTAAGGTGGTATTATTGTTCAGCGGTGTGTGTGTGGGTGTATAAAATGCAGTTGCGTTTAGTTTCTCTATGTATGAGTATGAAAATTGAAGGTTATTAATAAGACTATCTTAGAAATTGCAGAGTTGTGCGGAAAGCTTTTTAAATGCCACTTGTACTGTGGTGGTGATTGGTGCAAAAGTTCTTTTTACTTTGATAATAATATTTGTTTTAATTGTTTTAAAAAAAAAAAGATTTTGGACTGACGCTAATAGACATCTGGAATTTTGTGTTGTGGGATTGTTTTATGTATTTTCTGATATTTTATAGATAAACCAATAAATCTATTAATTGAGACAATTAAGGAGTGAAGATAGTAGGTTACTTGCAGCTATTCTCTTCTTTATGGAAGAATGCAATGCATTTAGCATGTTTTGGTTAATTACTCGTTTCAGTATGTTAATAGATGATTAGAGATCTGATGTCCTTGGGCATCTATTTGTATTCATAGCAAACAAGGAAATTAAAGCCAGCCAAATCACCTTAGGCTCCCTGCATTTTAATTATAGACAGTATAAAAGAGTTATTGATCCATAACAGAGGAGGCACACACAGAGGCAGAGAGATTTTTAAATACTCATCAGTCGTTACACTCCTATAAGGTTTGGTAAATCTGTTCTTTAATTGATTTCCAGCAGAGGGCAAAAGCCAGTGAGCTTCAGAAAACAAGTGAAGCAGTTGATAGTATTGCTGTGTTAGTCTGAAGCGAATCCCCCTGCGTATTCCTCCGTACCGGTTCTGCAGCAATCTATAGCGTTTTACAACGTTCTCCTGGAAAGCCCCAGTGGGCGGAGGTGCTCCATCACGTAAAAGGGCGGAGAGAGGAAGCTGCTCAGGTTCATTCAGTGTTCCACCAAACCACAGTTAGAGGTAGAAAGGCCTGGTTCACACCTAAAACACACAGAGACCATACACAGCCCCTCCTCACACCCCATCCAAGTGGTTTAGTCCTGAAAATGGTTTTACTACAGGGTCACATGACCCAGACCGGTTCATAGACCTGCACCCAGAGAAAAGTGTTGACTATGAAATAGATCTATGCAATTTAATGCATAACCACTTATACTAACAATAGTCAAATCTGGCAGCTGCTTTGTTCTGTTTACTACACTGTAAAACTGTGAAATCTGCTGTATTAAACATGTTATTGTAAACAATTATTACAGTAGATTACTGTATATTTTACAGTAAATTACAGGACTTGAAGTATGTAGGAAATCACAGTAGTAATGGAAGCATCAATCACCAATAATTGTAAATACAAATGAAATCACTGTATTTAATTGATTTTATTGTACAATTAATTACCCAATACTGTAACTACAACTGAAATGCCAGTATTTAATAGATTTATACTGTACAGTTAATAACCTAATGCTATTAATACAACTGAGATAATAGTATTTGTTTTTTTATTTTATTTTATTTTAGTTATTCACCTAATATTGTAAATGCAATTAAAATCACAGTATTTAATTGATTTTTATCAAACACCCAATACTGTAAATATAACAGAAATAATTTAATATATTTTTTATTTTAGTTAATCAACCAGTATTGTAAATAAATTAAAAAATAGAAACTGAAATCATTGTATTTAATTTTTTTTCATTTTACATTTTTTTTTTTTTACAGTTTTGTGCAAATAATGTCATTAAAACATCAAACTACTGCTGTCGGTCATAAGTGTTAACGTAACATTTACAGTTTCTGGTCTTTTATCTGAGTGAAACCAGTTTTACGTCTCGTCTTCTCTGATAAATTAAACCTCTGAGTTCATTCAGTCGTGCGGCGTTGAACATCCACATGTCCTGATGGACCAGGCTTTTCCATACGTTTGCAGCCTGCCACAGTAACAATAACACTGACCGCCACATATTGATTTTCTGTTTTTTTGGAGCTGTTCACCGTTCTCTCTCTCTCTCTGACATTCTCCCAAACAAGTGGCGTTCTGTTGTCAAACGTGCGCTGGTGGAGCTGTCTCATTAGTTGGAGAGCTAATATCTGCAGGTGTGTTTTTGTTGTGGCGAGTGCTGGTCGTTTATTGAGGGTAGAGGAAAAAACAGCCTGATCCTTCACAGAAAAATCAGCCCACAGTCAACAACCTGTCCACGTTGGCCGTGATGTGGCGGCAAAGCCGTTAAATAAAAGAAGTGACATCTGTTTGTCCTTTGTCTTTTTTTTTGTAGTTTCTGTATTTTTCTGTCTTCCTACCTAATATCTTCCCTGCTACCTGTGCCATCTGTCTCCCCTCAGTTTCTCCTGTAACACCACAGACAGTCTTTGAGAAAGATGGGGGAGATCACAGAGGATTTCTATCTATCTGACCCTGGCGTGTCCTTCATCTTCCTCTCACAGCTTGATCTCTCACACACAAATGCTTTTTATTGTTTGGCAGCTGGCTCTTGGCCCATGGCTCTACTTGTCACTCTCCACCCCTCGTGTTATTACCGTGAACCCCGCTCTGCCGGGAATATGCCGACATGTTTGCATTTCGTCAGAACTTTTCTTTTTTACCCTCACGTAGAACCACACACAACCTTAAAGGGAGTATTCTCTGTGATTCTGGGAGAATGATAAGCCTCATCGTCAGATAAAGTTATTCATGAGGACCTTTTTCTCAGGAAAGCTATTGTCTTAGAATCCACTATCCTCTGCCTACTCTCTTGAAATATTCATCATCATCTCCTAAATGGCAAATCGAAAATTACGGAGGCAGCGTTTGAATGTTAATATTTTAGATGTCTGGTGGATTTAATTTAATGTGTCTGTTCTGTCCTTGACCCATAAGAAGAACACGTATATCTGGAGTGCTGAGAAACCGTAATCAGATCTTCTAAGAAGTAATTAAATTCTTCCAAAACAAGTGTGGCATTTCTTCCTCTTCACTCATCCTTGCTCTCCATGCCAGTCATTTTATTTTATTAAGCCCCATCTACAAAATATTAAACTAGTCAAAATTTATCTGAGGAGAAAATGATGAGGCTTTCGGTCTGTTCCTCTATCTTCTTCTCAATAACAAGCTTATTTATCTCATTGTGTTGTAGAGATATATATTGATTAAAGTCTTGGCAGTGACACCAGGTCTTGTCTCTTTGAAGTGTCAGTTCCTATATATTATGATGGCCACTGGGTAATTATAACATTAGTATCAGCTGTCACTTTAACAGCGTTTAACCTTCCCCTGCTACAGTTTAAGGGTTTTCTTTCTCCTCAGGTCTTTGTGTACTGTAATAAGCTCATTGACATTACGGTGAATGGACCTGGGTTTCTGTAGCGTCTTTCTAGTCTTTTCAATCACTCATTTAAACACATTCACACACTGATGGTGGTGGCAGCAGTTATCCATCAGGTGGATCTAATCATTCAAATGGAGTCACACAGCAATGGAACTTGGAGAATTTGGGGTTACATCAACATGGGGAATGGACCCACCGACCATCCTACTGGTGGACGGCTGCTATACCACATATTGTGTTCATCTTCCCAAATATCTGTGGTGCCTTTTTGAGGCATACAGTCATCTTGGTAATTGGATTTATCAGCAGACAAAACAGATGAGGTGCTCCACATTCAGGGATTTAATACCACGCGGTTTGGATACAAGGCACCAACAGGAGGAGTCATGTCAGCTGTTTTGAACTACTTTAAGGTGAATGAGAGCGACAAAAATCTACCGATCGCAACACAATAGATAGAGAATATAGGGAGTTTACTTTCACCGACAAGAAACAACCGACTTTGTAGCAGACATTGACGAAGCAGGAGAAAATGTACAGACACAACCCACGTCCCAGTATATTCCGCTGGTTGGTAATTTGGGATTCCAGCATCTTAACATACTGGAGCTGAGGTATGAGATTCTCAGCTGTAGCCATATCACAGACATGATACTTAAATCATGTCTGTGCTTAAATGCAAGTATTCGTACAGTGATTGTTTTGGAAAAAAGTGGTATCAGTGCATTCCTATCCACATTTTGGATGATTTTGGTCTTGCAGACATGACTTTTATGTGAGTTCATGTTGTTATGAACCATGGATACGTTAAACATCAATGTTTCAGATGTGGAGACTGATATCAGACACTGTCCTTCTTAAGATTTACCTTTGTTTGTGGGCAGAGGTTTGGGTGGAACTGGACATTCTACCAGACGTTTGTCTCATCATGTCCCAGATTGATCATTTTTTTGTGTGTCTAAACCATACTTTAACCATAGAGCTGTCACACTATATGCACATATTTAAAACAAAGTTGATATGACACATATGTTCGTTGACATTCAACCTTCTGCAGCAACCTAAACTGCAAACTTTTGGCTTTTCAGACCAGGCAGTAAAAAACTACTGTCTGTCCATCTTAATGAGGAGCTGTCTCCATTTACTCATACTCCTCTGATCTTGTCCCTCATCTTCTCTCTTCTCTCCATCAATGTCTGTCCTCCCTCATCACCGCTGTGCAGCTTTCAGTCAACCGTCCCACAAGTTAAAGAAAGGTCAACCATTAAAACAATAACAGCAACCTTGATGCTGACAGATTTAATGGCTGAAGCAGTTGACCATAGCTACATACCTCATAAATCTTACTCGTGCTCCAGGAGCATCCAGGTGTTGTAGAGTATCACTCAAGTGTTGAGTGATGATGATGATGATGACGATGGACTAATGAGATCTCTGATGGACTATTTGGAGATGACGCCTGCTGTTTTTTTATTCATCGCGTAAAACTTTTCCGCGTAGAACATCAGGTCGAGTTTCTCCATCAAATTTGATGACACACAACAATCTGTGACACACCTGTCTCTGCTGATGAACACTTGTGTGTGACCATGTGTTGCCCTCAGGGAACATAAAGTGCTGCTCGTTCTTTCTGTCCAACCTTGGTTTTTCAATGTAGCGTGCAAGAGGGAGGGAGGGAAACGCTGGGCAGCTGCTCTAAAACTACCTTCATGTTTGCTAATTAGCAGTCCTGTGCTATTACTAAGTACACACAGATGTTATTTTCTACAGATGTTTCATGAGCTAGTAAATATCTGGGGATTTCTGTGTAAAGTGGCATGAAAAGTGTTATTAAAGGGTGTCGGTCTCCTCTTCATATATTTGTGTTGGAGTAATTTGTGCCGTTAAATGGCTGGGTTCTCCTCCACACAAACCAATATATAGACGCAGCTGCTTCCTATAAAATATACCATAAATAAAAAGTAAGTGCTGGCAACATTTTTAATTATCAAGTATAAGGCAGGTTCAGAAATATTCACAGCTTTTTCAAGGTTTATTGAAAACATCATTTGCATATTCAAAAGCAGCCTGGACCTCTAACATCCCCAGTCACAACATCTGCGGCGAGTGTGACAGTAGATTCCGAGCTGTCTGGATGGAGGAGGGGCGGCATAAGAGCTCTGGTTGCTGTGCTGTTCCTGTGCTGTTATTGGCTGCTGATGATAAAAATGCTCTGAGTAGTGCTGAGCAGGGGAGTGAGATGACCACAGTTGACCTTGAATGGATGAAAATTAAAGCTTCTGAATGTCACTGCTGCAGCTTTTGACTGTTTTTTTCTTTTTCTAGAAAATAATGCAGCTCAGTTTGTGAAAAGGCTTCATAATGCACCTTTACCTTTTCTCCACATGTGGCTATTTCAAGCGTCAGTGCAGAACCTTTACATATAAATCAAAGCTCCAACCACAGGTTAACACACACTGATTAAGCCTGCAGGTACTTATTGTTTTATCTTCTTCATCCTGCTTGATGAAATTCTGACCAATTCACCATTTTACATCTGCATCTATATATTTTTGACCTCCCCCAAGGAGGTTAGCTTTTCACTCGCGTGTGTCTGTCCGTTTGTTAGCAAAATAACTCAAAAAGTTCAGGCCGGATTTTCATCAAACTTTCAGCAAATATTAGGAATCTTATCATGAACAGATGATTAAATTTTGGTAAAGATCCAGAAGAAATCCTGGCTTTACATTTCTGTTGTTTTGTTAAATAGACCCTTAAGAGGTGCTCATTTGTACCACCTGGTGGAAATATCTTGCACCTGCATAGCTTGACCGTATGATTGAAGGAGATCTGCACTATTTTCTAGTTTTTATTCCTTGTCTTACCACCAACAAAGAGAAAGACACAAGTCCTGCAATACAGCTTTAAATCATTAATCCCCATGTCATTATTTTTCAGTATACTGTAGCCCTTGGGGCACTTGGCCTATGGAATCCTTTCACTGACATGAACCACCAACACAAAGCTATGTTTCTTTACAACAGTCACTATTTCAACCTCTTTTCAGCAGTTTATTTGTAGATGTGATCAAAACTAACAGGGCTATGAAAGGGTTGTTTTTTTCAGTCTCAATTATCCACTGTAACACAGTCTCCTTTACCTCACAAAGAAACTTCCCACAAAAGTTTACTTTGTGAAATCTCATTGGTCGCAGGAGATGACTGGGTAATGAGCTAATTGGTCTTGTAAAAGAGCTGCAATTTCTTTTATTGGTAAATGGATCGCAACAGAGCCATTAGTTGGGAGACAGATCCATTACATCCCAACACCCTCTGCACCCACATGGCCTAAGTGATGGAGGGCTCTGTGAAATGTATGGATGTTATCTTCCAGCTACTTTGTGTGACCGTGGAGAGAAGCAGTTCCATGACTACTATCATCACATGCATACTTTTAGAAACTCCTGGTCTGCCAAACCATCTATGGGCCTCCAGTAGACTCGAGTGTTGTAGTGAATCAATATCTTGGGCAGGATCTTATTTCTCTTGTCTGTTTTTCTGTCTTTTTGTCTCAAACTCTGGGGACCTGGTAAACCCAGGGATAGATAATGCATCTGTGAAGAAAGGATCAAATAGACATCCAGTCTGCAGTGTTTCCATGTTTCCTTGTAGCGGCACCGTGAAACATGATGACCACCAATGTTAAAGTAACTTTTCCCAAGGTCTTGGACACCCTTTCCAAATCAATCAACAATGTGACCTACACAGGCTTGACAATAAAAGATGAAGAGCACTCCACATGATTTGAGTTCTACAAGGTGCATTGCTTCTCTCCACTGACAACTGATAAAAGATGATTTATATCGCTCTCACCTTTGATGAAGCAATATCACACCAAAACTGATAGAATCTTTTCACAAAGAATTCTTTGACTTTGTGCGATTCTCCCCTGAGGACTCGAGCGCCGATGACTGAAACGCCCTGAATGTTTCAGTCAGCTGAGATAAAGCCATGATGTTATATCTACATCACGAGCCCCTTGGGAAAATACCTGTTTTCTGTTCACATCTCTACCTAGAGGTGGTAGATTCACTGTCTTTTTCCCCACACAGAACTGCAGTAGCATTGCTGCATGTTGACACAAGGGCTTGAACCTGCAATATTGTTTCTCCATCTGTGGAACAGTGTTCTCACTCATGCAGCCACCCTGCCGCCAAAGGGTTAGGGTTACAAGGAAGACAAGACTGAATCATGGCACGCAAACAAACATTGCGGGTTGTACAGAAAATTAATCAAACATGTTTGAACTTCTTCTGGCTTGCACAGAGCCAGGCAGCCTGAAAACAACAGTCTGTTGTCTCTCTCTTACAAGAAAAAAATCAGCAACCACTCAACTGTTCTGTGGATGCATATTTATAACATGTGTGTTTCTTGTCTATTTGCATTGTTGTCACTCAGCACTGTAGCAGCTGTCTATGTATTTTTTTGTGTCTGCAGTAATCTGTGTTTGCTCTATTGTTCATGCTCATTTTTTATTGCTACCATCGCTCAGCCGTCACTGCAGGGAAGATGCCCTAATGTCAAGCATATGTGCAAGGGAGGAAATGATGGATAACTGCTTGAAATTCAGACAATTAGTGTGGTGACATTTGCTTCTAAAAACACTTATGAGTTTGTGCTGTAGCAGTAAGGTCACGGCGTGTGAAACTGGATTTTGAGCAATCTGTGGACTCATTAAATGGACAGATTGTGTTTGTTTTCCTCTTGAAGTTCATTTAATGGTAAAATTGGTATTTAACGTTTGGACAAAATGTCCAATTACCTAAAGTAATAAATTTAGGATCTACATTCCAAAGCTTGTATTATATAGCCTACCAATTGTTTCCCTTTTGTGTGTGTATGTGTGTGTGTTTTTTGTCATCATTCACATTGAATATGTTTTACACATTTTAAAGGTTAATCTAAAAGGTCACAGTGTCATGCTGTCAATGATTTCTGCTTGAGCCACAAAAAGGATGCTAAAAAAATAAAATCCATCCGTTTTTCCTGTTTAAAGGCTCTGCATCCTTCCAAATCACAGCAAATCACATAACCGTGCTGTCAGAATGTTTTAGTACGGAGACATATTTCCCGTTTTATTACCATATCTCCATTACTCCACAACTTTGAGCTTTAATTTGATGAAGGTTATGTCTACATTGTTGTTGCAACCACTTTTCCCCAGTTTCAGGGAACCAGAGATCATTTGCATAATGGGCTGCTCAGATATTTCCTGGGCAGGTGTTCTTGGTTTCCTTAATGATACTAAATGGAAAGAGAGCTCTCCGGGGTGTAGGCATTAGCTATGTTAGGTCAAAGAGGAGAAAGGATTAGACGAGCTTAAACCTCAACAATATTCTAAATGTGTTTTATGTAGAATAGAGTTCTGGAACAAAGTGTTTTAAACAGATGATGCTGAGATCAGCCTGATCCACAGCGATAAAAATACAAACATGTAGGGGAAAAGAAGAAAAGCTGTGATCCGAATGAATTAAAACCAACAAACTCGTCTGTCAGACATGTGTCAGGCCGGGACTCGAGACGCAGAGAACTGAGTTTATTGGAAAGAAAATAAAATGAAGCTATTCCGGACCTTGGAGAAGAGGTACAATACTCTTAAAAGATCTAAGGAAAGGGAAATCAAAAAATCTGTCCAAGAGAAGGAAGAAGACTTGTCTCAACAGCAAAGAAAAATAGGCTAACACAAAATGCTTCAAAAATAAAACGGCTCACGCCAAAACACAGAGGATCTGAGGAAATGATGAAACTTTTATCACGAAATCAAAAACACTCATAAAGAGGAAAAACAAACAAATATGAACAAAATCTATGAATAAGATCTAATCTAATTAACCACACAAATGTGTTATTTCTGCTCTGTTCATCTACAAATAACAGTTGTGAGTTTCTGAAACCAGAACTATTTGTAACAAAGTCCAGGGTGAAGTTCTTGGAAAAGTTTTAAGACAGCATCGCTGCCATGTGCAGGACTACTACTTTATTGTACCATATCCTACTATATAATTCTAAAGAAATATCCTTTTCCCCTCCTACTTTACCCTATTTCTAAAATTGCTTTTGCAATTTGTATCCATGGAGACGAGTGGAGCGATCTCGCCTTGTGATTGGTTAAAATGTCCTATCGCCACTGTCGCCACCTGCTGCTTTGGCATGTGCATGACATTGTTTGTGGCAGATTTTGTGGTTTCATGTGTTTCAAAGATATTTTTCATCACACCTACATGTGGTAGGGATTTTCTTTTTTTAACCGTAAAGGTTTGGTTTCAGAAATACCTGTGTTCATACGGAAAAGGGAACAGACTATTAGAGCACATGAAGGGGAACGGGAACATGTGGAGACGATCGGTAATCAGGGTGGATGCTCGGGTGAGGAATGTCAAGTGCTCTGAAACGAGAGGAGAGTTAATATTTTCAAAATAAAACAGGAAATGACAAGGCAAGCCAGATGTAAACATGGTGTGACAACACGGTGGCGGAGGTGTTTTTGGTTGGATTGGCTGCCAGTCGGACACAAGCAGCAGGTTTAATTGTACTTGCTCAACATTATGGATATTTATTTATTTTTTAATATTTATATATCATCTTATCTATCAGTAGATACTATGGGCAATATTTATCTTTAGAATTAATTTTCCGCTCATGACATCTGCTAATCCAGTGAGTACAATAATCACTTCTTTATTTGAGCTCTTTTTTGGAACTTGTTTGATTTAACTAATGAATTCTGATAATACAGGCATGGCTAACCTTGGAAGACACTCGTAGGCAAATAATTGAAAACCTCAGTATTAACGATGAAGAAACAGGCACAAGTTTATTGCACTAACAGATTCCCATCCGAGGATACTCGTAATCTGTGAAAAATGGCCGACTGACATTTACATGCAACTCATCTGTGACAGGATAACAAACAGAGCTCAAATGTGTTTCCCAGAGGATAACTTTGCTACAAATCGGTGAAAATGTCAGCACCATTAAATGTTTTGCTTGCTTTGCATTGAGTGCCAGGAAAAAGACTTTGGTTACATTTTTTTTACTAGGATTTACAATCTATGGAATGATGAAATATGCGATTTTTAAAGAATCAGGTGGGATCACTGCTGTCTGAAGTTAAGTGATATTATTATATTATATATATTATCTTATTCATAATTTAAAAACATGACATATTGAAATGAGAATATAGATTAAAATGCAGTTTATTTTCTGACACAGTGAAGATCATATTAGAATAAATAACAAAAAGTCCGACACAAGACAGGAAAAGGCATGTAATATGTGTTATTTATTCCCTTAAATAACACATATTCTGGAGTGTATGTACCAGACTTTTTTTTTCTTGTGTTCTTGTCAATATCAAAAGCTTTTATTGCAAATGTTGAAGTGCAGGTAACATAAAAAATAGCCAAAAGACGCATAGATTTATATTATTTGAGTCACTAACAATCATGTTATGCATCTATTTTTTCCATTTTATAGTCTTTTCTTTGCAGAATATAGCATTTTAATAGCTATTATAGTTGTCATTTGCACAAATTTGCAACAAAAACCTATTTATCCCATGTATAAAATTCCTAATTATTCTAGAGATTTCTAGAGAAATCATAGTAATCTAAATAAAATGAGTCTTTCTGGGAGGATTTATTCATGTTCTCGGAAGGAAGGAGCAGGAAGTTGATGTCACGTGACAGGAAGTACTTTTTTTATACTTAAAACCTTTTGTCTATCATGCCATTAGAAAAGACAAAGCTGTATGAATAATATTTTTATTTCTATTTTAAGGCTCACAGGCTTTAATGGGTTAAATAACACATATACGTATGTACCAGACTATTTTTTCCTTTTGCCTGTTTTTTTTCTTGTACCAGACTTTCTCCTTTTTTCACTTGGCCTTCTGCGTACAACTGGGATGTAGCACATGAGCTCCTTTGATATTCAAGAGCAAATGCTTTTATTGCAAATGTTGAAGCGCAGGCAGCAGAGAAGCCGCGTGTACGACCAACACAAAGATCACTAGGCAGGAGAGGTTCCCTAGGAAGGCCGTGTTGAATTAAAGGTTGTTTGGAGGACAGAGAGAAATGAAGCTCAGCCTCACATGTGTCATTTGTTCTGCAATAAACTATTAAGTCATTGGCCTCAATGACAACTGAGGCTGGGCATCAGTACCTAGTTATACAGCAGCCTGACGGATACACCGATTAATGTTCAGTCTGTCCAGGATCCTATGGCACTTCTTTTACTTTCCCTGTGGTTCAGGCGTGTGCTGGAGGTTTGGGATGGAAACGCTGGGCACAGATTACAATAAGCTTCCAGTTCATAGCTAAAGGCCATGCATCAATTATCCATGTACTTACGTAGCAGCCGAGAAAAAGCTATCGGCTTTATTGCGATCATAACGCACACTTCAGAAAGCATCGGTGATGCATCGCCACATCAACGCTGCCCTGTGTTGCACTGTGTGTGTGTGTGTGTGTGTCCGTGTGTGTGTGAAACACATCATGGTCTTAGATGCATGTTTATTTGGTCCTTTTAGAGACCCCCTGCTGTTCATTTTCAGATACAGGAGTAAGGGAACTGTAATTGCCAGACTTTGAAAGCACTGGCCTGAGTCTTCAAAGCAAGAGAAAAGAGAGAGAGAGAGAATATCTCTGGCCATGCACCTCCATCTCATCACCTTCCCCCTAGACTCCCACTAAGAAGGAGAGGACTTAGACTATTATCACAGCTCAGACATGTTTTAAGATGAGGTACAGTATCATAATTGACTCTTTCTTCGATGAAAACAGACTGCAGAGACATGAAAATCAATGTGAATAATCAATTGTTTGAGTTAATGAGTAACAGTAATTCCTTATACATTCTTGAATTCCAACATATGAACATCTCATTCTGCTTAAAGAGGAACCAGAAGAGGAATAAAGTCCCCAAGAACAATGGTACAAGACACATGAACGCTGGGATTATTAGTTATTAGTTTATAGACTCAAACAAAAATGTTCCTTTTGCCCAAACACATATTTAGAAGTAGTAAAATCAGAAAAAGAACTGATGATTTTGCAGTGGTTTATTTTATTTACAAAGCTGTATATGTATATATACTATAGATCTGCAACTATTTTAATAGTCGATTAATCTATCACTTATTAAAACAATTAATCCGACTAGTTGTTTGTTCATAAAATGGTGTAAAATATCAATCACTGTTTCTCAAAGCTGAAGATTCAACCTAAAACGTCTTTACTTTATAGAAGATTTAAAAAATAAATAATAAAATAATAGTCAGATTTGAGAAACTGGAACCAGAGAATTTTTCTTAAAAATGGCTCAAATTGATTAATCAATTATCAAAACAGTTGGAAATCAATGTAGTAGTTGGCAACTAATTGATTAATACACTAATTGTCAAAATTGATATTAAAACCTTTATGTTAATGTTATGTTTATAAAGGTTTTCAGTCCTTTTAAAAAAAGGCTTTTACAGAAAAAGTGATCATTTTTCACATATTCACTGGTATACAGTATAACGAGGACGTTGAAAATAAAACACAAGAGAACACGAGTGTTTCTTTCTATAATTCAGAAAGTGTTTCACATACTTTCTAAATGATCCACTGTTATGTTTGACACACAAACCAGAATCAGCAGCTTATTCAGCCTTTTGTTCTTTGCTTCTTTTTTCTGTCTCTGAAGAATTGTACGTGAGTGACAAGACGGCAGAAGTGTGTTTTCTGCGTTGCAGGTCTCTGAGGGATTCTATTGACTGACTGATTATTTGACAGCCCTTATTCTACTGACTTTTATCTTTATTGTGTAAATGTTTGTTTTGTCCCTTTCAGACTTGTTTGGTGCCATAAGCGCTTTTCTTTGTCTTTTGCTTAAATCCGTTTCGCCTTCATGACTTGATGGAAGTTGCCGAACGTCATTGAACGCATCACACTGCCCTGACTCACTGTATAACGGATGAGCCAAATGAACCATATAGGAAACGTTTAAGCCGCCACCTTTAATGAACTTATATCTTCACCTGAAAAATCCACTTCACCTTACTGCTTTTAAAATGTAAGCCATACTCCCTGCTGTCATTCTACTTCTGAACAGTTCGGCCTGATTACAGAAACACAACGGGAACTTTTTCCAATTACTTTTTCTAAGGGGAGGCCTTTTTCTCGTCATCGCTATAGTAATTACCTGTGTGCATATCTTTGTTCATCAAATATATTCTCATACCGAGCTGTGACATATTTAATAGGCATAGTAAAACCAATTTTTATTGCTCTTCTGCAAGATTAGATTAGAATTTGATGTACCATATGCTTGAGAGATGGGTTGAAGGAGTCTTTTATTGACTATAAATACATTTCACTTGTCCATCATCTTTATATGAGGAAAATTAAAAGAGTCAAGTCAAACAAACTGATTCATGTCTGAAGTAAAGATGTTTGCACGCACCTGCATGTGGCTGATGACTGTGGAGAGAGGATAAGGTGTCAGGAGGTGTGTAACCCGCTTGTTTACCCATCACGGCTCTCGTGATTTGGGTTGCAGCTTTGGGTTCCGTTGCTCGGGGAAACACACTTTTACACACCCCAGCGAACATGCAATCACCGCCAGAGACAGAAAGCGAGGAACCATGACGAGTCAGCAGGAACGGCTCATAATCCCGGCTCGTCCAAGGGGAGCTGGAGGACAGCGAGCAGCGAGCAGCGTCTGGTCTCTGGGAACGGACCCCGCTGATCCTGGTCCTGCTACTGGCCGTCACACTGCTGTCAGGATGGATGCTGACCAGCTCCAGGACCTCAGAGCTCCTCCACTTAATTACCAAACACCTCTGTGACCTGGCAGTCACGTACGCTGGGATTAGGCCACTGTGCACAGGCTTCTACTTTACTGCTTTTCCTACATTTCGGCACTCGGCAGCATTAATGAGAAAGAGTTTACTGGTCAGCTGCGATTCAGCTGAATCTGATGGAGAGATGTTCAGAATAACTTGGGCTCTGTTATCAATGGGTCATATAACAGTCTATTTTTTGTGATTCTGACTTGTGGTATTTTCTCATCATTTACAAGGAATTTTCCACCCTTTCTTTACTTGCCTGTAAACCTAAACATCAAACGACTGATGCTGCGTCCTAAATCGTGGACTTAGGCACTTGCAATTAATATTTTAAGTCCATAAGTGCATTCACGCTATGCAGTGTGTAAAAATCTAGTGAACTGTGCACACTTACTTGCATTTACTTGAGTGTGGATTATAGTGATGTAGCAAAACCTTAGTAACTACATAGCAGAAAGTATGTAGCAGCAATAATGGAGGCGGATGAAACATCTACAGAGCTGATATTGGTGTAAATGTCTCAAAAAAGCACTCATTGCAACAAAAACCACACAACAACAGTATCATACAATGCTTGATTCTATTGGCTTCCAAGTTTCTGCTGTTGTCTTTATAAAGTAATAGAAGAAGAAGCATTTGTGGGAATTAGGGAAGATATTAAGAAATATGCAGCATCCCAAAAATTTGCGATATATTGCTGATTACGTGGGAATTCATGCGGTGGAAAAATAGCGAAAAACTGGAAGGCCCGATATAAATGAAAGAACCTTAATTCATGGCTGTCAACCAATATTCAACATTCAAATAAACACTCAAAAAGTTTAAGAGACACATTTGAAGGTGAAAAATTAAGTCTTGTTAAGACCAAAGCTTTAATAATCCATCTCTGAACCTCGATGGAGGTTGTATCACATGTGAGGTTCGTCTTCCTGACATTTTCGTTCTCAAAATCCTCTTATCTGCTCTCTTTCAACACTGCTCCTTCTCTGCTCTGTCACTGCTGTGAATGAAGGGGATGATTCGTGAGTCGTGATACCGTAAAATTTCCCATAAAGTGCAATGTCTCAGCTTTCAGAAACCGTTTGAATTTTGCAGATAGAGCAAACCATCATGTAATTACGGTAATCCAACCCTATAAGGCCGAGTGTGGCCTGCGACACATTCGGTCTTATAGGGTTAATTTATCCTGTTATTGGCGTAATGCTGGTCATTGAAATGTGCAACCAGATGTTTGAATAGTTTTTTGAGGGAATATTCCTTCCTTAATTAGAAGCTCCAGACCTGCTCCATGCAGCCTTTATTCAGAGGGCGAAATATGAGTTCCTTCCCACTCTAAATTGCACCCTGTTGTGCACAACCGATCTCTTGATTGTCAAGAGGGATAGGCGCCTCTCTTCACACTCTCATCTCCCTCCTTCATGGTTCAAATAGATTCAATCTATAAATCAGAAAGGGTTCACAGCTTTTCCCTGCTCAGCCCATTTCAAATAAAACAAGGACATATTTGGAGTCCTGGTCTCTTCCGTGGTTAAGAAGCAAAACACTCTGATTTTTGTCACACACCTCATATCCTAGTGTTTCCTGTGTGTATCTTATCTGTCCTATAAAAGATACTGAATGTTCTATTGACTCTCTGCTAACTAAATACTAAAAACCTCATGACAACAGTGGTTTCTTATAACCTGCAGTGCTGTAAATACCATGCTGGCATAAAACTATGTTATTAAGTCGTTATGCAAACAGGAAATTATCTGTGAAATGATTGAGCAGCAGTTTAAAAACTCAACAGAAACAGTCAGACACATAATCATCATCTATAAAGCATCTGTGTCTGTGGCTAGTTTATCTGTTTGTCAGATCAACCTCAGCTTTAGATATTCAAAACATTGTTATTATTATTAGTATTAAAAGTTAAATCCTCTCCTGCTGCAGCACTTTTGTTCCAGTGTAAAGGTCCATATCACTGCGCTCTTCCTCATGTTGTTTCCCAGCATTTTCATTATAATTTAAAGCTCGATGACCACACGCTAAGACGTTAGTTGACCTTATTCCTCACGTTAACACAGGTTACTGTGAGCCATAGCCATCATGGCTATTAGCAGACCCTCAGGAAACCCCAGCACTGTCACATAATAGAACAGAATCTACATGTGAACTCATGTATTTATAAACACATATAACAGTAACATGCCCAGGTCTTTACACAAAACAATAAAAAGTAAGATATTTACTATAAGAGATTTATCATGAGTCCAGTTTCACTTAATCTATTAATACAATGTCAAAGCATTGTACTAACACTACAGTTAAAAAGTTTTAGAAGACACATTTTTACATTTTTATTGACATTTAATCAGTTTAATTCCAATGAATACCTTCTAGATTTATTAGACTATATATATTGTCCTGTATATATGACAGCAGAGAGTGTATTAATACTGTCCCATGTTTAAAAAACACTCAATCCACAGAGAAACATACACAGCCTGTATTCAGAAACTGCCTTAAAACAAGCAGTCATGACTTGTGTGAAGTTGTGATGTCACTACTATACAGTCACCACCAACAGCCATTTAAAGAGGAGGAGGAGAGGCTTAGAAAGAAGCTGGAGAAAAGAAGTGGAAAACTATACTGAGATGATCTTTGCTGCTTCAAATCTGGTTAGGGATGAAAAATTCACAATAAAAAACAGGAAAGTAGAATATGGGACATTTAAATGGTACAAAAATAATCAGTTAACTACCCAACGGCCCAAAAATGACAGATATCAATTTTCAGGAATCAAGTACTAGTTAACAACTTAGACATCCAGCTTTTCTGCAGTAATGGACTTAAATAAACCAAGTTTCTCTGGTTAATTAACCCCCGTCTGTATATCAGCATGGATGAAGCCTGATGTCTGGGTCTTTTCTAGGACTAGAGCTCTAGAGCTAAGCAGAACCCCATGATCTAGACCAGGGGTGGGCAATCCTGGTCCTGGAGGGCCGGTGTGGGTGCAGGATTTTGTTCCAACCAAGAAGTAACACACCTGATTCTACTAATGAAGGCCTTGGCAATGGCTCTAGAGGTTGATTAGTAGAATCAGGTGTGTTACTTCTTGGTTGGAACAAAATCCTGCACCCACACCGGCCCTCCAGGACCAGGATTGCCCACCCCTGATCTAGACCTAGTTAGTCAGGAGTTCATCCTACAGCAACATAATCCACATCCTACCTCTGCTGTCACATCATCATCTGTCACATGGCACGTTAAACTAGGACCATTTATAGAAAAACTGAAAAATCAAGATGTTCTAAAACTCTTGACTGGTGGTGTATGTCTCTCTGAACCATTGTCCAACAGTCCACCCTCATTTAGCCAAACATGAAAAATCTAGTTAAGCTTTCACTTTTCTGTGCAAAAGAAAAGAGCAATTAGAATAAAAGGAATGAAGTGTGCAATATGTGCACAAACTATCAAAATGCTCAGCAGTGAAGTAGCAGCATTGTCCAGTCTGACGGCAGCTGGTGGGGAAGACGTCCTGCTGTGCTCAGTCCTGAACCTCGGTGCCGTCAGGCTGCAGCTGGAGGTGTTGTGTGGAGTCGCCTGCAGGCGTAGAGAGGCTGTGACGGAGTTTTATAGGGTGGTGATGAGTTCACAGAGCCTTTTCTTCTTTTTCTGCCGCCATCGGAGCCGGAGCCTGGCCTTTTTAATGAGTTTGTTCAGTCTGTTTCTGTCTGCCACGCCGTCACCCTCACCCCAGCACGCTGCATCAAAGCACGGTGCACCGGCTGCCACAGACGGGTGCACAGAAGAGACCTTCACATTTTCACTGAAAGCATCTGATCACCGAATGGCGAGAGGGAAGGAAACCATTGAAGTTACAAACTGTGGAACCAAATCAAAAGCTGAAAGACTGAAGACAAATTACAGAGTAGATTGACGGCTCTCTGTAACTTCATTACTTTGCGCAACTCCTTTCAAATTACCGTAAATTACCAAATAATCGCCTGGACATTTATCTGTTTTAATAACTTAACAGATCAGGCAGCCATTAATCAGGCAATTAATTCCTTCCTGACTAAAACTTGTTCAGCAAAACTGGAAAAATATGGTAATTTACTCAAATTCTTTTATTAAACCAATATGATTACTGAATAACTGTATGGTAGTTAAACCTGAGATTTCCTCTGCATATTTTACCACAGAAAGTTTGAATTTCATGTCGTACTTGTTATTTGTTCACTGCCCCAGAGCAATATTACCAGAGAGGGTGTTCTTTAACGTCATTTGAGCACAATGATGATGTGAGGCACAAAAGAAAAAACATGCAGTGTCAGTGATCATTGATAAATTACAGTATTTATTTGGAACCAGCGTTTATTTCTCAAAATAAAATATTCACCTGCACCGAGCGTTTAACGCTGACCCTGCTGTTAATTGAAACGCAGCTATTATTTAGTCATTTACAACATACACATTTAATTTTATTTCATCAATTCTTTCGTTCTTAATTAGTAAATATTCTTTACTGTACATTCATTGTGAACAGCTGAAACTCTGACTGCAGTCTTGTACTTTGAGTTTTCCAGCAGCTCCACTGCAGCAGCTGATGATTTAGTCCTCTTCTCTAATATCAAGGCTCCCACTGCCTCAGACATGTTTTATGACAAACCAAACAAATTATCTGTGGAGCATGCCAGCCTCCTCACTATTATATTATCTGCACAACTGGCCAGTGTTGAATTGTGTATTGAGTGCAGACCAACAGCTGCGCCACAGGAATCCCCCAAAAAACAAGACTAAATTATTTACAGCAGTGAAAAATATAGAACATAACCTGAAGATAGTCCCAAAACCCAGTTGTTTACAGGTTCTCATTCTTCTTATTTACTTTCTTTATATAAATATAAATGACATCTGTGTGTGTGTGCAGGCACAATTTAAGGCACTTCTTAGGTGGTGTCTCCAGACAGTTTTCCTCTGCAAAGATAACAGAAAAAGAATAAAAACTAACAGAGACACTTCTTGTCAGAGTGGTGTTGCTCATCAAAGACAAAGCAGAGAATGGACACATCAGAAGTACTCGTTCCCCTGTGTTCATGTTGCCTAAAGTTGTGTTTCTTCTTATCTGAGCCAGTGAGCAAGTGAAATTAAAATAAAGCGTGTAAGTGTCTGTTACCAGTCCTCTTCTGTGTGTGTTTGATGTTAGTCCGGGTGTCGAGTTACACAAAATTAGTGTTTTTGGTTCAGAAAAAGGGCTTTTTCTTTTATTCTGAAATATTTAAACAATGGCTTATTGGCTGTAAGCGGACAAGAAAATCAACCTTTCTGATTCATGCAGTCAGGACACCTCTAAACATCATGGAAAAACGCTTTAAAGTGTGTGAAAATGCAGCTGAATGTGATAATGTCATGTGTGAAAAGGTAATAACAGATTAATCAGGAAACACTGATTCAATCTGAAGCCGTGAGATGTGTTTGATTGCTTTAGCAAAGTGGTTAATGTCAGTTGTTAAGAGTTTATCTTTAGCAAAAGTTCCCCCAAACTTTGTTCCTGTTAGTTGAAACAGTGATGAGTAGGTGTTTTCATCCAGGATTAGAGAAAGTTTGCTCGTTAAACAAGGTGCCATAAGGATACATCATGTGTTGATGTGGCTGCATCTGGTGACCTGGGATTAAAATGGTTTTTGATGTGTATTTCTGACACACATTATTCAGAGGGTGACACGGTGGTGCAGGGGTTAGCGCTGTTGCCTCACAGCAAGAAGGTCACAGGTTCAAGACCTCCTTGGTCCTGGGTCTGGGACCTTTCTGTGTGGAGTTTGCATGTTCTCCCCGTGTCTGCGTGGGTTTTCACCAGGTACTCCGGCTTCCTGCCACAGTCCAAAAACATGCTGAGGTTAATTGGAGACTCTAAATTGCCCATAGGTGTGTGTGAATGGTGTGTGTGCCCCATGATTGGCTGGCGACCATCTGGGGTGTATCCCTGCCTCTCGCCGTAACGCGCTGGGATTGGCTCCAGCAGACCATGTGACCCTAATGAGGAATAAGCAGGTATAGAAGATGACTGACTGACATCATGCAGAGCAGCTCTGAGGACAGATCGGACTCCATTCTAACTAAATCCTGCAGTGTGGGGTTTTCTGAAGGTGTTGACAAATGGGGGAAAAAGTGTTTTCATTCCCGATTCACCAGCTTTGTTTTCACCAGCATTGATCTGACTCTTCTCAGCTCTGAAGGGAAAAATCCTGCATTAACTACTTTTAATATTAAAAAAAACAGTCATTAGCCCGGCGATGATGTTGCCTCAGTAATGGATGTGTTTTTTTTTTTTTTAAGGCTGATTAGATGTAGATGTAGACCTTTTTTTCTGGCAGTACACCCTCAAGGGCAGAAAGATAAAGGATCGATCAATCAGATTCATCTCAAACCTCAAAATGCACTGCTGATTGTTGGGAGTGCAGAGATGGAGGAGATTTATATGGCTTTTCTCTCCCTATTGCTCTTGCTCTCATATATATATATATATACAGTACACATATTCAGGGAATCAAAGTATCTGCACCCTTAGATATAGAAAAGAAAAGCTCTGTTTCTAAATGCTTCTCCACAAACCATCTGGAATCTTGTTCCATTCATCTAAAAATCACCTCTTTGTTACCACCACAATTGTGTTTGCCTCAGGAAGTTTCCAACTATACTCTCCAAAATAAGAGGTGCTTTCTCGTCATGTGCATGCTTTTAATTAACGCACATTCTTCGTCTTACATCATTTTAAATTTGACATCTTTGGTTTTGGAGTATTGGTTCGATCAAACAAGGGTTTGGGTGTATCTTGGGAAATGTAGATCATAGAAACTCAGGGAAACTTCTGGTGTGTTCGAAAGGTCGAATTATGCCGTTTTGGATATATAATCTATTAAATGTCCTCATTGAAAATGAATGGCTGCAGGAAAGAGGTGAAATTTGAGGAGTACTGGATACAAAATCCTACCCACAGAAAGTTTTAGGAGTATGCTTCAGGCCATTTTGCCAATTTTGGAAAAAGGGTTGGGTGAGGTTAGGTGTACGAATGCAATAAAGTAGAAATACCCTTCAGATACACATCGGTCAAAAGTCCCTTGATTTTTCAGTTTTTCTATAAATTGTCCTCGTTTAATGTGTCACGTGACAGATGATGATGTGACAGCCCAGAGGTAGGATGTGGATTATGTTGCTGTAGGATGAACTCCTGACTAACCAGGTCTAGATCATGGGGTTCTGCTTAGCCAGTGCAGAACCAGATTCCCTAAACCACAGACGTTTAGTTTTAAGTAATATTCCTTCTCTTTGCCGTGATGCAATAGACAGACATCACAGCCGTCTTAATGCTTCCTGCAGCTGTTCCTGCACGGGACGCCAGCCGGTGGAATTACTGTTTTATCTCCTGGTTATGGCGCTACCTGCTGAGCTCCTTAGATAATACGTAGCCATCCAGGCATATGTGACGACCACAGCAAAGGATGAGTTCCAGTCACATAGGAAAATAAAAAGTAAAGAAAATAAAGCCGGACGTCGGGATGAGAACGCTTCCGGTTCTTCTGACGCTAGTTTTCTTTCTCATTAAGAGCTAATGCCCATAAACATTATAAAGTTAAATTGTACTTTCTCACACACATCTAATGATTTCAACATCTCCCTGTTTCAAGCTGTCAGTGACATCAAAGCAGCAGAGGATAAATATATGAAATATTAAGAATTCCATTCCTTGAGTGAGGGCCTTATATATCGTATTCATTACAGTCTGTGACATGTAGAAAACTCCAGTTAAATTCATGATAAATTACTCTTAGAGGGGGGAATAATCCCTGTTTTTGTTGCATTGTGCTGATGTAGTTCCACCTGCCTCATTTTGCTGATGTTATCTGCAGGTGAGAAAAATATGGGGATGGAGGCACAGGTGCAGACACACACACACACACACACACACAGTTAAGGTCAAAGATCTATCCACCGCTAGCAGGGAGTTTTGCAATCCATGCATTTTATTGTGCCTCTTGTGTATTTTCATGATTAAGGATGCATCTTGTAATAAAAACAAAATCCTTTCCATGTAGAGTAAATGATGTCATATGTCACCTCATAAACACTTTATTAGATGGACCTGTGCAACTTCTAATTAATGCAAATATTCAGTCAGCCAATCACATGGCAGCAGTGGAATTCGGGGAGAAAAGTTGATTGAAGTGATTCTGAACATGTCTTAGTTGTTGGTGCTGGTCAGGCCTGATTTAATGGGACTTTCACACACTTTACATGCTTTACAGAGAATGGTCCGAAAAGGAGAAAATATCCAGCGCGCTGCAGTTTTTCTGAGTGAAAAAGCTCCGTCGATGGCAGGAGTCAGAGGAGAATGGCCGGGCTGCTTGGAGCGGAGAGAAAGGCAGTGACAGTATAATTCAAATAACCACTCGGGTCATTCTGTGTCGGATCAAACACAATCCAGGAAATTGGTTTCAGATTTCGTTCTTTAATGAGTCAAACCCAAAAGTAAAGCCTGTAAAATATTTGTTGTTAAATCTTTATGTTTTTATATGATTTTGACCTTTATTAGAATTGTTACACTCTGAAAATCACCTTATCTGGGGAAATTTGTGTTATTAATTATTTTTGAAAAGTATTTTCACTCATAGCTACAAACTTTGTAGGATATAAGTCAAATGTTATCAGTATGAAACTATTAAATGGTAAAAAATATATTAATCTATATTTTTTCATCCACATACACTACCGTTCAAAGGTTTGGGGCAAATTTAGTGTTTTCTATGAAAAGTCACACAAATGGGCCTCTATACATCTATAGAGATATTACACCAAAAACCAGATATTGCAGGTAGAATAGTCATTTACCATATAAGCAATGTATAGAGTGTATTTCTGATTAGTTTAAAGTTATCTTCATTGAAATAAACAATTTGTAAGTGACCCCAAACTTTTGAACAGTAGTGTAGTAGTGGAGTAGCAGTGTTTAGGAGCAAATTCACATTTAGTTTGTATTATAGCTTCCTTCTTCCAGCTTTCTGTGTTTTTTCTCGCTCTCTTTCTCACTCTAACTTTTTTCCTGTCTCTTCAGGACAGGCTGGGCTATTGAAAGCTTTCTGATTGTTCACAAAATGGTCCCTGGCTTCTCTTTCTTCTGGAAGGTCGACAGCCAATAGGCCTTAAAATGGCTTCATTTACCATCAGCCCCACCCCCCCCCCCTGTGGGAGCATTTAGCAGAGCTAAAGGCCAATCAGGAGAGTCCAGGCGATCAGTAAAGACTTGACCCAAAATCAATCAGAGTTCACAAGCTCACGACTCAGGGCACAGAGGGAAGCAACTTTCCAAGGACAAATTAATTTTGACCAGACAGAGTCCCTGTAGAAACTTTATAAATCTTTCAATATCAATTAAAAACAATCTATACATGACATAAGTACAAAAGTGTGGGAACAGAATTTATATAACGTATTATTTAAATAGACTTTAATGTATTCAGACGTATAATCTTGCATTAATTTTATGCTAAAATGACAAAAGAATGATGTTGGGAGAAGCAGACACATTATACAATTAGCTGTGGGCTGACAGTCAAAGTAGAAAATGTATTCAAGGTAAAATTAAAATGAAGGAATGCTGTACATGAAGGTTTCTACCTGTTGCTTGAATTGTGTTAAATAATTAATCCATCCTTCACCGGCTGTTGGCTTCCACTGTGCAAAGTGCATGTGGATTCAAATCAAGGCTCAGACTAAATTGACGGGAAGTACAGTATAGCGACGGTTCACTGTGGAAATTCAATTTCACGATCAGAGGCAGAGAACTCAAACATAATATACTACAAGACGTCCCTGTAGCACCTCAGGCAAACTACAAATTGGCTTATTAGACCTAAAAGGAAAGAGCAAAGAAAGTGTGCGTTTCTCATATATTGGGAAAACTGTGTTTACTGTACACAATCGATGGGCTGAAATACCACGCTCAGTGATTACAGGCAGGTACAAAAACACAAAGAAAATGACAAGCACTTTGTATTTGCCTAATTAAATTTGCTGTGTAGTCAGGCACTCGAGGGACGTCTCTGCAGTCATCATTAGATGCATTGACTGGCAGCTGCAAAATAATGCTCAAAGTTTATTTTCCAAGTCATCTTAGCTTTTTAGAACATATCTATCATCGATTCGTTCACAAATCCTAAATATTTTTAGGGCCTTGTGAACGTCAGATTAGTCGTTTTTCAGTTTTATTCAAAGTCAAACTCTTTAACATTAATGTTTTATTACCAACTAATAGATTATTTGGGGGTGACACGGTGGTGCAGGGGTTAATGCTGTTGCCTCACAGCAAGAAGGTCACAGGTTCAAGACCTCCTTGGTCCTGGGTCTGGGACCTTTCTGTGTGGAGTTTGCATGTTCTCCCTGTGTCTGGTGGGTTTTCACCAGGTACTCCAGCTTCCTCCCACAGTCCAAAAACATGCTGAGGTTAATTGGAGACTCTAAATTGCCCGTAGGTGTGAATGTGTGAGTGAATGGTGTGTGTGCCCCACGATTGGCTGGTGACCATCTGGGGTGTATCCCTGCCTCTCCCTGATTGGCTCCAGCAGACCATGTGACCCTAATGAGGAATAAGCAGGTATAGAAAATGACTGACTGACTAATAGATTATTTGTTTCAATCACTTCAGGTGATCAGGTGTTTATTTGAGACCAGGCAGCAAATTAGGGACAGGAGATTAATTCCTTTCTTGTTCAGGAAAACTGGAAAAATATGGTAATTTACTAAAATTCTACTATTAAACCAGTATGTCTACCATGGAACTTACGTTTTTCTATAGTCAGATTACAGCACTGTAGTTAAAAGTCTCGCATCTGCTTCTCCTGAGTTTTCCTTTGCATATTTTACACAGAAATATTGAATTCCATGTCGTATTTTTTATTTTTATCACTGCACCAGAGCCATGGTGATCAACAATTAAGTAACATTACCAGAGAGAATCTTTGAATCATTTTAACATGCAAGTAAAGGCAAAAAAGAAAAATGTGCAGTGTCAGTGGTCACGTCTTCTTCTTTGATTTCTTTTTTTTATATATATAAATTAGACTCTGCATTTATTATTTATTTATTTTACTGCATTTATTAAACTTGCCAACATTAGTTGCTGTGTGGCAGCTCCCATATAACCCCATATCACTGATTAATAGACTGATTTTAAGCAGATTTATGCACTGTTAAAAACACTGGTCCAATATTTTGCTTATGTTGTATTGTGTGAATGTCTCAAGAAAATGAAACTATGAATTGTTATAGAAATAATCTTTGTTTATGTTCTTTCTAAATATCTTAAATTTCTGCAAAATAGTTTATATAAAGGACAAAGCCATAGAAGTGAAATGATGACCTGCTGCTCCATGGGCTGCATTCATTGAAAGGGTTATCTCTGCACCTCCGGCAGAGTTTAGCTGACATAACATAATAGCAGCTGTCTTAATGACCTGCTCACTTTCTGAGTCACAACCCAATACAGAATCAATCATTCATGACTCACAGAAATAATTGTCTGGACCAGCGTGGTGCCACAAACCAAACTCCACTCTGTGGCCACCAGCTGAGATCAAACTCTGACTGGTGCATTGACTCATTATCAGCAGCGATCAGTCTTTGCTTTAACCTTGACCTCCTGATCACGATCTGCCCTTGAATCGCCGGCTGAAAGCTAAGGTGACTTTTAATGAGCCTCAGCTTCACAGAGGCTCTTTAGAGTGAATTGTTTTTGCACATTAGCAGGATATAAGCATGATGAAATGAAAAGCAAATGTCTGACGGATCAAATCACATCAAATAGATTCACGTAAACCTTTTTAGAGACAACTCTGGTGGTGTATTATTAAAACTGTTTGGAGGATTGTAAAGTTTAGATCCTTGTGTTGTTGCTTGTGTTTTATTGAACTGCATCTGCTTTTTATGCAGCGTTTGCAATTTTGTTCGCTGCTTTGTTGTTTCTAGGTTGTTTTTCTGGGGTTCCGCTGCTGTTCTTCATCAATAGTTGAGCAATCCGCAGATATCAGAAAGAAAAGACACATTTTGCTGTAGTTGTTTTAATGAAACTTTTATGAAAAACAAACCCAGTTACCAAGCAGCTGGATGTAAGGATCCACTTAGTTTTAGCTATGAGGAAAATGTGAAAACTTTTGGGGAACTTTGTGTGCATCAGCATCATCAAAATATTGGGTTTTTGAGTATGAAAGATAGAAAAAGGACTGATCGATAAGCTTTAGCAAGAAGTCAGGTGACAACTCAGCAGCAACATTAATTAATGCGTTAGTTACTATGGCGATAAATAGCAAAAGACAAGCTCCTGGATGTCATGGCACAATTTGCAGGATATTTCAGGAGGAGTCTCAAACCACACATGGACATTTGTGTCCACCACCCTGCTGAGGCTGCTAAGCTAGCAGCAGAAGATGCTGTGGTCAGCAAAGACATTAAGGCTCAGCGTCCAGGTGCTGCTCCACCACAAATATCTTTAAATACACAGCAGGACCCGGGTATTCACTGACAAAATAGCCTGAACTGTAAACACTGCAACTTTCACAGCTATAGACTACCGCTAACGTTTTTCGCATACTCGCTATGCATGCAACCTATTTACCATTAATCATCCCAAGGTCCACTCGCTAGCTTTTTCTACTGAGGGTATTTCTGTGTCCAAAATGACTAAAATATTGAACAATCCTGAAAATAAGCACATAGAGTCCAAGGTAATTTGTCAGTACCTTCCAAAACTATTACAAATCAATAGTAAAAACAAAAATGCAATCAGTTAAGGTTTGGTTAGGGCACACAAACTACTTCTTTTGGCTTAGTAAAGGAGCATAGTTTGGATTGAAATCTATCAGTGTTGTTGCCATGGTTACACAGCAGTCTCCCGTGTTAAAATCGGACATTTTCTTGGTCCCGTCCACACCGACATAAATCCTCTGCAGCCATTGTCGCTGTGTAATTACTCCTAATTACTACACCTGCTAGAGGACACAGTCTCTTCATCATAAACGTGTCAGATCTGGCGTTTGCTGAGATTAAGCCGTTTCTCTCTCTCTCTTTGGACAGTTTTTGTTGTGGAAGTTTCCGTCATGTGATAGAACGAGGGCTGAAGCTCGGATAGGACATTTTACAAAAATGTGCCGTCGTATTCTATTCATTTAATTTATTTATGTAAAGAATATAATAAAATATGAATTGATATGTGAACATTCTACACATCAGTGCCAATGAATGACTTGATGTGGTTTCTCAAACAAAACCAACAGCAGACACATTATTCATGACTGAACGTGCTGTCAACCTCATCATCGCTGACGAATGGTGCAAACCACTTGAAGTCTGATTCATCGTTTTCACCCTCGTGGGTAACCGATGCTTTCTTTGCTTCGTAATTCAAAGTATCAGCCCCCGCAAAAAACGCAGCACAATGACTGCACCCTGACTACCTCTGAGCTGACATCTAATCACTTTTGTTAAGAAAAAAAGAAAAAGTGACGGGTGCTGCTGTTTGCAGAACAAAGATAAGAGCATCACCAGATGACAAATCATCAGGAAACAATTTCTGGGCACTGGCCCAACTGGGACAATTTCTGACTCCTTCACCAGCTGAAATTACCATCTTATGGACTGCAGCATGTAGTGTATTGTTAAACCCTACATTACTTGTCAAAGAGAATGTGAACACTCCTTCACTCCTCCATTTCTCCAGTCACAGCTTTGTAAACCTACTTTTTTCTCCTCCCACTGGTTTATCTCTCCCGTGGGTGCAGTGCCACCCAGTCATGCAGGACAGCGAGTGGGACTGTAAGCGGTTCACAGGCCTGTGAAACTGTTGTCAGGAGAACCACAACAACCAGTGTATTATCATGCATTATCACCATGGCAACAAACGGACAACTTTTAATGAGAGCGAGCCTGAGCGGGGACGCTGTTGTTGTGTTAGTGGAATTCTTAGAAGAATATTAATTAGTGGAATGAGAGACAGGACGGCTTCTCTTTTCTACAAAGTGCAGCATTAATGTGTTGCTAATCACGATGATTCCATGAATAGAAATAGTCATGATTTGATGCCGTGGTAATAGCTCAGTGTCACTATGACTTCTCTATGTCAAACTACTACTACTACTTTAACCTTTCTCTTGCGTTAGGGCTGCAGCGTTAACTATGTATATTACCCCATGGCAGTGCCATGGGTGAATATATATCGTTGTCATATGGTTCATGGGTGAATATATATAGTTCACACCATGAACTATGTATATTACCCCATGGCAGTGCCATGGGTGAGTACAGCATGAACTATATATAACCTGCTTGTGTCCCTTTGGTTTTCTTCCGTGAGTGTGTTTGGATCTACTTCTCCCTGTTGGTAAAGTTGGCCTGTTTCAGTTTTTTATATGGATTTTTACCCTGTGATTTTGCTTTCAGTTCGGACTAATTTTGAGTTTTTTCTTACCTGCCCAGGTGTTTTGTTCTCCTAATAAAAATGACTTTTTGATTGACAAGGCACTGTCTGCTTTTTCCTGAGTTTATACAGTGGAAGAAAGTAATTAATATGGTGGAAGAAAGATTGTTATGAAATAGAGGAGAAGTCTGTTGGTGAAGTTACAATTACACGTTCAATACACACCTACAAAGTTATGGCTGCATGGTCATCGGAAATGAAACAAGTTTTATTTATGGTGATATATTTAAGCTTATTATGGTGATTTATGACATATTTGAGAGACCTCCACAGAAAATTAAGCCTGAGGGAATTGGACGTCACCTCTCATTCAAACTATGCATTGAACAGTCGTATTATCTGTTTTATTTGGACTAATCTAATCTTAGAGACGCGGCACAAGAAGCTTCTTGGTGTTGGTCTGTCAGTGGGATAGAGACGTCCTACACGACCAAACATGAACAGGAACCACACACATACAAGTAAACCGGGCACCGTATATGAAACCTGTTCCTGGCGAGTGCTGCTTAGCGCTAGTTTGTACTATCACAGTTACACGAGGTGTCAGGAAAGCGGAGGACAGACCTATGACTCACCCAGAAGCTGCTTCCTCTCAGTAATTTACAGGTCTGCCAGCAAGAGCTCAACGAGCAGGAGTTGTAAGAGTACTTGGAGCTGTGAAATGAACTCCGCATCAGAAGAATGAGCCTGATGTCTTCCTGCTGACTTTACTGCAGGGTTTCTTTTTCTGTGGGGATCTCAATATGTTTACTTTGCAGGGGAAGACTTAAAACTTGGCAGAGAACCATCAGCCTGAGGTTTTGTGTGGTAGTTGATATGTGCGCTTGGAGTTGTGAGTTGTAGAATTCCCAGTGTTTATGTTCAGAAGAAAATAATAATAGCTACTGCTTTGTGTCTTTGTGAAAAGACCTTTTATTTTTTCACGGTTATGTTGAAATTATTAGGTGGACACAGGTGTTACTAATTATACTAATTGAGGTTCCTCTCAGGTCAAACACAGTGAGGTGCTGCTGTGCTTGTTGGCTTAGTGGAAAGTCTCTGCTAACACCAGTCAAGTCGAGCTAATTTTAATTCTAAAACCCCAAATCACAGATTCGCCTCAGGAGGTTTAATAACAGCTTGTACAACAGCAATAAAACATCTCCTGTTATGGCTATGTTCACACCGCTGGGCTTATTGCTCACTTTTTTTGTGAAATACGTTTTTTTTGGGAGGTTGTTCTCATTTTCAATTGTACACTACCGTTCAAAAGTTTGGAATCACCCAGACAATTTTGTGTTTTTAATGAAAACACACTTTTATTTATCACCATGAGTTGTAAAATGAATAGAAAATATATTCAAGATTTAGAAATAATGATTTGTATTTGAAATAAGTGTTTCCAGCTGTGCTAACATGTTAGCATCAAGGGTTTTCTAATCATCCATTGTCCTTCAGATGTAATGATCAAACACATTGATCCATTAGAACACTGGAGTGATAGTTGCTGGAAATGGGCCTCTATACACCTATGTAGATATTGATGCAGCAAAAACCAGACATTTGCAGCAGCATTTGATTTGAGGAGATTAAGGAAGAAAAGGAAATGATTTGGGCCATGGTTCTTTCTTTCTTCTCACTTCTACCTGCTTCAGTTCAGAATAATGACATTTGTTGCTTGTTGATGACGTGTCGGTCAGATGAACGAGACCTGACCATTCAGACTGAAATCGTATGTCAAAAGATCAGATACGCATCGGTTTTAGGATATATCCAAGTGGCCTGAAAAGTCTGTGCATTTCCGACTGTCATTAAGAGATCAGATACAGGTCGCATAGGAGGGAAAAATGGATTTGGGTCATTTCAGGCTGCAGTCTGAACATAGCCTTAGATCCTCACATCATATGGGAAAAATCCCTAAAAACCATTTTAATGGGAATAAAAAAAGGAAGAAACCTCAACCTCATCCCTCCTCCATGACTAATAGACTGGCACTAAGGACAGAGGATGGTGTATTGCTGTCAACTTGACTTGAATTATAGGATTTTCTTAAGCTTTTTATTAGTATTTATCTCTGGAGTTTATCAGATAATAACCAATGACTAACAAACAGAAAAAAACATTGATACTGATACTGTGTTGTTGACTTTAGCGCTCAATTTTATAACTTTGACTATATTTCATACAGATATTCACAGGAAATTATAATTGGTATACATTATTATAATAGAATAGAGTGGGGCAGGCATTAATATATATATATATATATATATATTACTTCTTTCTACCCCTTTTTATTTTATTCATTACTATTAATAAATAGTAGAAAGACACAATGATACCATATTATTAGTAATTCATGAAGGGAGAGGAATGAAAAAGAGATTTATTTTTTATTTTTTACTCTTCTTTTCTCCCTCTGATTACTGTATAGAGACCATGAAAGGTTAACTTGGTAAAAAAAAGTCTAATTAATGTCTTGGACAAACAGAAACCTCTTGAAGCAAAGACATATAGTGATTTGTGTGTGTTTGTGGTGTCTGCACACGTGTGTGACCACATGATATGTGACAGCAGATGCATGTGCTGAACAGAGGTCATAGGTCACTGAGACAGAAGTATCAAGAGGCCGAGTTGTTGAATCAAGATGAACAAACATGGGCATGAAGAGGGATGTTTTCTAGATGGCAGTGGTGTAAATGCAGGGTCGCAGTGGGCTCCTGGCTGCTGTGGTAGAACACAGCGTGGAGATCACAAAGCTCTCATGTCAAAAAGGGACAGAGAAAAGGAAGATCTCAGAGATGATGATGAAAGTGATGTTCAGTTTTTGACATTGCACCTACTTATCTAAATCAATGCACATCTTTTTTTCATCTTTTTTCTGCAGTAGTGAAGTTGATCCAACCAAGTCTTGCTGTCAGATTCAGGTCTTAGGAGGTTAAATTCCTCCCAAAAAATACATTTTAAGCTCACTGCTTCATCCTTCTTTTTGTATGTCTTCCTCCAGACTGCAACTGTAACCTGATCATTGACTCCAACTCCATGAGGATCCCCATGTCAGACCCCAACGCCTGGGCAACAGCTCCGATAAGCATGGCCGAACATCCGCTCAGACCAGGTACCACAGGAAACTGCCATGGTTCCTGCTGCCGACAGGGCACAAGGCCACAAAAACATATTGCTTTGTAAAGTGAATATATATGGATGTGGGAATTTTGATGAAAAAAATGCAGATTTTTTTGTGTAGTAAGGCGTTGTTCTGTATAAGTATAGCAGCCTACGTGTTTAGACGTGGGAGCTAATGCAGCCTAATGAACCTTTTTGTTGGTTCTTGGCTGGAATTCAAACTGGCTGGAAAAAAATCTGTGTAGGACAGATGAGTAACAGTGCTTCCACCCCCTCTGCTGCCCTCACAGTACTCTTGACCAAGTTGGTGAGCATCATTTGTACTCATAGCACTGGGCAACTCATAATGCATCAAGGTTGGAATGTCTGAAGCCTTTCCTCCTCTGCAGAAACTCCCCCAGGCTGTTGTAATTAAGGATGTGCTGTTAGCTCATTTGCCTTTCTAAGTAAAGGTTTTAAAATGACAAATGTCTCCAGAGGATGAGTGTGTGTGTTTGTGTGTGTGTGCTCATGTTTTCCTACCTGTGTGGGCTGGAAGTCATCTTGTCTGCCGGAGCTCGGAGTGTTTACACTGTACGAGGTAACCCCTTGAAGGAGTTTCCCTGCTGTTCCACTGAAGACTTAGTAATCCTCATCCAGCCCTGCAGGCCTGACCAGCTTCATCATAAGCAGATTGAGTTTTGGTGTAGATAAAAATAAATGTTGCATTTTTTGGGGGGAATATGTGTATTTGCTTGATAGAGTTAGATGAGAATAATATCTGTAGGTCAAGTATAAACCTATAGCCAGCAACTGGTTAGCTTAGCTTCTAGGCAATGAATTCCACCCACAAGAACCTTTGAAGCTCTCTCAGGGACTTCCTAGTTGCCTGGAAATGTCACAGTGAGGATGAGACTCTGAGGAAAGAAAAAGTTCTCCACATATCTGTGTGCACAGATTTCTGACTGCAGGGGTGAAAAGGAGAAAAAACCTCATCTTCACCACTAAAGAGGTCACTTTATCATGCTTTTTTACCTCCCGTGAGGGCACTTTAGCACAGGTTTTGGCTGCTATGAGGGCACTTTAACACTCCTTATAGCTTCCAATAAGGCAGTTTGGCATGCACATGTACACCACAGCATAACCGGCTGATAAATCACATATTGTTGTTTTTAGGGGTTAAACAAGTCAAATCATTGGGGATCTTTAGAGATGCTGCTATGACTTATTTACTATTAGAGCTATGTGAGTTGTTTCTCCCTGTTTTCTGTCTTAATGCTAAGCTAAGCTAACCAGCTATGGACTAGAGCATCATATCTACTGAACAGATATGTGAGTGGTATCTAATAGACCAACCAGAGGGCTCAATGATTATTAATAGAGCTAATGTTGTGGTGTATAAGTAGCGTCCAGCTTTGGTCAGGTCACATGGGGTCAGCAGCTGCAAATGTGCCAGCTTATGGTAAGTGTGTGTTGGAAGATCAAATGTAGAGGGTGTAAGAGAAGATAATGTTTCTGTTTGCTGAGCCCTTCTGTATAAACCAGCCTGTTACAGGTGGAGACATGTAAACACATCGCTATAATCCCTCTTAGCCTGCGTTTCTATAAATGCGGTTAAAACGGTTCACAACCCTGACTGAGGCATGAGCAGATTCTGTTGTTGAAGGGAAGACAAATTCCACAGTTACAGTGCAACAGCACGCTAGACAATAAAATAATAACAATACAAACAGAAACTTCTGTGCACAGAACAGCAGTTTATGCTCTTCTTCAAAACTGCTCCCACCAAGAGGACGGCACAAAGGCCTCGTACTGAAATAAGAATATTGTTCCCATGTTTATTAACCTACGGTAATGCCTGGTTTGCTATCTTTTTACCGAGACAATTGTGTTTCAAATGAAAAGTAACACGTTTATTTACCACTATGAGTTATAAAATGAATAGAACATTTTATTACATTGGCATTCTGACAAAATCAAAGCAAACACATTGTACCATTAGAACACTGGAGTGATAGTTGCTGGAAATGGACTTCTATATGTGTAGATATTGCACCAAAACCAGACATTTGCAGCTAGAATAGTCATTTACCACATTAGCAATGTATAGAATGTATTTCTGATTAGTTTAAAGTTATCTTCATTGGAAAAAACAGTGCTTTTCTTTACAAAAAAGGACATTTTGAAGTGAGATCAAACTTTTGAACGGTAGGGTATGTGATTAAATTCCCCAAAAGTGTTGAAGTAGAACAAGACGACATCACACATCTCGAGCAATGCTCAGTGTTTATGAAAATAAACATGGATGCCAGCGGTGAGTACCTGGTGGTTTTAAAGTTCCTGTCCTACTGGAGCCAGTACATGTACAACATATTTGATTTAAGGAGAAGATTAAGGAAGAAAAGGCAAGGATTTAGGACATGGTTCTTGCTTTCTTCCCACTTCCGCTTACTTCACCTGGCCATTCAGACCGAAGATACGCATCGATTTTAGGATATATCCAAGTGGCCTGGGTCTGTGCCATTCTGACTGTCATTAAATGATCAGATACAGGCCTGAACATAGCCTTAGACCCTCACATCATAGGGGGAAAATCCCTAAAAACCATTTTAATGGCAAGAAAAAATGTGAGGAACCTCAGGAAGAGACAGAGGATGTTGTATTCCTGTCAACCTGACTTGAATTATAAGATTTTCTTAAGCTTTTTATTAGTATTTTCTTTCAAAAATAAGGACGGTAGTGTATATCACTTGAGATGATTCAATTAAAGGTTAATTTCTATAGCACATTTCATATAAGTATTGTGCATTAAACCTGAATAATAAGGGATTTAGAATATATTTAAAGCTTATCTTCCCGAATGGTGAGGCCTCAATGCCCAACCCTATTATAGTATATAGTATTAACTTCATCCTGTCTTTCATATATACATATGTCACCATACATGGTGCCAATGATACCCACAGGACAGAGCAGCAAAGTTCACCTCAGCTCAGAGGGTTCACGGAGGCCGCGTAATGTCAATTTTGTCATCTGCTCATGTCTGCAAGAGTCTGTGCAAAGGTCTGAGTCTTTGTGTATTATTCATACCCACCCATAATTTATGACATTCAATATAATATAAACTAACCGCATGCAGCATGCTGTCCGCCCTGCTGTCACTGTCTATTCTGCAATATATCAGCCTTTAAAGAAGGTTCCAGTGAATTTCCCAGTAGGCTTTGGGCACGCTTACAGTATATTATAAAATTAGTGATCATCATGCCAATATTTTTTACCCTGGAATTAGCATGAATAGTACACTGCCTGTTTGAATTGTGCCTGTTTGGGACAATCTGTCAGTACCTAGAGAACAGAGCCTGTCCTCCAAACCAGCTCATAGAAGTTTGTCAGCTTGTTGTTTTTAAAGTGGAGACGTTGACGTGTCATTACCTGAGCACACGCCACCTCCTTCAAACATCACTTTAAGAGCGATCGGATGAATATTTTATAACCAAGAGCTTTAAGATTAATGAGGCATTGAGGCACGAGTCCATCTGTTTATTATATTCCAATGTCATTACATTCCCAGAAAGCACTTACTGTTAACTATATTGAATTGATAACATCAGATTCAGCCTCAACGATTCCAATTACCATTTATAACTTTTAGGTAACGCTCTTGTTGTCTCACCCTCAATCTGTGATTACACTCTTCTGTCTCCTTTTCCTTATTTGAGGTGTTTTCCTTCATCATTGTAGCAATATCTTTTTCATCCACCCCTACATAAAGGCCATAATGCCTGACTGGGGCCTGTAAGGCTCTTTATATCCTGATAACAAAGAAATGGCACCGAATTCGAATAAATGCGGTTAGAATCCAGACAAAGACGTGAAGAATCTCTTCCATTAAGTTGACTCCACTGTTTCTTCTGAATTGAACCCTGAGAGATGGTCTGCAGCTCAGTTTATGGGCTTCTTTTAAGTTTTACTGCTGTTTAACATGAATTTAACAGGCCACAAGTTCAGTTGAACCCAAACGTATGATCACAGTAGGTTCAGGGAGGCTTTTCATATAGTATATCATATTATATTTCTCCAACCTTCTGTTCCATGGAGATTCCCTGGCGTTTCTTACCACTATCACTTGCCATATCCTTTTTTCCACTAGCACTAGCCTTTGCTTTATCAGCCATGACAAGTAAGGTTATCTTGTGGTAAATATCCAAGGGTACGAGGCCTGACTGGGCAGGAAGAGGTAGATGACGTATGGAGCGCTGCTGCTACTTTCAAAATGGCATTTTAAAAAGATCTATGGACCTCAGTAAGTGGCTGTTTGTGTCTACAAATGTTCATAAATTTGATGCTTGTATCTTGGGGAACTGCTGTACTATCAGAAATTTGCTGCGGTTTCATTCAAATCTTTATTTAGGTCTCAAAGGTCATTGAAGTTTCCCTCATTTCCAATGATGTCAAGTTACAAACTAAAACCGGATCGGATACAATCAGTGTTGAAACAGATGCATTTAGGAGTGAGGTGCTTCTCTTTAGTTATGTTTGTTCTGCTCAGTCAATTTATCTTTTCATTCCTTGAGCTGCTTTGTGTTGAACTGTAGCAAAGATTAACTCTGTCCCCAAATCATCTTATTGTTAGAGATGGATCTTAGGAAGTGTCATCTCTGATTAAACCCTGCAGCTGCACCTTCCTTCGTTCCACCACAAATATATAAGTGGAAAACTATACTACAAAAACAAGAACACAATCCAAAAAAGATCGAAGTACTAGTTAACAACTTAGACATCCATCTTTTCTGCAGTAATGGACTTAAATAAACCAAGTTTCTCTGGTTAATTAACCCCCGTCTGTATATCAGCATGGATGAAGCCTGATGTCTGGGTCTTTTCTAGGACTAGAGCTCTAGAGCTAAGCAGAACCCCATGATCTAGACCTAGTTAGTCAGGAGTTCATCCTACAGCAACATGATCCACATCCTACCTCTGGGCTGTCACATCATCATCTGTCACATGACACGTTATAGAAAAACTGAAAAATCAAGGTGTTCTAACACTTTTGACCGCTGGTGTTTTTGTAAATAGTGAAGTAAACTAACTCTCATCATCTCATTCTCTGACATACTGTATTCTCTAAAGTAATCTGGTGCAATATAGTGTAATATGCAACAATATATAGGAATTTTTTATGCTGCTGTAACAAGTGAATTATCCCCTGATGTGGCATATCGTCACATACAAATAAACACACATTTGTCTCTCACATTTTTAGTTAATATTTCTTATTGACTTTATCAATGCACAATTCTCTTTGATAATGATTGATTTTTACCTCCTGCTTGCAAAGCCCTAACACATGCATTTAAGCATGTGTTCTTCCATATTGATGTGTTTGTGTGTGTGTGTGTGTTGCTGCTCCTCCCTGCCACACTTTGCCTTTTAAATTCCATCTGCGGTGCTTAATGCCCTCAGACTCAGAGCAGCCTCCGCCTGCTCCTTTCAAGAGTTTCATAAACATTACCGACAGAGTGGGGAGCTGTCCGGCGTGATGGAGATGGAGCGGAATGCTCTTGCCCACGCACTGAGAGAGATGGGTGTGTGGAGGGGGACCAGATCTGTGTGGGAAAACAATGGAGTAGGCCTCAGTCGTGGCGATATATCTTCATCAAAGTCATGTTGCAGAAGCAGTTTCTGCTGAAGGGTGGCGGATGGAGAGGGAGGAGGAGCCAGGTGCAGAGGACGGTGGAGTCTTCCCTCGTGGATCATGTGAACCAGCAGCTGGTGCTTCCTTATATTCGCCTCTTCCTTCCTCCTCTCTACTTCCCTATCACCCCTCTCTTCCTCTCTGCCTCGCCAGCCCGAATTACCCAACATCTCCATTAATGTCTCATTACAGCTGAGTCAGACGCTGTAACCCACAGTCACATTAGAGCACACGCTGTTCATTTCCATTATAGAGAGCTGAGGGCTTTGACTGTTAAAATATAAAATAACAGAAACAAACTGGATTAATTGAGTTTGAGATGAGTTTAGATAGTTTATATATTAAAAATCATAATCCTTAAGGTGTAAGCGAAGGATTTTGGATGTTAAACCACACTGCAAAAAATAATAATAATAATAAAAGTTGGAGAAAGTCAAAATTTCAAAGCAGAAAACGATAAAATTTTAAATTGGGCAATTCTGAGTTTTCTCAACTCTGCAAATCACTGTTGTAATAACTTTAAAACTTTACTTCTGCTAACTTTACCATTAGTTGGACGAACCTTTTACATTGGTATTAACCATTAACTGATATTTGTGTTAACATAATTTATCTTGCTATGACTATTTGAGTCATGACAATGGGCAAATTTTCAAAAATGTTGAGCTATCCTTTAAAACAATAGCAACCAGTCAGAAGAAAACCACATTTGACCAGAGAAGCTAAAGTTAGCGGCTAACTGCTCCAGCCCTGCTAGCATCAGTTAGCCACAAACTGCTAAGGACAGGCAAGTTTTGTGTTTACATTTTAAAAATGTGAAGGCTTTCTCCAATTAATTACCATTATCGTTTAATGTTAAAATAAATTAAAGGTTGTTTAAAACATCAAATGAAAATCTTATTTTTGATTATTTTGGAGCCTGCGACTGTCTTGCTTTGTTGTGCTAGCTTAAATTTATATTTTCAAGTTTTACCAACATAAATTACTATCATAGGTCAAAAAATTCAAGTTGGCTTTTTTTGCAGTGCATATTTTATTTTCCAGTGAACTAGAAACATAAAACAAAAAACTCAGACTTCAACCTGATTTTAAAAACCTTCTGAAACATTTGTAACGCTCCTTTATCTTAACAGACATTGTAGGGAATGTACAATATATATATATATATATATATATATATATATATATATATATATATATATATATATTATATAATCTCCAGGAATAAGGAAATAAGTATTGTAATTTTGTCTCAGCAGACAGAAGAAGACACTTTGTCAGACAGGATGATTCTGGTTGAAGTATTATCATCAGCTCATTTCTTTAAGAGCACATTGATCATGATGGCATATCGCTCCCTTTAACCATTTATGAAGAGGAAATCTCAGGTCAATCAGAGTTGACTGGTAAGTGCAGTCTGGGTTTATAGCGTCTGCATTCTCTCTTCTGTCTGCACTCACCCAGGCAGCTGAAACCAGGCCTGCTAGCAGCCAACCTGACCTTTGCTGAACTCCATCCATAATCCATAGATTCAGTATTTGGCCAGAGATGTGTGGTGATATTTCCAGTCTGTTAGCTCTGAAACCTTTTGAACCACTTTGAACACACTCAACGCTCACTTGCACATGACTCACCCCTCCTTCCTCTTCCCCCCTCCACACACACACACACACACACACACACACACACACACGGAAGAGGAAATAACTTTACACAAGCAATAAAAGATGCATGGATACGTAGTCACGTGTTATGATGTGCTGATCTGCTTGAACCTTTGAACTAATCCTGGTGGATTTACTGTTGACTTTTTATCATGGCGAAAGGAAATCTGCTGTAGCTGCATTTTCTTATAAACCACAGGGGCACACACACACACACACACACACACACACACACACACAAACAGGTGTCTGAGCAAGTGGAGAAATTGCATAAGTCAGTTAGAGGGTTAAAAGTTATGGTGCTGCTACCCCACATTTAGTCATTTTAAAAATAGACATATTATCACAGAGTCCCCGCAATTAAGTGATTACATTAAAGCAGCTTTCATCTATGATCATTTGTCTATTTTCGGAAAACTGACAAAAACCAGAAGGCTTAATGAGAGAGGAGACAAAACAGAGCAGCGCAACACAAAAGCAGCACTGTAGCAGCGAGTTATTCAGCCCATCAGGGGGAAAGTGAGAAATGTCCACACATCTATTATGTAGTCATTTATTCCTGTGCATGCTGCTCACAGTAATCTCAGTCAGCAGCAGCACAGGCAGGCAGTGTGTTCCTGAGCTCTGTTTCTGTTGCTCTGGAACTTTCTCCTAATTCCCACCCTCAGTCGAACTAATCCAGACGACAGCAGGTTAATCCAGTCAGAGGGCACAAGGTGTAAGGAATGTTGTTAACATTCAAATTATTACCAGTGCCTTAATAAGTGATGGTTGAAGTCTGTGTTTTTCTAAAATGTTAGGTTATATATCACCCTTTGATTATCAGGTTTTTATTTTACAAGGGCAAGAAATAGCTACCTACACTGTATTTTATGTATATTACATATGAATTGTACATTATTACCCCAGAAGTCAATAACATTTCCTGTTCTGTTGCATTTTAACACCACGACAGCATCAGATAATCCAAACTTCTCCTGTAAGATGCAGTTTTGGCTCAAAATATATGGAGCAAAAAAGTGTCCAACATAAGAACAGTTGCAGTAGTGATTTCTTTGTCCCAGTGGAATCTGGAGTATGCATTTTAGCGCATGTTTAGACATTTAAAAGGACACTTTAGTGTATGTTTAAACATTTAAAAAGACAAATTATTGCATGTTTAGACATTTAAAAGGACACTTTTTTACTTTAGATATTTAAAAGGACAGTTTAGTGCACGTTTAGACATATCAAAGGCAACTTCAGTGCACGTTTATACATTTAATAAGGCACTTTAGTGCACATTTAGACATTTTAAAGCATACTAGTATTTTTTATTTAAAAAAGGGCACTTTAGGGTGTGTTTCTTAACAATTAGAGCATCCTGTGCACATCTATGGTGACATCCCAATGTCAGTGAGAATGCAGCAGCTGCAGAAACGCCGATGGGCATCTGCAGAGGTCACACAGCCCACAGGCAAACCCGGAAGCCAGAGGGGACCTTTTTGGCTCATGCACCTGGCGAGCGATTCTCCCTGGAGTCCAGTATTCACATAATATATTGATCAAGTTGCCCGACCTTAACAGGTGTAACCAAGCTAACAGAAGGGTCGAAATAATGTCACACCAGCACCGGTTTGATCCCGCCTGAGGAGCTGTAATCAAGCTGTCAGTGACTATATTTGCTCTTCATACCGCCCCCTCTCATTTTCTATTTCTATACATATATATATACATATGACAGCTTGATGGACACCAGCCATACACTGAAAAGACTGAAAACAGGTGGAAATAACTTGTTTTTGGTACAGTTAGTCTAATATTGAATAGAATTATCTCATTCCCCTGGAAGATAATTTAACTTATTTCACTTTTTTTCCTGATATGGGGTAAATTTGGTATTGTTTTAAATAAACAATACAAAAATGATTAAAATTGAATAATTGAATAAAATAATAAGATTATTCTACTCAATATTGGACTAATTGTACATAAACTAGATATTTTCACCTGTTGTAAACCTGAAAACTGAAACAAGCATGTTTGAGTTTCAACAGATTTATCATTTCGAGCCAAATAAGCTCAATAAAAAACTTGATTTATTCAAGAAAACGTTTTTTTTTAAGTTTAGTTTTTAATGTTAGATTGATTGTACCAAAAACAAGACATCCTCACCTGTTAAGATTCTAGTTTTTGCAGTGTAGATGTTTATTAACTAATCCGTTTTTGCCTAAATCTCAGTAAGTTTAAGTCTCCATGTTCCATCCTCTGGGATTCTATCAGCCTGGGAAGCACTTTGTCAATGCTGATATTAGATAAGTGCTCATACAGTTGAGGGAGGGCACCATCCATCACTTTCTGAAGGGACATAAATAATGAATTAATCCTTAAATGTATCAGTCTCATTACTGTAAGTTATTTTCAATAACACTGACCATTTATCTTCTGCTCCCACGGAGCACAAAGACTTTCTTTCACAAATGAAGACGTTTATTTAATAGCTAAAAGTCAGAACACTACATGGTGAATGACATAATAAAACAAATGCAGTAACGAGACTTTAAATGATAATGTGAACTTTAACTCAGTGGCAATCGTGACATAACTTTATTTATAGCAAATGAAGCAACGCTCTGGGCTTAAACTTCTCCAAGGAAATCATGTCTTATTACACCCGACATCAACTCTAATCACCAAAGCTGGAGCTGCGCCTATTAGACAGCGAGCTGCAGTCACCTAGTGACGAGCCAGCTGTCACTCAAGGCTGCAGCTTCTTATTTATGTGTAATTTTAAGCCTTAATAACTGTCAGCGGAGTCCGGAGGTGCACAGGCTCGTGTGTGCGGAGCCGACTCCCGCTGTGGAGGAGCCTTTGTCAGCGAGAAACAAATGTACAACGTGATTTCATTTGGCGTTATCCATCACCAGAGTGTCAGCAGGAGGGAGGCACAGCATCAGCTCTCTCTGTCTGCCTGTCATCACGTCAGTAATCTGGATTTAACAACTCCTGATGCAACGGGACGACTCATCACGCCGCTCATCTTTATCGATTTGGATGCGGACTGAAGGTCAATGAGAATGGCTGGTTCACAAAAGGGACAAAATAATCAATATCAATGATGCTTTTATATTCCTATTCATCACCCTGTGACATCAGCTGAGTAACCAGCTGCTCATCTGATGTTCATTTAGCTGAAAAATGTGGAAAAATATGTGAAAATGTTATAATTAGTTCAATATTGAGTAAAATTATCTGATTGCACTGGAAGACAATTTATCTTATTTCAAGTTTTTTCTTAATTTTAGTCCATTTAATCATTTTTTAAGTAAATGAACAGTCTTTCTAGTAGACGGTATAATAAATTTACTCTCTTTAAAATGTAATTGGCAAATAATGTTATAAAAGTGTTGAACTGATGAGACAATAACTGTTATAACAGATGCAAAAAAGATTATTTCTTCACCAGGCCAATAATATAATAACATAGAGGTATTACATTATCTTTTCAGCACTTTTATTACATTATTGGACAGTTATGTTATTGGCCTATTGCATTTTAAAGCATTGCTATTATTATTGGCTGTTATTATCCATTGCTACACCTTTGTTTTCTTAAAACAAGACAAAATTAACCTAAATTAGGGAAAGAAAAGTGAAATAAGCAAAAATAATCTACTCAATATTTAACTAACTGTACAAAAAAAGGATATTTTCACTTAAGATTTCAGTTTTTGCAGTGTCGACTGATTTTAAAGATTATTCTGCTTCATTTTTGTGTGATGTTTAGTTTCACCATAACGTCTCCTTCATCTTTTTAGCATGTTCCATTAATGTATCATGAGTTTATAATTAGCTCTAACTGAAACCATAACTGAACAAAGTATAAATCATGTTAATATCCAACCCATAAAAAACATCATAAAACCATATAACAAATGGGTAAAATAAAATTCAGTTCCTAAGAACACCATGCATAAAACTCGAGTGCCTGCAGGGAAATTAGCCCGACCAGATAAAGTGCTTTAAGTGCATTAAAGACATCTGCCCTATAGAGTGGCCTGCACTACAATGTTTGGAGTCTTAAGAAGGCGGACAGCTTCAGGATTTGTGCTTTTCTGGAACCTGGATGTTCTGTTCTTAATGCTTCTTAGTCTTTTGTGAGGTTGTTAGCTGAATGATACAGGTCTGCTGTTCTATGCTAATCTGGCCTTATAGATTTCCAGTCGGGGTGGGGGCTGAAATCCAGCCATTATGGATGCAGCACACACGTCTTAGTGCAACTGCACGCTGTCCTCAGCTGACATGATAGTTATGGTGTTGGTTAGGAGGCTCTCCACTGCAGTGTTCATTTTCTCATCAAGATTGTACATTTTGTATAGATTGAGATAGAGGAGCGGCTGCAAAAAGTCGACAAAATGCTGTTTTCTGCCTGAACGCCAAAGATCGCACAGAATTTAATTTTTATAATCAGGCAGGTAAATATAAATATCGACCCAGATGCAGCTGTGACATCTAAAATGAGGAATAAGATGTTCTATTTTTCAGGAATACATTCATTGAAACACAGCTGAAATGACGATTGATTGGCAGCACGTTTTACCAGCGAAGCACTCGTCACGTCGCCGCATTTAGTGCCGACAGCACAGGTGGATGCTCCTCACTCAGACACGCACACACAAAAGAAAAGGGAGTGTTAATTGCCAGTGATTTTATCTCGTCTTCGTTAATCTGACGAAATGAACACTGCTCCACTTGATATATACGTATTTCATCTCCCTGAAAAGTCTGTGCTGTCCTTCCATTTCATGGTGAAGGAGACTCTCACCCCCAGAAATCTGTATCTGTCCTCCTGTTGAATTCCACTGTCATTGATGACGAAAGCAGCACAGCTCCTGCAGAAGTTTACCACTGATTTCTTGTTTTTTTTCCTGTGGGTATCTTTATGGTTGGGGCTGCTGAATGCAGGAGGTCTATCTCAGTGGTTTATTATTGTTGTAACATTGAATGAAGGTGGTTGTGTTGACAGCAGAATACTGTGAAAGAATGGTTGTCCTCCGTCTGTCCCCTCTCTGTCAAATATGATTATGTCCTCCTCTATTTCAGTGTCTCTGTGTCTGTGACCTTACAAGCTACCACTTATTATCACAGACACGAACAGACTAATGCCTATACATCTGCCAGGATTTACTCACTCTGGCACCTTTGTCTGAGAAATTTCATCTTTTGGATATAATTTAGCTAAGAGTTTTCAAGAGACTCATAACTCACATATTCCATCTTCCAAGATTAAGGCATTTTCTACTTGTTTTGAGGTACATCCTTCTATCCGTTTGTCCTCTGGTCAACACAGCCAGTAACGTATTATCTTAACAGACTGAAAATCTAAATGCCACAGATTACTTCATAACTTGCCTATGTTTTTTTGCTTGGGGCATTTTATGCTTTTAGAGCGGATTAGATCACTGAGAATAGAGGGAAAAAGGGGAACTGAAGAAGAGAGATGGGAAATAAAAAGCACTTTTTCATTAACTGTGTTGCAATCCACCTGTTTTTGTGCATAATGGAACTAATGGAAGTCTGAAAAACATGGTTGAAGTGAAGGAATTGGAGTAAATATACAAACAAAATGTGACAAAGTGCAATGGAAAGAATAAATAAACATATACAGCCTGGTACAAAAAGTGCAGGGGTTTAATTCCTATATAGCTAATCTGTTAAAATATGATTGTAGGCTGAAGTTATACATATTTAAGGAGTGATTGCTTTGAGTTACTAGTTTGCATCCCTTCATCTATAAATGTTGAAGTGGATATGAAGCAGTCAATGATGTTAAAGTGGTTTACTAAAAGGATTTCAATTACTCTACATACCAAACATGAGAAATATGAACATATAAAACTAAATAAATAGGATTATATCCACCACATGCATCATGCATTACGTGTTGTTGCCTCTTAGCTTCAGTTTCTCTCTCGTCATTGGTTCATTGTCAATTATCCCAAACAGAAAGGGAACGTAGAGTCCTGCATAAAGTCCAACTTAAAAACTGTTTTTTCATCTGAAACCATAAAACCAGCTGGTTTATGAACCAAATGTTTTGTCTTTTTCAGTTTTACGTCCCCACTCACTCGCTGCTGTAGAAATGACGACACATTATATCTGTGGTTTTAACTTTTTAACATCTTATTTTAGAAAAGATGTTTTTCTAACACTCCCAGTACCAGAATATGCATTTTTCTACTTAATGCAACACTGAGAAATATGTTTTGTTTTATTTAATTTTATTATGTCAAGTGTACCTAACTCTAGATATTAAAAAAAAAAAAAACTGATTGTACTTGTACTAATTTTGTTTAATTTCAAAGAGATTTCTACTTAAATACATCAGGATGGAATTATTTATACTTCTTATTTTTGGTATACTAAAATTAAATATGTAGATTCAGTCAATGTAATAGTTTAACAGACAGATTGAAGTTAAATCCAGTCTAATTAAAACTTTTAGCTATTTTTCTAACCTTCAATAACTTACTTGTTTGTACATTTGCAGAAGCTGGAAATTAAATTGTACATGATTTTTTTTCTAAATACTTTTAATTGAGTTAAATTAGTGTGTTTTACAGAAGTGCAGTACATTTTAGAATAAAATAAAAAAAATACATATAAGTATGACAAATAACCAGATAAAGACATGTATTATTTACAAGGGGTGAGAATCAATTACTCCAGTGTGTAAGACTTGTGAATACTTGCTGTTTATCTTGTTTTTACTCAGGCTGATGAGTTTTCTCCCCAGTTCAGACGACCTCTTGTCGATTTGCATCCACCTCCACCCTCTTGCATCTTTCCACTGACTTTATAGCCAATCACACGGCATCTAAAATCCCACAGTCCCCGAACACACCTTCAGACAGCTATATAATGGGTCACTTATTTAGCACTTACTGATCGCACAACTACTACTTTAACATCCCAAATTACAAACAGAGTCACTAAATATCTGGAAGTTAATGGCCCAGCGAGGCTATTTTTAAAGGTGCTTACAGATCTGACAAAATAGTGGGCATAACGAGGTCAGTGCTGTGGAATCGTGCCTTTAGGTGCTGCTGAAACAACACGTTAAACTGAAACCAAACTAAAGCAATAACACTGTTAAATTCTTAGTGATATTTTCATATCAGATGTACATTCTTATGTTTATATAAGCCATAAAATATTATAAAGGATACCTGCTGGCAGCTTTAAACATAAATGCACTTTGATTTCATGCCTCATAACACTGTAACACTATAATCTGGATGTATTCTGTTTTCCTTTGAGGTATCATCATTATTAATTTTTGAGGCTCTATCTATAGTAATGCATTTATACATTACATTTATATAGGCTCATATATTATACATCATAATAGGCTGGTTTTACAACCTTGTTTAATTTATTTCCAGTATGTTTTCTTTTATTTGTTAGATAGCAGGATTCTTTATCTCGTATAGTGCTGCTCAGAATTTCCCCACTAAATTTCAGGGCACACTTCACTTTATACAAAAGAACAGGATCTATTGATTCTGGCCAGGTTTAGGTTTGACCTAGTCCAGTGTGAGTTCAGAGGTCAAAGTCAGTTTGGGATGTTGGTGGTGGTGGATGCTTGTAGATGCTGGTGCTGCAGTAACAGGATTTGGGGTCTTATGCCTCATGAGTCCTGCTCTGCCTGCTCTTTAACTCTTAAAAAGTGCAACGGTCTCTCTAAGAAAACAAGCAAAACAAAGTGAGTTTACCAACCCCATCCCTCAACTTCACTGGATGAAGCTGAACACACACACACACACACACACTGGGATCCCCAGAGAAAAAGAAAGCTTTTCTCTCACTTCACCTGCAGGAGGAAGAACCAGCTGTTTCTTCATCCGAGTCGACCTCTCCGTGTTTTTTCTCTGCCCTTTGAGACCCGCCATCCGAGCGTAAACCGACTCCGTTTTGGACCCGAGACAAGGACCCAAACCAGAGCGAATCCAGCGTAATCACATAAGAGACACAACCTGTCCTGCCCATAGTCACTGTTTGAATAACGTGTCATTTAAACTTTGTTGCTGTGAGTGTAAAGTTTTACATTTACAGTGTGTGTGTTTAGCTTGGTCGGTGTGTGTGAGATTCATAGGTTGTGTTTTATAACCAGACACCTACTGTGGCCGAGGGGACGGGGTCATGACCTCAGTATTTATTTCCTTCATTTTTGTTTTATTTTAGTTTTTTTTTCTTTAGGCTACATTTAAGCAAGCAAACATGTGTGTTTATAGTTTCGATGCCTTCAGTGAGAATCTACAATGTAAATAGTCATGAAAACTGTACTTTATATATACACACACACATTATAGCCTAATTATGCCAATATATTGTATATTATACATAGATTGTTGACATCAGTATTTGTAAAATCCTGGCCGTGGACAGGAAACGGAAAAATGCTGCAAACACAGAAATGATGCAAAACACTGCAACTGCAAAAAATGCTGCAATCACAGGAACAAGGCAGAAGCAAAGACTTAATTACAAAAGAAAAATGCTGCAAATAACAAAAAACAACTGCAAAGAGGGAAATGCCGCAAATTCACACACTTTATTTAGTCCTCGGTATCATCTGTCACCACATAACATTAAGTATGGAAAGGAAAATGCACCTTTTCACTCTCCTCTGTGTGTTTTTTCGATATTTGCAGCATTTTTCTTTTGCATTTGTGGGTTTGTAGTTAAGAATATTGCTTCTGCATTTTTCTCCTCCTTTTTTTTTTGGCCTTTAGAGAGTTTTGCTCCTGTCGGGCATGATAGAGACTGGACAGAAACCCTCTGTGATGTCACAACCACCCCTAGGTCCATGCTGCATTAGAGTCAAACTGTTCTACATTATCTAAAGTTATTGATTGGTCACCCCATTGGTTTACCCCAGTCTTTGTCTCATTAGAAGTTGTTTTTTATGCATTTAATTTCTCTCAGAGCTGAGGTTTTTTTTCCCTCTCCAAGTTTTTCATTTCATTCAAGGATTTCTAATATCAGTCAGTCATTTTCTATACCTGCTTCTTCCTCATTAGGGTCACAGGGGTCTGCTGGAGCCAATCCCACAGCATTACAGGCAGACAGGTCCATTCTTTAATGCAAAACTTCAAAATGTGCATATAAACGCTTTGATGGAAACGTGGCTGTAGTCACGTCTGTCAGCACACAGGAGGTTTTAAAGGAGAGAATTCTTCACGGTTAAAACAGATTTTGAAGAGCTATCCGGTCGAGATAAGGAGGGAAATGGAGATGCAGGGGAAGTTCCAGGAGGCTCGGGCTGTCTGTTCATCAGAAAATATTACCCATATTACCCAGCATGCTTCACAGCCGCTGCCCATGTCCCTCCACCCGCCACCCTTGGCTGACTCTGCTGAGAGGGAACATTTACTCTGGAAATCACAGTTTGAGGAAGAAGAAGGGGAGGAGAGGTTGAGCTAAGGTGAAAAGGGGGGAAGTGCAGAGCCAGGAGCTCATTGTAGTCAGATTCATATTCTCTAAATTTAATTTCAAGCCATCATATGCAAGCAGACTGAAACACAGTTATATTCAACGAACCCCCAGGAAAGGTTTGACGCTTAAAATAAAAGAGCAAAAGAAAAAAAAACAACACAATAATGAAGAACCACACGGAGAAATATAATATATAATAAAAATAAAAGCTGAACAGTGAGAGTAAGAGATGGGAGATAAACAGACAAAGAGAGTGTTACAGCCTTGTGTGGGCGATCAGACAACTACAAGGTTTCTCTTGATGTTTTTTCTAAGGGCACTTTCATGATCTCTGGGTCTCGGAGGACTTTCTCACATCAGGCTCCTTTCGCAATGAAACCACTCAAACACTGGGTCATCACACCGTTAGTGATAAAACAGAAAACATGGCTTCCATTGTTGCCATGGCGATAAGAGCCACAGCAGCTTAAAAATCCCCTGGACGAGGAGACAGTAAATAATATCTCTACACACACACACACACACACACATCTCTGCTGTTCCTCTCTGCGCATGCTGTTACAGGACGAAATAAAACAGATTGATGTTGGAAAGAAAAACAGCTGAAATGTGACTCAATCATGACGGCAATGCCGACAAAAAATAAAAGAAAATGCTCGTATGTTTGCATCTGTGCTCATTATTTGTTGAAATGTGTTATGTTACAACAAACAAAGGCCTGATTTCAATTTTAAAATGACATCTGGCCTCCATTTTTACTCAAGTTTGGTTTTTATAACCCAAGACTGTCGGGAGTTCTCCTAAAACTACCTGATGAAGGTCTGAGGACCAAAATGTTGTTGGATTAAATATATTATTTATTCCTTTCTCGAATAAATAGACCATGCAAATTCAAATAAATTGGCACCTTTACGTGGATCTTCATTTCACTACATCCATTCACTACTAGTATTGTCATCTGATTTAATATATTTGTTATAGTGATCACCAGATATTCTTTCTTCCTTTCTCCAGTTAGGCTTTTTTGCCTCCTACACACCTTTCTTGCTTCCTAACAGTGCAAACTTCCCCCTTTTTATTAAAATAAGCGGTTCAATTAGACCTCTAGCAGTGATCCAGTCTTTTTTTCTCACACCCTCGAGCATTTTTGACTAAAAATCCCTATTTCCCCGTCTCTCCTCCTACTGAAACTGTTGTGATTAGCTCAGAAGGGGGTGGCTACAGGGATCCAGCAGTAGTTACTAATATATTCCACTCCTGTTGTGACATCACAACGGGCGCTGATTCTGAACAGCTTATGTTCAGCCAGGTTTCAGCAGCATTACAGAGGAGGTCAGACCACACCAGAATGAGTGGGTGGTCTAATTTCTCTGTTATTGTATTAGCAGGAACAACCAGAGTCTTAAATATGTATACGCATGCTCTCAATAAGTGTTATTTTTTCATATCAGGGCCCTTTAAATGTCACCTTTCAAGCACTTGAAAACATTCCACATGCTTGAGTTTTAATATTGGAGCACGTGGGGATTTGAACACTGAACCTTTGTATCCCCAGAAAAAGGTGATTTACAGGTTTCATCTCTGGGGAGACGCAGGTTCCAAGGTTTCCTTGAAGCAATAACATCACATTTGCAAAAGTGTGGTATTTTTGTGTATTAACTACGACTGTTAATGAAAAAAAACACATCATTCTGTTGCTTAATATGTATAATATATGTTGGTGACATCTGTTCAAAAATAGGATGAAATAGAAAATGTGCTGCAAGTAAAAATGACTAATATGATGCTGTTTTACCGTTTAAGTAAAATGTGTTAATGTGTTAATTATTATTAACCCATTGAAGCTTTAAAGTATATGACTGACATTTTTTCTAAACATAAAAAAATGGATTAGATGGATGGATTCATTCGATTTTATATGACATCAACCTTCTGTTCCTTCCTCCTGAGAACATGGCGAAGACAAATCCTCCCAGAAAGAGTCATTTTATTTAGATTATTATTATTTTAAACCCTGACATGCATATATCTATTTAATCATTCAAATCCCCCCAAAAAGATTGTTTTATATGCAACACATAGGTGTTGCAGCAATTATAATATCCATTAAAATGCTATTTTCTGCAAAGAAAGGTGTACAGAATGGAAAAAAATAGATATATAACAATTGTTAGTGACTCAATTGATGTAATTATATGCATCCATTTTGAAAAAAAAATCAGTTTCATTTATTGTTCAACTTTTAACATAAACTCCACAGTGCTGAGCTGGATTTAAAGCGGTGACCTTCTGCAACTGGACCATCAGACCACACACAGTGACTGGCAGCAGTTGACACTAAACAGTATATATTTCTGCATATTTTGAAATACACAGAGTGACAGACTTCTGAATTAATCATAGGTCGCGCTGAGGCAAACTTTTGTGACAATTCGGGGGATGTGCTGAAAATACTTCAGCTCTGAAGGAGGCGACTTTTAGCAGAGAGAAATAATCAGCGGGCAAAACTTGAATTAATATAAAGTCAGTAATCACCTGAAAACCACATGCATGAGTTCAACGGGTGAAGACTGCATGAGGATTACGTGTGTCCGACGAGCAAAATCTGTTTTATAAAGGATTAAAACAGGTTTGTCATAGTACCACAGGTAATATGTGACACAGGTACGCCATCTTGTGGATGTTTGTGCATTGATTGTAAATAATATCAATCAATTAAACGCTCACAGCAACTCGCATCGCAACCTGCATTAATGTAGTAGTTCAGACGTTAGATTGTTTCTACAGGAGCTCAAAACGATCAATGGAAAAGATGGATTTCCACATTTTGGTCCTCAGTTAGTTAGAATCTCATTACTAGATGCTGCTAGAAAATATGCACTGTACCTTTAAATCAGGATCAGACTGAATATCACCACCCTATTAAAAAAAAAATGGCCGAAGTCTTTATGTCGAAAGTCAGTTTTGGCCTAAATCTAGATGTCAGACCTCCTACATTTATTTTCCATTAATTAATTTGTCTGTCATTGTAGAATTATAGTGAAAATAAATAATACATTATTCCCCTTTGTTCTGATGACCCCCAGGCACCTCCTCAAGGACCCATGACGGTCCCCAGACCCCACTTTGAGAACCACTGGCCTAAATCATCCTCTAATGATGCTGCCACATCTGGTAAAATCACCTTAGTCCTGAGTTTGAAGGATCATACTCTTTATGCCCTATAAGATGAAGACTCTTTTGTCTGAGTCAGGATAAAAAAAAAAGCCTGACTTGGTCAATTTAACAAGCTTCCATGAAGGCGGCTGCTTCATGAAGCAAGAATCTATGGTGCAGGAGAAGCTCTTGAAAAAAAGGCTTCACACTATAATATTTTATAGGAATTTAGTCTAAATCCCACATGTTATACTTTAATTATAATTGAATATCAAGTGTGTATAAAGGAAGATCCAGGATCTTCAGTCCATTAAATAAAGTTGCACTAGAATGTTCAAAAATCACAATCAGAGTTTTCTGTTTTCCTAAAAACCTGAAACACTGATTTAGGCCATTATTTCAACAGGGTGATGATATATACTAGTTTAAAGGGGTGTGTTTGAACATAGCGTTTAATATCTTTGCTGGAGACGATGCCAGAGCAGCTGAAGCCTCTAAACCTCACTGCAGTCAAACAGATGGTGAAGTGAGTTGGATCTGAAAACACGCGACGATATGTGGATATGAAATAAAGTTTCAGAAGACACGCGGAAGTGCCAAATTATGAGAAAGCCTCAAAATCTGGAATCGATAGAGTATTTAACAGGAAAGCCAATGAAGTTGCTGCGGAACAGGAGCGATAATTATGATGTATGGAAGAGGTTGTGGGTAATGATATGGGCAGCTGAATTACAACAGCTTGAGAGGAAGGCTGGAGAGGACAGGACTGCAGCAGTCGATATGGGAGGATGTGGGATGTGATCGGGGTGTGAATGAGTTCATCGGTGCTGCTACAGGATGAATTTAAAGGCATCATAAAGGACGCTGTGATGGAGCCATGTAGTGTATCACTGTGTTTGAATAGCCCTGCTTCACTTTTACTATGAAGTTCTGTGTATTGCATTTAAATACGTCGTGATTTAGTTGGAGATGGGATTTCCTGGTAAAATAAACATACATTTAGCAAAATAATAATAAATAAAACGGCAGAATTTTTCCATATTTGCATATTGTTTCCATAACATAATAATATTACAAAACAAATATTAAATTCAAGTTTATTTTTTTTATTTGGTGAAAATTTTCCAAATTCTGAATAAAAGTCAGAAGAGTAGCCTGAGAATAAAAGCTTTCAAAATAAAAGCCCCTTGTTCACAACTAACTTTAAAAACAGATATATCACAGTTATTTGGACAACTGAAGATAAAGTATTTGTTGCCATGGCAACACTATGCAATAGAGGATTAAAATATGTGACATTTCAGGAATATTGTATGTCCCTGTGACATCATAATATGCTAATTAGATGGGTAAATTTAATCCCTACATAAACTTTAGATTGTCCTTAATATTTCTCTAATTTACAGAAAGTCTCTATCTCTTATCACTTTTAAGTTAGAGCCTTTTTTTTGCATTTTTTACACACAAAGGCTCTGAGTTGCATTGGATTACTGTGGCAAAACAAAAAGGACCAGGTGAAAATATCTTGTTTTTGGTACAAATAGTCCAACAGTGAGAATTATCTTATTCTACTGGCAGATAATTTCTTATTTCAAGTGTATTTTCTTGATTTTTGTCCATTTATTCAATTATGTTGTTTAAGAAAATGTTAGTCTTGTTTTCTTAACCCATTTAAGCATCATTATCTTCTCAAAATAAACCAAAATATCTTAAGGTTACTTTGGTTTTATAATGCGATTACAAAAGCAACTCTGACATGTGTAGTATATAGTTAACGATGAATATATATTTGTGCGATTCACTTATATGCATGAAAATTTGGGGCTTTAATGGGTTAAAACAAGACCAAATTGACCAGAATCAGGAAAAAATGAAATAAAATAAATAATCTGCCAGTGGGATCAAACAATCATACTCAATATTAGACTTAATTGTGTGAAAATCAAGTATCTTCTCCTGTTAACATTTCAGGATTTGCAGTGTATGAGCAGCTGCAGCCAGGATGGAACCCTGGGTCAGATGCTGCCTTATTTTATACTTTACATTAAAACGCATAAAACGTAGCATAGAAGCAGACGCACGGATGGAAGTTCATGAATGATTAATGATGTTACTATCGTACAGGTGAACGCTGCACAACAGCCTCGTACAGTATCTGAAATATTTCTTCATATCCATTCAGTAGGTAAGGCGCCTCCCCAGCGGTACGACCTGTCAGTGATGGTGAAGTTCTGTGTGTACAGCGTAGCAACAACGCCCACGTCCATTTCCCTCCTCTCCCACTTGGTTTAAACACACATCTGTTACAGAAGGTGCCCTTCAGCTTTCACTGGGTTGAAGCTGTTCTTTAACTTTCCTTTGAATCGCCGGCTCTTATAGTTGCTTCATGCAGTTTTTTCAGGAGCCAGACTGAAAGTAAAGAAGACAAGGTGAAACCTGATATAAGGACAGTTACTGAAAGGGTAGATAGTTTGTTGGTGTTTCCATCCTATCGTGAAATCCAAGTTTATAAATTACTCCCAATCTAATTAACTGATTGGATTATATGACATAGTTTATATTGACAAAGTTTACTCATGAAGTATTGGCCTGTAAAGGGTCCACATATAAAGAAACCGTGCTTTCTTTATGTTTTCCTGCTATAAGAGATAATTATGGATCAGTATGGAATATCTCTACAACCACAGAGGTCATTGTACGTTAGAGCAAATATAGTCACGATATTGGAAAAAAAGAACCTAATATTGTTTTACTACAGATTTAAAACATAAAACAAGACCAAACTGACCCAAATAAGGGAAAATAAATGAAATAAGCTTAATTATCTGCAATGCAAAGATCAATTATTCATCTATAAATTACACTAAGGATCATTACAAAGCATGAATAATATGTTCTGTTACTACTATTATATTAAACTATTTTCTTATTGTATGATGTAGATATTGATCATATTGATGCTGTAACAGTAACATTGTGACACTACAGATAAAAACTCTTTATTTAGTGTTGGAGCTGAGGTTTATTTCTGTAATATATATGAATAAAACTCAATGCTGCCCCTGTATCAGGCATCTTTATACACAGCAACACCAGAGAACAGCATGGCAGGCTATAAACCCTTTGGACCTTCATCTTGTCTCCAAATCACCTCACCTAATCTAAATTAAAATAGAGCAGTGTAAACGGTGGACGGAGCAGCTTAAAGCAGCACGTGGCCTTTCCTCACCCTCATTTCTAGCAGCTGCTCCCATGCTCTCAGTGCTGAATGAAAGCAAAGTTGTGTAAAGTCGTCTTAAAGCAGCCTGGCACTCCTCCTCTACTGCTGCAGCCACTTCAGCTGACAGAGCTGTCAGCAGCCACACAGCAGAGGTGCAACCTTGGTTCCAGGGTGTAAATGCACAGAGAAAGCTGATGTGATCTGAACGTGATAGGATCAACCGAATACATCTGGAGGCCCGGCGGCGGCGTGATGGGACTGCATGACCGCCGTGCACAGTTTCCCACCAAATTCACTGATTCTTTCAACACTCCCAGAATATTCAGTTCCACGAAACATGAATATAGGTCCATTGGTTCTCAAAATGAGGTCCGGGGGTCTTTGAGGGGGTCTGCAGAAAAAATGAGAATAATGGATTTTCACTGTTTTTTAATAATATTATTTAAACAGGGGCGACACGGTGGTGCAGGGGTTAGCGCTGTTGCCTCACAGCAAGAAGGTCACAGGTTCAAGACCTCCTTGGTCCTGGGTCTGAGTTTGCATGTTCTCCCCGTGTCTGGTGGGTTTTCACCAGGTACTCCAGCTTCCTCCCACAGTCCAAAAACATGTTGAGGTTAATTGGAAACTCTAAATTGTCCATAGGTGTGAGTGTGTGTGAATGGTGTGTGTGCCCCACGATTGGCTGTATCCCTGCCTCTCACCGTAACGCGCTGGGATTGGCTCCAGCAGACCATGTGACCCTAATGAGATGAGATTATTTAAACACAAGTAAAAACAATCACTCTTAAACTCCAGGTCTATTTAATCTAATATATCGATCTAATATAAGGCTGGATGCTTAGAAGAAGACAGTAAAAGTATAGATAGTTTGTTATAGTGACAGTTAGTGGTGTTAATGGAATCTAACTTTATAAATTACTCTGTAATTGTCTGTAGTTTCACAATCTAATTGATTATTAGATTGGATTTGGTGTCGAGATATAAAGAAGCTGTGCTTTCTTTATTTTTAACTACTCAAGCTCCAGATAATAAGTATGGAACATCTCTGCAACCACAGAATTATTCTACTTAAACCTGGAATCAAAACCAATCTACATGTGAGGTGACTACAGAAGAGTCAGAATCTATTTATGTTGCTGTTACAGAATAATATAGTCGCAATATTGAAAAAAAATGTTTTACTACAGATAAAAATACTTAATTTAAAACATAAGACAAGGCCAAACTGGCTCAAATAAGGAAAATAAATGAAATAAGCTTCATTATCTGCAATAGAAAAATCAATGAATCTATAAAATCATACTGAGGATCATTACAAAGATTATAGCTCAAATCTAAATTAAATAAATCTTTATAGTCAGATATAAAGAACAGGACTGTTAATTTTGGTTGAGCCTTGTATGTTTGTAAGCAGCTTTATTTTATATTAAAAATGTCATGTTTTAAATTTCTTTATACATTTATCCATTTTGTATATGTATAAATGTATAAATGACGTAAGAGGCCTAACGCTAACTTTAACCCTTTTCTATTTCATATACTGTGTTTTTTATCCTTGTGCTTGTTTGAGACAAATAAAAATGGAATTAAATTAATTTAATACCCATAAGTAACAAAAATAAATGTTACTTATTTGTTATTTAATTTAATGTATTAATTTAATATTATTTTACTTGCACATGAATATATTTAATTTATTTAAATTTAATATAATTTAAATTATTTTTCATTGCATGTAGGTAACAATGAATGGGGTGAATGATAAATAAACACATTAAATATTAATAAATTAATACATGCAATGTAAAATCTTATGAATGGGAAAGTAATTCACAAAAAATATTAATTTGATGAATAAATTAAATGTGAACTAATGAGTCATTTATTTATTTTTCATCATGGCAGTTTCAGTTTTTTATCATTTTGGCCTCAGGTTTCCTACAATGTCTGTTATAAAACATCTAAAAACAAAAAGTCTAGTTTTTATTTTAAGGGTCCTTGGTGTTTGAAAGTTTGAAAATGATTGATATGTGTTATTTTCTTTTTAAAAAATCCACTTTTAGACAATAAGCTGAGAAAATTCTTGTTGTTTTTGTCAAATACAGACATTTTAAAGCAGAATATCAATTCCAAATTCCATTTTCTAGCATTAATCCACTTCCTGTGGTTATATATTATTATAACAGATGATGTGATATTTTTCTTTTGGCAGGAAAAGAGTTAAGTAAAGATTTCTCCCATCACAAATCTGTGTGACAGCTCCATAACTCATTTGCATTTTAAGGTTGTAAAACAATTATGGCAGCGTAGAGATAATTAGCTCTTATTAGTTGCAGGTGGAATGTAAAAAAAAAACTTAAATAGGATTCATGTCATTATCCAGATGCTGATCACATGTTTATACCATGTGTAATCAGGGTTTATCTCTGTGTGCAAATCTGATGTTTTTACAACATAAATGATGAATAAATTAAAATGTCTGACTTCTTATCATAATTGATGTTATAGTATAGTTTAGTATCATGCACTGGAATCAAAGGCACAAATAACGTAGTATAATCTAGTATTTGTATTAGAATAATTCACTTGTTTCACTTTGTTTTTGACGCAGAAATGAACAATTTTAATATTATATGTTGTTTAAAGGAAGGCAAATCTCTTTGTATAGAACATTTCACACAAGTTCTTTATATAAAACATTAAAAAGCATCAAGATATAATTTAAACAGTTGTTTAAAAGGGGGGAAATATATAAATGAATAAAAAATAAATAAACTTATATACTAATACTACTTACATACTACTTTTTCCTATTTTTCCTAGATCCTCAAACTTTAAAACGGGTAATTTTTTACCCATAACATAGCAAGAGGGTTTAAAAGTAATAATCAGTAAGTATAGTAATAATATCATAATAATAACTAAATGGTAAATGGACTTTCTACTGACATGAAACCAACATGAGCACAAAATGCACCTGACGGATGCTTTTAAACTGTATTTTAAAAAGCTTCACCTGAGGTTTTGATGGTTTTAGCCCAAACCGATGACTCACCTGGCTGCTGAGGCTCATACCACTTAAACCAAACCTCCCCTGCAAAAAACTGTTGACTCCAGCTGATTTTCCACCATTACTTTGGTGAAGTTTCCTCACTTCAAGGCAGCTGTCGGCTTCTTTTGATTACTGCACGTTTTCTTCCTGTCATGTCGTGGTTATTTTTCTGTTGCAAGGTAACGCCGCTGAAAGCACGGCCTCATTTTGCAAAGCGACTTATTGTTCATCCTTGGATGACTTGATGAGACGAGAGAAATTCTGATATGAGCTGTGAAAGGTGGCTGTCATACGCCTGAACATAAATACGCTGGAGTGGATGTATTGTTATTCAGCAGCCAGCTGTCTTGTCTTTTTTTCTATCTCAACAGATAGAGATAACGGCACAATTAATGACATCTGTGAACGCCGCAGACAGGGTTTTAATGGAAAATGTACGTCGCGGTATGTCGGAGTGATAATTGTATTAGATTTTATGGCTCTGTTTTTCTCTTTTCGTCTCCTTGTTATCCATCTTCCTCTCCTCCACCTCACCAGAAGATGTCATCCATCGCTCTGGCAACCTGGTGATGTGTTTTCATTATCACCTGCCTCCTCTTCCTCTGTCACCTGGTTAAAGACGCATGTAGAGATCACCAACAGGAGACGGCGGCAGCATTCCTGTCTCACAGCTTTTCATCTTTATGCTGTTTAACCCTCTAGGCGACACAAGATGTCGCACTGAATAAAACGGCAGAATTTTTCCATATTTGCACATTGTTTCCAAATGGCAACAATAAAAGACAACCTTCAATTGTGAGAGAATAATGCTCACATGTCAAATGTCAATGAGCAAACCTCATAAATTGTATGCCTTTCAAAATAAAAGCCCTTTTTTCATACCTAACTTACCACTACTTACTGTGCAAAGTGGGATTTTCCGACACAATAAAGAGTCTAAAACGTTTTATTTGTCGTATTAAATGGATATTCAACATCCTGTTATACGACTTGTCTCTGTTTGGACATGACGGTTTACCACTTGGAAGTCGAGTCGAGTTCACACATCGCTCTTTCAGCAGATTTGTGGATATGTGGTTGAAGCAGAGACTCCACGCTGGTGAGATGTTGAGTTATTTATATAAAGTAATATATCATAAAAAAAAACTCCTGATGTTCAGCTCAACACTGAGAACAGTATTCTTGGAGGTGGAGACGCTCAGAGAGAAAGTGAACACCAGTGGATCAGAACCATCCCTCCAGGACCAGGACCAGGACAGAACCAGACCAGGATTCACTTGATAAGAACCGAGACCCCCATTTTCAAGTGGACCAGAGTTGGTTTGTTTGGACCAGAGTTCTATGAGTTTCACACCTGGATAAACAAAGTGGAACTATCCAAGGAAACCAACTCTAGTCTGTTTAAAGTGACTGAATCAGGACAATGTGAAAGCTCCTCAGTTTCATCCTTTTAATAAAATGATGAATGATCATTGATTCAAAAACATCAACCAATCAGCAGCCATAACATAATATCCCATAATATCCCGTCCTGTATCATCAGACTAGTGTTGCTATGGTTACCCCCCCCCAACATACTTCCTGCTGATAAGCCTGTCATCTCCTGATATAAACTATACTGTGCTGCATTATTTTAAAACTTAAACTTCAATTTAATTGAGATGCTCTTTTGTTAATGTGATCATTAGATGATGTGTTCTGGTTGAATTAAACATGTAAGGTGTAGGAAATAGATGGTGCATCCACCAGGTTGGGATAAAGATGGAGGTGCACGGCTAAAAAAGTTTAGGAACTGCTGCAATAGAGGGTTAAAATATGTGATATTTCATGAATATTCTATAATCCAAGTTGGCTCCAGCCCTGTGAGGACATAATATGCTAATTAGATGGGTAAATTTAATCCCTACGTAAACTTTGGGTCATCTCTCTCTCATCACTTTTATGTTATAGTCTTTTGAAATGAAGACGTCACAATTGAATGTTTTAGAGAAAAAAAAACCTCCTTTGGCAGCTAAATGGTTAATTTAGCACCATCATGTTACTGATAACTTCTTTTTTTCTCCCCATCCCTCCCACAACTCCATCACTGCATAATAGCTCATCAAAATAGATTTTTCTTTTGATTTCACACACAAAAAAGGCTCTCATTGCTATTCCTCTTGAGTGTACGTTGCATCAGAGTTTTGTCGCATGTTCATTTCAATTTTGTCTCAGGGATGGGGACTTGACGTGCTCATCAAATACTTATATATGCACACAATGGCAGCCGTTCTCTGCTGCTGTCTGCTGCAGGTGCAGTGGAGACTCCAGGGATAGGGCAATGCATTTCCATAGAAAAAATATAAAAAAGCTGTGTGTGTGTTCCCAGGTGCAGTCTCAATCAGACTATAGCTGCTGTGTGTGTTTCTTTGTAGCATCACAGGTCGTTATTCAAAGGCTAAAAGGAGCTGGAGGAGCAGTCGTGTGTGTGACTGACGTCTTTTTCGAGGAAGAAAAACAGAACGGTGAAAAAAAGACAGAAGCATAAATAGTTTTCGCTTTCGTAGTTTTCAAGCTGTTATTTACAAACCACTTGTTTGCGGCTCCACTCGGCTACAAATTACACACTGTGCTCAAATGGTGCCGTGGTAAAGGTTAGCTGTGACTGAGTAGCGGTTAGGAAATAGAAATAAATGTATTAATGCGTGTCAACACTCTCCTGGCGGTTACCTCCTCCTTATTATGTATTCTCATGCATGATTCTCTCTCCTGACTCCAGGATTTTGACCCCGGTCTCGGGTATTGCCCCCATAAATCCCATGATTCCCGGCTCCCCCCCCCCACACCCTCCCAGAACGTGCTAGTTGTCAAGGAGATGATCCTCCACAAGAGCTGCTGCCTGTTTCCTCACATTTCCAGTAAGTTTCACAGTAATTTATCACTGCTGTGGTAACATTTCTGTATAAACATTGCAACACGGCCCGTCTTCTGCGAGCATGTTTTATTTAGCGATGCGGTGAGTGTGCAACATCCATGACTTCTATCTCTGATCTCATGCTCACACACTCACACTTTGAGCTGGGAATAGAAGCACCTATTCAGCACTCAGTGGGAGTTTTCTTCACTAATGTCACCTTTAATGCTTCTTAGTACCTCTACCCAGCAGAGCGGAGCTGATTTGCATTCACATTTCATCAGTAAGGGGAGGAATTAAAGGAGGCCTGACAGTGTGTGTGTGTGGTTATGTGTGTGTGATGTCTGTGAATGTATAATTGGAGGAGTGACCTCTGTTGAACACATAACACTGTGCTGCTGTTTTCAATATGCCAGGCCAAAGAGGGGATGGACTTTATCCTCCTTGTTCCTCGCTCAGCTCACCCTTGACACATTATCCATTCTTAATCTCTCCTCACCTGCTTCCTGTCCTGCACCATATATGTATAGTCTCTGTCTGTCTCTCTGTCTATTATATACAGCATCTCCTCCTTTCCTGCAGCTTGTTTTAAGGGTCAAACCCAGTTAATTATGGGATCACTTCTGTGTCCTCCAGCTACCAGCTGCAGGTCAAAGGGTCTCTGTCAGGCCATGTCTGTTACATACTTATACATATTAAGACACACACACTCTCTCTCTCTCACACACACACACACACACACACACACACATCTGGGCAAACACACATGCTGTATGTTATGAAGTCTTACTACAGCTGTGAGCCCTGCACCTGGATTTGAGCGTCAGGTTGTGAAATAAATCATAGCATCAAGGTCTTTAAACTTAAATTAAAGAAAATTAAAAAGTGTGAGGGTAAAGAGGCAAAAACATGATTAAACATAAAACATTGATATTCTGAAAGAACATCCTTTTAAAGGGTTAATAGAGTACTAGGGCTGGAAAAAAAACAAATTCCGATTGATTTCCGAACTCTTCTTAAGTGTAAACATTAGTATTATGTTGTTTTAAAATGAGCTTGATCTTGTTTCTTTGCATTGTTTTTGACCATTTGTCATTTTCTGCAAATAAATGCTCTAAATTTCCATTTAGAATTTGGAGGAAATGCTGTCAGTAGTTTATAGACTCAAACCAAAATGTTCCTTTTGCCTAAACACACATCTATGAGTAGTAAAATCAGAAAAACAGATAATTTTGCAGTGGTCTTTTTGCAGTTTTTCCAGAGCTGTATGATTTACTACAGTTACCCTGAATCTGAGGAATTCACACTGCATCCTGCATCTGTGACCTACACGTTATTAATTGTTCAAAGTAAATTGGAAATGTGTAGTTGAGAAGAGGAGGCTGCACACAGCAAGGTCATATCATTCACTTCCTATATGATAAGGATCACGTAGAATTGACTTAAGTTCATCTACTATAAAAGGAGAAGAATCAAGATTCTCCATCTAGTTATGTTTGTGATTATGTATAGAAATGATCTTTATAAAGTGAATCCATGGAGGAAACGGGAGGAAAATCTTCTATTTTTCTCACTTATTTTGTTGTAATAAAGTCTTATTATTCAATTCAAGGAACAGCCTGATAATAAATTTCAGTCATAACAGGAAGTAGGCTTTCTTTCTTGTTAAATTATCTTTATTATTTAAAGCCACTGCCCCTGTGGGCTAATCACTATAGGAGATTCATGATGATTGGATTATTCTTTCTTTCTGGATGAATAAAAAGAGAATTTGTCCTGATATGTAACAGTAGATCAACTTAATTTAAACAGTCAATATCATATAAAGTTTAGCAATAGAGTTAAGAGACTCACGTTGCACCACTCACATAAAGGCCAGCGGTGAATTCTGGGCTCGGTCTGATGGGGGTTGTTATCTGCTGCTCTTTCCCTGCTTCCATAAAAAAATCCCCCCAAAAAACATGGAAGTGAAAAAATCCAGCGACCAGAGTGGGGCCCTACCCCCTAAATATCCATAAATGTTAATTATGGACATAAACCTGGTGTATTTTTAGCTTTGGACAGTGAGGACAGAAGTGACGGCAGCTCTAAAGGTGACCGGAGCTGTCTATGGTGCTGAAAAATAAAAAGTCATCAGGTTGCAGCTTTTCTCGCTGTGATTTGTTGGGTTTAGGTTTGTGCTGGAGACATTTGACATGAATTCTCTCAGTGTTTAGGTGTTAAGCATAATATTTTCAGTTTTCTATAGGCCACAGAAAGTAGGAAGAAGAAAAACGGATGTAAAAATAAAATCTGCCTCGCAAATGTTAAACTTAAAGTCACAACAGCAACGTTTTTTTTTCCCTCCCGCTAACTTTTCTAAAGATTTTAATTTAAAAAGTTAAAGGACTTCACATCTAAAGGCATGGTATAGATTAAATCCCTCTCCAGCCTTTACCCCATCTAGCCAGGATCGTCATGCCTCCTCTCTACCTCCTTTAAACCTCAATCTTATTTCTGTCCTACTCTGCAAAATGGCACATTGAATAGGTTTGAGGAAAAAAAAAGTCAATTATGAAGTAGAGAAACTAATATCCAGGAGGAACACTCACAGCAGACGCAGTCTGACCTCTTAAAGAACTTTCTGACAATGAGGACATTGCTATAAAAAAGGGCTGATAAATGAGGAGTGGTCATAATGTGGGAATTTGAACCAATGAGGCATATAGACAGTTACAGGACACCACTTTTTACCTCTCTTAACAGGTAACTATAAAGATACACTTATAACGGCTAAAAGAGAAGAAAGTAGAAGTAATAGAAAAAAGCTACGTCAGTATTTCCTGTACCTGTGTCTGTCTATTGAATTATAGCTTTGCTGTGAGTCGTGTGTGTGTTTCCATATATATATATATATATATATATATATATATATATATATATATATCAAGAGAATGACAAGAAACTAGATTTTTTCCAAAAAACACACACACACACAATAATATTATCCACCCGGCTACGTTAGTGAATTCTAAAGGCTGCTCACAGAGAATAGTCACTTGAGGAAATGTGGATATTCACCTATTTTTTGTATAAACATGGACAGGATTTATATTTAATTGTTGTTTTTACTGACACAACCTCCCAAGACTAATTTTAAAATTAAGTTTATGCAATTGGCCTCTGGTTATAAGTCTTATATTATTCCTTAATTTAATTCCCAGTTACCATATCATCATATATCAATAACGGCCTAAAATAACCTCTGCAAAATGAAATCTTTCCTTATGAGCACGACTTGAGCTCAAACTCCTCTTGTACACTTGCATCCTGTAAATAATTTACCAGAAGCCAAGTATTCCCTCCCTCTGGGAGGAACTTTCTTCCTGCTGTTCAAGAAAAAGCGTCTGATTTTAAAGGCGGCCTCATGTCAGATTGAGAACTCATCAGTTTCAATAATCCCAACCAGCCTGGATGCTGCTGTTAACCCTTTATTGCATGAAATATTACTCAGAAAAACTGTTTTTATTACTTAAAAGGGCTTAAATAATGGATATATTAAAAAATATATATGTGAGAAAACATGTAAACATAGTCTCAGGATAGTTTCATGCTATGTAAGTCAATGAGACTCCATTAGGTTGTTACACTAGGAATTTATCATATTTTATGGCTTATAAACTTAATTAAATTAAATGTAAAATAATAAATAAATAAACTTTACTAACCAGTAAGTTAAATGTTTTATTTGGTGACACAGACATGCTCATATGTCAAATGTCCTGGTCATGTGATCTCAAAAATTGTATGTCCTTCAAAATAAAAGCACTCTTTTCATGGCTAACTGTGAAAACATTGATTTTATATCACAGCATTTTAGATAAATTAAGATAAAGTAATCTTTGCCATATGGCAACACCAATTAATAGCAATGTGCTTGAATCAGGTTTTCACCTTTTAATAATAAAAATATAAATAAATAAAATTGCAGACAGAAATAAGTATCACACATTATAAATTAGTATGATTTTTTTCCTCACACGAGCTTCACAACTACTAAAAGGTTTCTTATTCTTGAATTCAAGCCTTTACTTTATTCTTAGATTCTGCAATTGTGTATATACAAAAATAAACAGCCAAGAAACTGAAGCGATATTAGACAGCATATCACAGGCAGGGATTTAGATGTGGCTCAGTGGGGTTTAAGGTTAATGCCACTCTTACTAAGAATGTAAGCACTAATGCTATTATTAAAGCACTTTGGATAAACGCATCAACCCTTCGGCGTGTTAAGATATAATGCTATTAAGCATCATGCTTGAACAAAACCTCCTGATTTCACTTTTCCCTCTATCTTCTAGTTTTCCACATTTCGCCTGTTTCAGTTTCCTTCCTGCATCATTTGGGTTTTCTTTGTGCTTCCTTTAAGGCAGAGTTAGCAACTTAGTCTTCAGAGGAAGTCGACCTATTCCCAAGATGAAAGACTCGTGATTTTGTTTCCCCCTTTTGAAAATTGCCTTCAACAATAGACAAAGAAGGTGTCAAGACAAGTTCTTTGAAATAACGAGACATTTCTCAGAAGCAGACAAAAAGAAGAGAAATGGCATTTAAATAACTGTATTTCAGGGCAGAAATTTGATGCAGCCATTGATTGACACGGATGGGAAAGACATTGGCCTCGAACCAAACACAGCAATTAAGGAGATGTTTTATTGGCTCACTGCTGAGTTTCTGCTGGGCTTCTTCTAAAGGGGTCACAGCATCATGAAGCTCCTCCACAGGGGAAAACCCAGGATGTCACCATGAAAGCGGACATGCATCTGTCTTTATCTGGGTTTTTAAAAAGCAGTTTTATAGTGTGTTTATATAAGAGAACAGAAACTATACAGTAACCTAACACCCTGCAAATATATGATGTATCTGTGCAGGCTGTTATTTTACCTGTTTATTTACAGCACTGGAAAGGGTGGACCCCATAAATGAGCAAAAAACTGGTCGGCCCCACGGGGTCAAAGGTCTGTGTGTGTACACCACTGGTGAAAAGTGTTAGAACAACCATTTATCAGTTTTTCTATAAATTGTCCTAGTTTAATGTTGATGATGTGACAGCCCAGAGGTAGGATGTGGATTATGTTGCTGTAGGATGAACTCCTGACTAACTAGGTCTAGATCATGGGGTTCTGCTTAGCTCTAGAGCTCTAGTCCTAGAAAAGACCCAGACATCAGGCTTCATCCATGCTGATATACAGACGGGGGTTAATTAACCAGAGAAACTTGGTTTATTTAAGTCCATTACTGCAGAAAAGATGGATGTCTAAGTTGTTAACTATTACTTGATTCCTGGAAATTGATATCTCTCTTTTTTGTACCATTTAAATGTCCCATATTCTACAATTTCCTGTTTTTTATTGTGAATTTTTAAGATTTAAAGCAAAGATCATCTCAGTATAGTTTTCCACTTCTTTTCTCCAGCTTCTTTCTAAGCCTCTCCTCCTCCTCTTTAAATGGCTGTTGGTGGTGACTGTATAGTAGTGACATCACAACTTCACATAAGTAATGACTGCTTGTTTTAAGGCTCAGTTTCTGAATACAGGCTGTGTATGTTTCTCTGTGGATTGAGTGTTTTTTAAACATGGGACAGTATTAATACACTCTCTGCTGTCATATATACAGTAAATATATATAGTCTAATAAATCTATTGGAATTAAACTGATTAAATTTCAATAAAAATGTAAAAAATGTGTGTTCTAAAACTTTTGAACTGTAGTGTGCGTGCGTGCGTGCGTGCGTGCGTGCGTGCGTGTGTGTGTGTGTGTGCGTGTGTGTGTGTGTGTGTGTGTGTGTGTGTGTGTGTGCGTGTGTGTGTGTGTGTGTGTGTGTCTCCTCCACCTCAATCACAACGTGCAGCTTCTTCTTCACTGACCTTTAAGTTAACAGCACAGTAACTCACTCTCTTCTGTCCTCTTTGTCTTTCTCTCTGTTTCATCTTTGACTTTGATATTAATGACATACTTTTTGTAGCTTTTGTGACATTTAAATTACATATACTACTAAATCATTTTAAATAAGGTCAAAATATCGATTTTATTTATCATTTCTAGATGTTTTAGAAATTCTAAATTAATGAGGAATATATTAATTATCCTTTCCTTTTTCATGCTATACACTGATTATACACATATATTATATATGAGAATTTTAAAGTGTCAATCCATTTCAGAGAAATACTGTTTGATATCCCATGAACCCAAAACGCCGTCCTCAAATTGCTCATAAACTCACTGTCAACATTTTTAATTAAACATCTGATTATTTCACCCCTAATGAACAATAGTTGATGGCAGTAATACCTGGTAATATATGTTATATATGGGTAATATTGACCAGTAGCAGCAGCTTTCATTGCCTCCCATCTTCTTTACTTAATCTCTCACTCCATGACTCCCAACAGACAGAAACCCATTATCATTGTTGCCCCTTTAATGCTGAAAACCTACATTTCATTCACTGCTTCAGGGGGAATTCTTATGTGAATGTTTTTAATGGTCATCAATTCCTCAGGCTTTCCTTCTCCTACGCTTTTTCATCTATGGCAGCCTTGTCTGTCTGTAATTACACTCAAGTAAAAGACCAAAGATGCCCTTCAGAACCCTCCCATCCACTGTATGTGCCTACGTTTCTAAAAGAAAAAGCAGCCCTCTATGGATTCCAGTCTCCTTTTCAAAGCCAAACATTTGGTAATGCAGTCACATCTACCGGTGTAATCTAGAAAAGAAATGTTGTTTTTAAACACAGGCTTTTATGAAGCAGAGAAGGCTGCTAAACGCCAGATTGTTTTACGTGTCCTTTTATATCATCCTCCTGTCTCATCAGCCAAACTCTTGTCAGAAAGTGTAATTTAATGCTGAATCGTGCATTGAACAGCAGCATGTTTTAGCTGACTGCAAAGTAAAGCTATCACCTTGGTTCTGTCCCAGAGTCCGTGTGTGTGTGTGTGTGTGTGTGTGTGTGTGTGTGTGTGTGTGTGTGTGATCAGTATGCGAGAGAGCGAGCGGCCCGTGAGTATGTGCATGTCCCGGTTTTAATGCCATCATCATCTCCAAGGTTGGGGGACGAAAGGCGTTTGGGCCGCGTGCCAGAGCAAGCTGTGACTTGAGGAGGACAAAGCCATAAAGCAGGTTTGATGTGTTTTACCATAACTTAACAGACTCTACGGCACTAAAGCTACAGGAGTGGATAATGGCTCCTCTCGGGCCCATCATTTAAAATTTCACGTCCAACCTTTTGAGTGCAGAATGAAAAATACACTGTTTTTTTTTTTTTGTTTTTTTTTCCCCCTAATTCAGGAGATGATTGATGGGAAGCCCAAAGATTCAGGCCACAGCTGTAGAAAGAGATTTTTCGTTGCTCAAACTGTCCATGAATGAGTTCTGGGTTTGAAGTGCTGCTACTTTTCACATTACTGCTGGGTCCAATTTGTTCTGTCAGCGAATGTCACTGTACTTTTTAAGGATTTATTTGGACACTTTGAGCATCTACATATTGAACTTTTTAAAGGTCTCATACTATAGAAATTACCATTTTCATGTATTTTTAAAACTCTAGATGAGGTTTAGGGGATTTGATATAAACTGTCCCAGGTATTAAAAAAGTCTTCACAACTTGGATTTAGAAACTTTCACAGCTTGTTTTTACTTTCAGTGTCAATGTACATTCATAATCTACAGAAGCAATATCGATGAAATGCTGCAAAATAGAAAGTTTAGCTGCAAATGCTGCAAAGTTGAAGGTTTAAATATATACTACCGTTCAAAGTTTGGGGTCACCCAGACAATTTAGTGTTTTCCATGAAAAGTCACACTTTTATTTACCACCATGAGTTGTAAAATGAATAGAAAATATAGTCAAGACATTGACAAGGTTAGAAATAATGATTTGTATTTGAAATCATATTTTTTTTTCTTCAAACTTTGATTTCATCAGCTGTGCTAACATGTTAGCATCAAGGGTTTATCATCCATTAACACATTGTTCCATTAGAACATTGGAGCCTCTATACACCTATGTAGATATTGATGCACCAAAAAACAGACATTTGCAGCTAGAATAGTCATTTACTACATTAGCAATGTATAGAGTGGATTTCTGCTTAGTTTAAAGTTGTCTTCATTGGAAAAAAAGTTCCTTAGGACATTTCTACGTGACCCCAAACATGTTAGAGATATTGTTAGCACCAGTCCTGATTATACTACTATGTTAGTGATAGATATAAGGGGAAGAGAATGCTCTAACGCCAAGCTAACATGGCTACAGGCTAATATCTGACATCTAACATCTTCAGCACCTTGTTCCTTGCATCACAGAGGAGGTTAATGCGCTGCCACGTTTCATTCACCTTTAACAAGGAACTGCTAAAACTCAAAAGTAGATAAAGTTGAATGTAGATGTTGCTGCTTGTGTTCTGAAATGTAATGTGTAACCAAGGTTAGCAGGCCATTTTTTTCATAGTTATATACAAAACCTATATAATCCATATCTCAGTGGGGTTCTCTTTTCGCTGCCAATGGTCGGCTTTACTTGTCCAGGTGAATGCCAGCCTAATTGGTAGCTTTCAGACCAAGGAGTCAACTGCACAATTTCATTTGAATTGCACCAAAGGGTATGAAAGGCTCATTCATGACATTGATCTGTAAATGGAAAAGTTTTTTTATTTAAACCATTATAACTTGAAAGCATAATATTATAGCAAAAAGCAGCCAAAACCCTAAAACGCACCTTACAGTCGCACACAAAGCACACACAAACTAAATTAAGTTTTTATCCTGAATATATAGATTTGACGATCATGAAGCACAGTAACATGATAGCTTTCATCTTTATTCTACCATTTAGGGATAGGGTATTAACATCAAAGCCCAGGTGATTTAGCATCCATTGATTTTGCAGTTCCCTCTGTGCAGATTTAACCACTTATATCAAGCATGAAAAGCCTGAACTCTCTGAGATTAGGTCGGTCAACATTTATCTTTGTTCAGGCAGTGACGTCCTTCATGCCACAGACCATCGACATGAGCGGATCAACCCTTCTCTGGCCAGAAGGATTAGATTTCCACGTTAGAGACGGCAATAACACGAATATTAAAGTCATAGTCATATCAAAGGAATGTTGTTCCATGCTTATATTTCTACATTTCTATAAAGGTATGGTCATAGCAAATATTTTCTTCAGTATGATTTTGTCAGTATAACACAGCAGACTCCTGCTTAAAAGCATGTCATTAAGAAAAAGCGGAAAATATGTGGAACTAAATGCATTACAAATGTCAAAAGACTGTTTCACCACTAAGAACTGAGGATGCCATTTCATTTGATTTCTCCAGTAATATCCTTCATCAAATATCCAGCTTTCATTTGTGTAATGTGGCTAAAATGTGTTCATTTCATTTTGAGCCATTTTCAACCACTTGGTTTCATGCATTGATGGACATTCTGCAGTGTTTAATCAGGCATTTTCACTCATATTACTCTGGACATTCCGAAGCACCACGGTCTGACAAAGAAAAGCTTTAAATCCTCACATTTAAGAAGTTAAAAGCATACTTAAATTATTCAATTATAAAAATGGTTGCCAATTTTCGACCAACCAAATCATTGATTGAGCAATTGCACTTAAAATCAGATCTGACAAGATCTTTTTTTTTCTTCCTCCACAAGATTATGATGTTTGGAAAGCAGAGACTTAGACTCTTAGAGCGCACATACTTTCACCAAGGCCAATGGGTAGACCTTTATCTGACCTGCAAAGAAATCCCATTAACAACCATTAACATTACATTAACGAGCAGGAGCTATGAAAACATCATGCACATTTAACCCGTAACCACCAAGTTTCATGAACATTTCTGTAAATACAGGAGAAAGAGAACATTATTGACTCCTTGGGACATAAAGAGCATTGGAAAGAGGATTGAATCCATATGTCTTCACTCAATATAACATCTCTTATAAACGGGTCTTTTCATGTAGCAGTGATCCCTCATGATTGAAACTTGACTCAAAATCAAAGTTTGTTGTTCCAGTGATTGACGACCATGTCCACCTGTTGTTTCTGGACTTCTTTGAGCACATCAGTGATACTGTGTGAGCATCTGCTCAATAATATTGTCTTAATGTTTGAAGACCTCCTGCCTTCGCTACTGAACAACTCATCTTGGAGGTCTTACATCCAATTACCGGCCATATCCAATTTGCTCTTCTCTGGTAGTGTACCTTTTACTAAAACCAACTCCTATTTGAGACCTTGTTAAATTTTTTCTTACCACTAGATAAGGAAAGTTTCAAATGTGCTGTGAAGTGGAATACCCAACAAACCCACAAACCTAAATTCTTCTGTATAAATAGTTTTTTATTGGGGATAAAGGTCAGAGGATAATGACTTTCTTTCTTATACGCCTGAAAAATACTGAGTCAGTAGAGACGGCTTGTATTGTGAGTCCGTTGAAGTCGGTGCAGCTGGCCTTTGCTCAGTGTCCCAGCACTCCTTCACCCCAGGTGCAGGAAGAACGATGAGCTGTTAACCTTTACTCTGATGGAAATTAAAGGTCTGATATCTATCAGTCAGCTTCACAAGCCTCACACATCCACCCGGGACTCTTTGACAGAAGCATGAATAGATAGAGGGATGGATGGACAGATGGATGGAAAGTTGCTGCACTCCATACTGATTGTTTGGATGGACACTACATACACAGTCAGGAGGCCAGAAGAAGACTCCACTAATTTCATCATGATGCTTTCTTGTAGGCATTCACATCCCTCATTGGTGCATCGTTCACAGAAACCAGGCTAGTGGTGCATTTCTGCTGCTTTGACTGAACTGGTGCAGTCAAGTTATTTTTATTTGTATAGACTGAACATCATACATCACAAATATTCCTCTAGGGGCTTTAAAATCTGTTCAGCAATGCAACATCCTCTGTCCTTAGACTTTGTTAAGTAATATATTGTAAATGAATCCTCTACTGTGTAAACGCTTAATAGATGTAGATTCCTGCCGTGTAGTTTTGATTTTTTTAATCTTGTTACCACGCCAACAGCTGCTATAATCCGACATGATCAGGCCATATCATGCTTTAATTATATTCCTTACAGTAATTGAGCCCACATTCCTCTATTTACTTACTTTACTACATTACATTAGCAATAGACTTGTCTTGTGTCATCTTATCTTACTTCTCTACACAAGTAGTCTAACAATGTGCCTGTCATTTGGTGATTCAGTTAGCTCTGTGCCTCTCAGCTAACATTTACAGCTGCTTTTACATATTAGTCATGCTTATAAGGCCACACCACTTAACAAATGAATTTACTCACACTTAAAATCCTTTGACCAATGGGATTCTGCTTGAACTGCTGCTTGGGGAAGAAGAGGTCCTACTGCTCGTTATGTGATACCAGCTTATGTTTGTTTGTTTGTTTTGTTATTATTATTATTATTTTATCTCCATCCACCAGCTTCTCCTGCACAGATGCCTTAAATCTCTCTGTGTGAATTGTTGGCCATATATTCCCACTTCACGAAGCTCATTTTAAACGCCAAGCACTGCAAAAATACCTTCTGCATTATTTAATGTGTGTGTGCGTGCATGCATGTGTGTGTGCGCGTGTGAGATTTCATCCACCTCTTCCCTACAGTAAGGAAGGCACTATATATAGTCCATATATTAGTCAGATGACAGACCTTTGTAGCTTCCATATAAATACGACTTCCCATACAGTGTGGTGTCTTCCCCCAAACACACACACACACACACACACACATTAATGTAGCCTTGGCATACTCAGGTCTGCCCTTATGAAATATTAAAGCAAACCAAGAGCCTTAACCTGGGAAAAAAATGAGTTTATTTCTTGGTTTGTGATTGCACACCATACTGTCACAGCATTCAGATCAATTAATGAAATATGTGTGATTATACCTCGTACCCATCAACAGACAGGGCACCTTAAGTGTCAGGTGGGAGGCTGTGGGTTATGCTGTGGGTTATCCAGGGCTGTTGCTGTAATTAGCGCTCATACTCTTGCACGTACAAGGTGTAAAGCTCCAGAGTCTCGCTCAGGTAATGTCAGTCTGGGCGTCTGTTTGCACACCTTGAATGTGGCTGGAATAACAGCAGGTCTAACTTGTCTCATACCTTATTCTGTCTGTGTTTATCGATGTCTTACAATAAACAGTACAATTTCAGGTTTGTTCCCCAAACACTCCTTTGCATGTTCAAATGTTTTAAACAATGGTTTTAAAAGTAATAATAGTAGTTATAGCAATGATCTATATGTATACATAAGGCAAATGAGATCCAGCAGACTGGTAAAAAAGAGGCTGATTTTGGACATATTCTGAAAAAGTGGTGTATTGAACAATTTACTGGCTTCTACAAAACCAGCAACTGGACCAAACCACTTTGAGGAAAGGGGGGGGGTCATAGTTTATCATGTGCATGTCTTTTTTTTCAACATTCATTCATTCATCTTCTTTACCCACTTATTCCTCATATGTTTCGCCATGTTGCCGTCTCTTTTAATCAATAAAATGTCACTGCTCTCTGCCATGTCCTCTGTTTTCCCTGCATCTCTACAGCTCATCAGTTTCTCACCGTTTTTCCCCATTTTCTTCCATCTTTTCTCAAACCCTGTCCTTGGTCTCCTCAGGTTACCGCATCCATTTGGCTCCAGCAGAGACAGTAAAAGACGACCTTGATGAGTGGCAGCAGCGGCCAGAGTGGAAGTGGCAAGATGGAGGAAGATCGCCTCAGGCCGCGCTCGCTTCCTCCCAACGTCCACTACTCAGAACATGAGTGCAGCCGCTGGGAGACCAGATCAAAGGTTGGTAGACAAACATGCCTACAAGTACACTTGTGCATCCTGCAGGCAATAAGGGTGGTCAACTGGACATAATGATGAAAGCGAAACTACTACTCGCTACTCGGCTATAAAGAGAAAAGAAAAGCAACAAATCCAACCATTTGAGAAGTTGGAACTAGTAAAAATCTGCTATTTTTACCAGCCATGACCAAAATATCTGAAAAACCATTGGAGAGATTGATGTGACGTGAAAGATAATAAACCCTAATGCCTTTGCTGATCTCCTTCCTCTCTTTTGTGTCCCCATGATGTTGATATTGAGTTTTGAGTAGAGCATCATGGAGCCACTATATCGCTGCAGCAGACTCAGCTGCTAGATAAACAACTTAAATTATAAATTAATTCAATAATCAACATGTTAGTTGATTTACTACAACTATTACTTGATTATTCGCCCTTTAATCATCATCGTTTCAGCTTCAATGGGAATTGAAAAATTGACACTTGATGTTTTACAAGCTGGAAGAAAATATGCATTGATATCGGTGTTAATTTTGTCAGAAGAGACTAGACAAAATATATCCAACAATGTTTTTTGATGAGACTAAGAAGAAATTAACATGCATCTTTGTGAAGAGAGGTGAGTGAAGAGCATCCACCAGTGCTGTCGGCACTAAATGCAGCGACGCAGCGAGTGCTTCTCTGGTAAAACGTGCTGCCAATCATTAATTATTTCACCTGTTAACCTATGTTTTAATACGTGTATTCCTGCCTGATACACACTGAAAAGTATGTGTTAATATGTATATTTACCTGCCTGTGCAAAAAGTAAAATTTTGTGTGATCTTTGGCGTCAGTAATTTACCGATCTTACTTCATCAGCAGGGTTTTTGGTTCACATTGGTGGTTTATTAGTATGGCACGGGCCATAGATGTTAACTCTTTGCAGCTGATGATTGAGTAAAACCAGGATTAGCCTCAAATATTTAGAATTTTACTCTGATAAACCTGAAATAAAACACCTGGACCTTTCATCAACTAAAATGTGACTAAACAAAAAAAGACTAAATATGACTAAAAGTAATATGGGCATTTGACACAAGACCAAGACTAAAACTAAATTGTAAAATAGCCAAAATTAGCACTGATTGGTATATATTATGGTATATCATAAAATGGTGTATCATCTGATTATTCACCAGACAACATGGGCTTTATAAACAGTTGCTATAGAACATTTCTAACACAGTGCTCACCTTTACTGTAAACAGCAGAGACATTTGGCGATGGCTGTTTACCAAAGTTATTTATAGGAATGACTGGAGCTGATTGATTTTACCCCAAACTCTATTTAACCTCCTGCTCTTTTCTATTCAGCGTGTATGATCATTTTCATCCTCAATCATTCTGTACCTTTATTTTATCCGTCCTGTTCCTTCTCTCCCAAGATGATGGTGTTCTTGAAGTTATTTTCATCTCATCATCTTCATGTCCTCATTCTTTCTTCCGCAACACTCCTGCTTGTGACCCGTGGAAGGCCCTGCTTACAGTTTTATAGATGATTCTAAGACAGCTGTGCAAACTGTGAAGTAATGCAAGAACACAGATAAGATGTAATTTCAGCTTTGAACTTTGAACTGGCTCATTAAGGTGTTTTCTTATTTTATTGCACCATAATACACAGTCCAGTTTCCATTGGAAACTGCTGACAGCTTATGTTTCTGCAAATCAAGACTTATCAAGACTTGGTGAAGTAGTTCAGAGGATGTTCCTCCTACGTTTCACTTCTCTAACAGGAGGAAGGTTGGATTAATGGATGGTTTAATGGAGACTCAGTCACGGCATTTTACTGCAGTTTATTCAGACATTTTATCTGGACGTTTATCCCATCATTGCTCGTTTTAACAAAAGAAGCATGATGACCTTTGAAGGTCCTATATTTTCACTTTTTTGGGCTTTATTGGAAGTTGTGATATCACTAACAATATATTTTGTGGTTTTAATAATGAAAACTCATGTCATTATAGTTTAAAAGCAAAGAACAGGCTGTTTTCTGTCTGTTTCCTTAATATTAATGAGCCTCTCCTCTGATTGGTTGATTTGGTTGTGGGTGGTGACTGTATAGTTTTGACATAGTTTCTGAGTATATGCTGCATAGTATTTATAGAACAAATAGACCTTCTCATGATCAAAAAATAAATTATTAACACTCACTCCACCAAATGGGCCCAGAGGGTGATTTATATTCCCTATTTGACATAAACTAACTTGTCCTCTATGATTTTTCAGTAAGTTTGACTATAACTGGAACAAAACTTTCTGCCTGAAACACAATAACCATTTGTACTCAGAGCTGTCGCTCCTTTTCTTCAAAGAAATGACCAAAATCCTACCACGTCCTGAGTTCACAAATTGTGTCTTGACACAGGGAATTGGCTCTGGCCTCCCTCCACCAGTCACAGAATCAGGATTTTACCTCAGCGTCTACAGGTTGAGGAGCATGTGGAGATCTTTGATTTCCTCCGTCCTCATCATGCATTCCTGCACCTGGTAAACTATTTATTCTATGTCGTCCCCCCAAGAGAACAGCACTGCATCCCACAGAATTTACCTTTCAGTTATCGCGCAATACTTGGGTAAACTGGTGCCATCGACCACGCCACGCTACAGTAATTCCCATGACACACTGCAGTCCGCCGTTTCATCACAGGTCACCGCTCTGCAGTATACACAGCACATTAAATGCTGAAAATACCCAGAGAGTAGTAAGCACTATGACATAAATGTGCTCTTCACACGTACATTTACACACAAGTTCCGTCTCTCTCACTAATACATACACGTTATTTGATATACAATGGAGATATAATCAGTGCAGCAGCTAGTGACATTGTAAAAGTTCACTGTAGGACCCAAATAAAAATAAACTCTCCTTCACATGTGATGGCAGCTGTAAAACGGATTATTTCTATAAAACAATGCTGCTGCTGCTGCTGCTGCTGCTGCTGCTGCTGCTGCTGCTGCTGCTGCTGCTGCTGCTACTGCTGCTGCTGCTGCTGCTGCTGCTGCTGCTGCTGCTGCTGCTGCTGCGTTTCAGTCCCTTTACATTGGTATATAAATATAATGTTTACATGGCCTTGTTTCAGATCTGCTAAGGGATTCTCATACTGCAGATCTGGTGTTGACGACTGTCCCTGAAGAGTGAGCGGGGGACGTCATTATCATTATTTCCTCAGAAATAGCATCAGGAAAATGGTGACAAGCATGAAAGAGAGCAAACACAGTTCTTTGATCAGTGTGGGAAGTTAATTTAAAGATCCCCCAAGATCTGTATTAAGATATAATTACCACTTTATGCAACCTTATAATGGCAGACGCTTCCTCCACCCTCATTAAAAATCCAGAATATATAAATATGCAAAAACGACTTTACTGTAAACATAGCTGTTCCACTTCAGCTCCTTGCCATTCAGACTTTTGTATACTGTGTTTTTACTGGTCATGTTCATTTTACTCAGGATAAAATGACGATTTAACAAGCTTTAATGATGGAGGCTGCTTCAAGAAGCAAGAAGAAGCTACAACCATGATTCTAGAATACGTTTCTGCCTTTAGACTATAATGTATTATAGTAATTTAGTCTCACAAGTTATACTATAATAATAATTCAATATACAGTGCTGTGCACATCAATTAGTTCGATAAATATGTTGCCAAATATAAAGGAAGTTCCAGGATCTTCAGAACATTTACTACATCTCAGGTTTCAGAAAGTCGTCAAAACTGGACGTTGGACATTATTTACGTTCAATAAAAACTCCAACTCCAGGTAATGTGAGTTTAGAGTTTCACTATGGAATGAAAGGACAGTTTAATCCAGATTTAAAATTGTCTAAAGTCATTTTGAGTCATTTTATTCTTTAATGTTCTATAAGTAACACACAACATTCTATGTATGTCCACAATCATCCACTGTCAAGACCTTTTTGATTGAAATGATTAATAAATATAATAATCTCTGTATTTTATAAAGATATAAAACAATGTTTAATCTTTTAATACGCACATTTATTCATGTTATTATTATTGTTTATTGTTATTATTCACAATTCTATTTACATTCTGCTTTTCAGCACATATTGTTTTTTTAATTATGTTAATATGCAAGCATGTTTCTTTCAATTAACATATTTTTCAGTCTATTTAGAAATAAATGAAGACGAGAAGAAAGAAACCAACGATAAATGAGGACATGTTTGGTAGCTATTTAACCAAATTAAATTAGTAAATGTCTATGAAGTAGCACTAAAATGAAGTTTAATTTGAATCCTTTATAACGAGTTCCAACGGTGGAGCCAATAACCTTCACTTACCTCGCCCCCAACCAGGATTATTTCTTATCCTGACGACGTTTAACTCCTGCTGCAGCACAAAGGTGCGACCCGTATCTAAGGTCTGTTCTATTTACTGGAGTAATGAGGAACGTTAATATTGCATGAGAACCTTATGGTAATGGGTATGCTAATTAGTCAGGCCCCCAGGTGTTACCGGGGAAACGGAGTTAGCATGAAAAAGAATAGTCTTATTGTTGTTTCAATTGCAAATGACGATGGTATGAGCTAACGCACAAACATAAGGTCCGGTTTAATTGGAATAAAACAGCAGTGGAGTGATAACCAGGCTGAGGTTTACATGATATTAGCAGAAATCTGAGCTTCTGATATCACAGAAGATGTTGTTTCTTGATGTGCTGATGAAAGAAGGAAGAAGTCTTCTCATGCATAAAAAGGATTTTATTACAAAAAGAACAGAATCTGAGAATCTGGGAGCGTCTCTGAGATCGACCCACAGGACATCCTGTTATCGAGACAAGTACAGAATATGACTTTTAACCTCTGACCTGGGTTTAATATTTGACCAAAAGCCAACACGGATAGATAATACATTACAACATGCTTCTGTTAAAAGGAGGAAATTATGAATTCAATTTGTGATTTAATTATTATCCAAACACAGACACAGTGTCCTTATGATAGTTCTCTATGACCCACAAGGGAACAAGTGTGGTTTTATATGATGGATGTGGTTAGGTAGTCACCCTCAATCACATCATCAAATCTACAGATACATAAGAAATAATTTCTATTAAAATAATGACCTATGTAACATTAAAGAATCATTAAAGATCCTGGAACTTCCTTTTCTTTATTTGTTTGGCTACTTGTTTATTGAATTTATTGATATGCACAGCACTTTATATTAAATTTAGACTAAATTACTATAAAATATTATAGCCTAAAGCCTCGTTTATTCACCAGTAGAAATTGATTCAAGGATCATGTTCAGAGCTTCCACTGCACCATAGAAGGTTCTTGAAGCAGCCGCCATCATTAAAGCTCATTAAACTGGCATTTTATCCTGATTTGGGCAAAAAATAACATGGCCTAAGTAAAATGTCCATTGTCCTATAGGACATAAAGAGATTAAGGTGGTTTTACCAGACGTGGCAGCATCATCAAGAGATGATTTGGCTGAAAAAACCTTAAAAATGACATAGGCCATTATCTTAATGGGATAATAATAAAAAAAACACTCAAAGGTTATGTTTTGAACATTTATTTGGATTATAACAAACGATAAAGTATCATTTAATTAACACAGACGCAATAATTAGAAATAACAAAATGTACTTTTTGCAGCTTGTTCATCACGTTGCTCTGGTTTCCTCCTGCAACTGCTGGCAACACGTTCTCTTTTTGCATCTTATCTGACGTGATGAAACATCAAAATGCATGACATGAACAGGACGAGGCAAACTCTGAACACTTAGAATATTTGAATTGCAGACAACAACAATGGTGAAGATCCGTCGCCTGAGATAAGTCTCCACGTCGTCCTGCTTGGTGAATATTTAGCATCCTGTTTGTATTGATACCTGCGTTGTATCTCACACTGAAAGGGCAGGTTGAATCGGGTCAGAACCTCCCAGGACTTCCTCTTTCTTTGCTTCTCTATCGCTCTACATCTGCGTATCTCTCCGTCAGCCTCTTGCACGTCGCCGTCCTCCCTCTGATTCTCTCTCATTAAAGGCCATCTGCATCCAGCACAATAATCCATACAAACACTTATTTCTATTCATGAGTTTGTCTTGCGCTCGCTGTGGTTCCGCCCATGCAAATGTCAACAGTGAGATTGGTCTCCATAGGAGGCGGTTTTTACACGCCATCTGTGAGCAAAACAAAGCCATATTTACTATAGGCTCTGCTTTCGTCAGCCGCTCAGACTGCCTCCCAGAGACCAAGATTATTTCGTGCTTTCACTTCCAGCACCGTGAATAGACCTGCTATTATCTCAATATCGTGCCTGTTTCGATTCCTCACATGTTTTAGTCACGTAGACAGACGTCTTAGTGGTAAAGCGACAGAAAACAGATTGGGAATAGTGAGACTGGTCAAGGTGAGGAAGAGATTTCAGTCGACTGGATGTACAGCTCTGGAAAAAATAAGAAAATAAGAAACCACTACATTTCTTTTTTCAGAAATCAGCATCTCTACATGTATTCCAGCCATTCTATTCCAGCACCGGCTGAATTCTAACACACCTCATTCTGCTTAAAGAGGAACCAGGAGTGGAATAAATGGTAAAGACTGTGGAGAGCATGAAAGCTGGAATTAAAAAGTGCAATTATGTTGTTTTAAAATGCATTTGATCTTGTTTCTTTGCATTGTTTAAAGTCTAAAAACATTGGATCTTTTTTTTGCTATTTTCTGCAAATAAATGCTCTAAATGATAATATTTTTATGTGGAATTTGGGGGAAATGTTGTCAGTAGTTTATAGACTCACACAAAAATGTTCCTTTGGCCCGAACACATACCTAGAACTTATTTTTTCCAGAGCTGTATAATATTTCATTTGTAGTAGCAAAACTATCTCTCCTTACATCAGTTTGCTGCAGACTGTGAAGCAGGTGAAGGAATTCTTCTTTTTTTTTCTCCTGCTTATATACGAGGAGGGACACAACAATCCACACAACTGTCATTTTGAATCTTTCAGCAGTACCTTTCTGTCCGTTTTTAAAGTACTCTCCTTGGGCTGCGATGCATTTGACACAGAGCTTCTCCCGATACTTTAGTCGTCTGGTGTCAGCGTATCCAGAGACTCTGCTATTATTCCTGGATATCTCTGATAGTAGCGAATCTTCTCCCTTTCAGTCCCAATTCAAGTTTGGCTGAGCTGTAGGCATATGCTGCCTGGCAGCAAATCTGATAACTGCACCCTACTCCTGTACTACCAATAGTTTCTTTAGGTCCCTCTTCATGCACCAACATATAAGGTTAATACTGTTGCATATAAATACACCACCGGAATATGGATTCCTGGTATTCAATATCATCACCCTATTAAAATAATGTTTTTTTGGTGAGTTTCTGGCCTAAATCATCTGTTGATGATGCTGCCACATAAAATCACCTTAATCCTGAGTTGAGAGAAGAGGGTGATTTAGCCTATTTTTTTTTTTTGCCTAAATCAGAATAAAATTCTTTGATTCAGGCAATTTAACAAGCTTTCCTGATGGCAGCTGCTTCAAGAAGCAAGAAGAAGCTCTAAACATGATTTTTGAATCAATTTCTACAGGATTATTATTATAAAGGCTATAAATAAATTAATAAATGTAGCCAAATATAAAGAAATCCTTCATTAAACATGTGTCATCACTGAAAATTTGCCAGAAGAGCTGGAAAAGTGATGAAATAGGGACCTGACATTAGTTTAATTTAACTCCAGGTTGATGTCAGTTTAGAGTTTTCACTATGGAATAAAAGGACAATTTAATCCAGGTTTAAAGTCACACTAGAATCTTCAAAACTTGGCCTGAGTCACTTTATTCTTTAATGTTACATAAGTGATATACAACGTTCACAGTCAACTACTGTCAAGACCTTTTTTGATTGAAATGATTAATAAATGTAATATTCCCTGCATTTAATAATAGTTTTTTTGTGTTTTTGCAGATACTAGGTGGATTATATGCTTGTAAAACAGGAAGTTATGCAGCATCCTCTAAACAAATTCAATACTGCATCTAAAACCTTCATTTATGAAGAATGAATCCAATAATTTCTGTAAGTGTAAGAATGTATAGTGTGATTCACACAGCAGTGTTCTGTGTGAAGTTTGGGCTTCATTTGCACCCTGGGGTGCTGCGACTAAAGTTGAGAGGTTTTGTGCACCCTCCTTTTATTATTCATGTATTTATTTATCCTCCTTAATATGCAACAGACTCTTCTGCATCATATACATGAGGCACCATGTGATTTTTCAGCGTTTCAACATTCCCTGCCCCTGAATGGTGAGCATTGAGTCGGTAAGGAGGTGGTCCCAGACCTTTCCTCCTCTTGTCAGTCAGCACTTGATGAAGTGCTGACCACCCAGTCCGCACCTGCTTCTGTTAACTGTTCAGGGAACCACGAGACCTTAGGACTGTGTCCCTCTTATCCGGAAAAAAAGGAGAAACCTGACCTCGGAGTGTAGCGACTACAATGGCCTGTGGCCGAGCCCTAACCACAGCTAGTTTCTGACATGTCTGGCTAGGCATGGCTGCTTTCCATCAAAAACATATAGGGGAGATCTCCGGGGTGTTTCGCTCTCAGAGGGATTGTTTCACAACTCAGTGCTTCCAGGGAGGAGGAAGAAGAAAAAAGCCTCCTGCTTAAAGCATCATCCCCTCCATAGTGGTGAGAGTTTTCCTGCAATCCTCCTGCCTTGGAAGAGAAAGTGTTTCCTAGTTTGGTTTGGGCTTTTATTCTTCCATCTGGCTCCCTCTGGTAGGATCAGACGCTAGAATAAATACATGGGGAATCTGCAGTTGGTTCAATTTGTCACAGATGGATTTTAGTTTGTTTTTTTTCTCTGTTTAAAATCCTCAAATGTAATTATGATTATAATTGATGTCTTCTCTGACAGAATGTTCTCTGGACTCTTACAACCGACTCGGAGTCACTCTAAATAGTTTTATCAATTCTAATTTATATTTAAAGTAAGTAAATCCCTCCCTGTGTTCTCTAAACATCTGTGCTAATTCAGCAATGGATTAAGTCCAGAATTAAAAAAAACAAAAACATATTTTGATTAATTTATTCAAATATGAATATATTTTAATTGCTTGATCTGGCTTTGGACATTAAATCAACAGAGTATTAATTATATTGATAAAAGTGTATTTTGATTCCACTAATTTTCTAAACGTATTCTTTTAAGTGCAGCAATTTAAAGTTGTTTCTCATGTTGACACCAAACATTTAATTTTGCAGCTACAGTACAAAGACTTAAGTTTGTGACCTATCGTGGCCTCATCATTAATTCCACTAATAGCAGTGCTGAAGTATCTTGGAAGGAGTGAGTGTGAGCAGAATCCTGAGGAAAAACCACAATTAACAAATGACAGAGACGTATAATTATATAATGTATAACACCACATATAGTAGATGTGAGTGACCACTCATGCTGATGAATGCATGTGTAAATGTCACATATAAATGCCCATTTTGACACTTGTATTTATTCACATGTGAAAGCTGTGCAGTGTATCTGCACATACAGCATATATATGAAAATATATATGCCACATATACACTACCGTTCAAAAGTTTGTAAAAATATAGACAGTTTTGTGTTTTACATGAAAAGTCACACTTTTATTTACCACCATGAGTTGTAAAATAAATAGAAAACATAGTCAAGACATTGTCAAGGTTAGAAATAATGATTTGTATTTGAAATAATCATGTTTTTCTTCAAACTTTGCTTTCATCAAGGTCAGTGTTGTATCTTCTCTAAGCAGCTACCACATTAGTAATGTATAGAGTGTATTTCTCTTCACATTTAGGCCAAATTGAGGTGCATAAACAGGCCATATAGGTCTCCTGTATTGCTTCTTTATATCCATATAAACCATATGTGCATATCCAAGACATGTCTCCTATATAGCTTATATTCTGGTCAAACTTATTGTCATATGTGATGCTCAGCTCTTGTTTTTTATTATAAAGGTAATAACTGCATATTTGTCGGAAACAGCAAGCAGCTGCGAGTAAAAATGATGATCCACATGGAACCTATATAAATATGTGTTTTATATAAGTTTTTAATATGTTTGACATATAAAAATTGGCTGTACATACAATATATTACAGCTGCAATGATTAGTTTATTAATGGAATTAGTTTCCGACTATTACATTAATTGTTATTTTGATCATCGATTTGAGTCATTTTTAAAAAGAAAATGTCTAAATTCTCTGGCTGCAGCTTCTCAAAACTGAGTGTTTCTAGTCTTCTATAATAGTAAACTGATGTAAGTGTGTTTTTATGTTCAGATGTGGTGTTAATGGTGTTTATGATCACTGTATTAGTCAGAATGTCTTTCAGGGACACTGTGAGAAGCTGCACTTCCTTAGAAAGAGAATGATGGTGCCAAACGTTTGCCTTCATTTACAACAGCAATTTATCAAACAGTGATTGCTGAAAGGTGTTTATTATTTGATCTATTTCATTAATTGTCAAATATTTGAGAATTATTAATCGATTTGAGTAATTTTTAAGAAGAAAATGTCCAAATTCTCTGGTTCCAGCTTCTCTTTCTAGATGATTATTTTTGATATTAATGATTTAAGACATTTTACGTTGAATCTTCAGCTTTGAGAAACAGTGATATTAGTTGCATCTCTATTGTATATGCACATACTGTATATATGTACCTATAGATCATATATCCTATGAGCTACATATACAGCTCTGGAAAGCTGGAATGGCTGTAATACATGTAAAAATGCTGATTTCTGAGAAAATGTCTTATTTTACCCAGAGCTGTATATGAGCTCACAAATACCTTTATATATAAAACAGCCCATTTCATATAAGGTATGTCACATATATTCAATATCTATCTTCAGAATGAAAGCATATATTCAAAATGTATAAGTTTATATAGGTACTTTCTGTGTGGGAGCACATAGAACATGATGGTATTCATGATACAAACTGTTGTACACTTGTATACATGTTCTACTATTTCCAAGGATAAACTAAGCCTCTGTTTGCTCTTTACTTTTAATATGGACACAGGCACCTTGGTGCAGAATGACAACATCAATATACCATAAACCAGCCTTGAGCTGATTCAATCTTAACCATAATCATATAAAGTATGCATCATATGATGGTGTCGACATCGAGTGGAACACACATATATATATATATATATACATATATATATATATATATATATATATATATATATATATATATATATATATATATATATATATATATATATATATATATATATATATATATATATATATATATATATATATATATATATATATATAATGAGTGATGGACATGAAATGCTGACTCTTCAGCTGTAGTATTCTAACTAAACAGTCTCCGAAGTACCGTGATGTTCTCTCCGGAGAAAGGAGGCAGCCAGTCAGCAGAAACTGTTTCAAAATAAAAGTTTATCTTGGCAAGTTATGAATGCTGAAGTATTTATGATTCTAAATGAACGAACGGCCTGGACATCTGCTGCTGTAGATTAAAAATTGATAACGCAATGACTCAAAATAATTAAGCTGCCAAATAGTACAATAGCTGCAAAAAAGAACATTTATTTTTTTTACCTTCTGTTCTCACTGCTGTTTGTTTTAAAATGTGGCGTTATGTAAATTAGATTATAATTATCAATATCAAAAACTTTCACGATAATAAAACATGAGTAGATTTTATTTCTCATCTGATTTTTGACTTTCCTGCTGCCAAATACTCTTTAATACAATTTACACTGAAAGAACAACATTGCAAATCCAATTTCCTGTCACCATGGAGAATACTTCTCTATCTACTGCAAAATTAGACTTGGTAATGGAAAATGTCAAGTGCCTTCTTGATGATGGTCCCATTGGATTGCTCTACATGATATTTAAATATGTGATTTTTCTATTGGTGACTCTGCACTTTGCATATTTAAAACAGTGAAATCCCTGAGTGTGATGTCTTATCTGAAACATTCTCTTCCAATTACATGCAAATAGGAAAGCAGCCATATTACTTTTCCTAAGCAAATAAAGAACTCTCATTGGCTCCAATAATAGAAGCAATTTTATTAGAAAACATCCATTTTTTCTTCAATAATGACGTTTTTAGAGTAAATACTGTGTAGGAGTGTATTATTGATGGATGTGTGCACAGACTCATCAGTCATCTATACATCTATAGCTGGTATGAAGCTGAAAATATTAAATTATATAAAAAAAACTTTGAGAAAATGAAAATACACAATGATTTATGTAGTTATGTATGTCGGGAAGTTTTAAAATATGTGGATTTAGGTATGTGATTTTTCTATTGGTGATGCTGCACTTGGCATATTTTAAATATCTGAGTATACTGTATTATATATAAAGAGAAAAAGCAGCTTTTTTTAGCCCTTGGTATTTTTCTTAAGCAAAGATTCATTCATTCTCTCATTGGCTCCAATATTAGAACCAGTCTCATTAGAAAACAGCCATTTCTCTTGATGTGTGTGTTAAGTACTGTGTGTTATTGATTTTGGTTTGTTCAGGCTAATCAGTCATCTATAGCTGGTATGAAGCTATTTATTATTATAATAAGAATCTAAAAAAGATATATATATAAGTATAAGACTGAGGGGATTTACGTTATGCATGCAGTTTTTAAGAGTGTAAAAAAATGGAAATTGAACAGGACCCCCACTGCATAATATTCTAATATACAGTGTGTTTGACTGTTTGACACAGGTGTCATATATAAACGTACTGTCGACACACAGCTCTTCTGTTCCCATCTGACTTCATTATTTCTCCTTTTGGCTCCTTTCTACCTGCCCTCTTTCTGTCTCTGTCTCTTTCCCTCCTCTACATCTACATATCCTTTCCCAACTGCAGTTGAACAGATTGTGTCTGAATCTCATGCTGCTTCCAAACAAAAGGCACGGCACCACTTCTCCAAAGCTCAGTGCAGGTTGTGCTTTGGAGAAGATTTCTCTTTGATTCTAACTCCTCTCAGTCACCAAAGTGGTTGTCTAGAAAGAAAAAGATGACCAGTGTCGTCGTTTTGGTCTGGGAAGAACAAAAAAAACTTTGTTCTGCATTAAATATCATTAACAGGTTGGTGTCTTAATGTCACAGAGAAAAAAAGAAACATATTTAGAAAAATGTATTTTTATTATAGAATGAAGGACCATTTGTATCGAGGACTGCAATAATTTAACCCATTAAACTCCAGGATCCCCCTGTGGGGGGACCCTGAGATTGCTGCACTAATCATGTACAAATATAGTGAAGCTATACATCAAATTAAACAGGAGAAACTCCACTACAAGCACATATAAGTCATATTTACACACACCAAACACAACTCCAACACCAAGCTAATTAATTAACAAATATGAAAATCGGTATACGATCATAAAGCCAACCCACTCGCCACATTTTGATGGCTAGCGCTCTGATACTTCATGTTATACAAACAAATGACATCTCATATGAAAGCTGAGACTGTGACGAGTCCAACGGTACCATCAGTGTAGCTTTATGACAAAAACTCAGTAAACTAGCAGCCAAAAAACACTACAGTAAAAAGTCGCTTGTTTGAAGCGACGAACAAAAAATGTGTTTTTTTGTTGCTGTTTTGGGATGAAAATGTTTATTTGAGATCAATAAATGGTCGTTAACCTTTATTAATTTTTGTATATTGTTTTCCCTTTTCACATGAATCCATTTAATTTTACTTTCCATTTTATATATTGAGTTGAAAATGAACAGTGTGATTAAATAAATAAATTCATATAAAAAATAAGAAATGAAATATGAAATGAATGCACAAATAAATTAATTTTATTCATTAATATAATGAAAAAGTATATATAATATAATATATAATAATAATATATAATAATATAATGAAACACATTGGCATTTACTGGTATTTATTGATGTATTATCTTATAATCACTGTCTTAAAGATTCAGTGTGTGAAGATTAGTTGGTTGCAATCTGCAGCTTCACCACTAGTTGGCACCATAAACTACACATTGTACCTTTAATTCTACTGTTTTCTCCATTTCTATAGCTACTTGTAAAGTGTAGGATTAATCAATATTTTATATACGTAAAATCATTATCAAGTATTTGCATTTATTTAAAAAGATAAATGTTTTTTTGTGAAAGTTTGTTTTAAACTGTAATGTAAATGTAAACTAGCTGCATCCACTAAATTATCATGTTATTGTTTTTCTGACCTATAAAACCTGAAAATATAAAAGTTTGAAACAAAGGTCAAACCAATACACAAAGATGTCTTTTCATATAATATCTGGAAAATGCAACAACAAGGTAATGAGGTGAACAGGGGAACAATCACAAATTTAAAATGCAAATAATCAGAACATTAGAATTAAATACGATTAAAATATAATTAATAAACAAGTTACAAGAAAACATAAAGAAAGGTTATGACAAATATAAAAATAAAACTGTTGAACCTCTCAAATAATAGGTCTGGTTCATTTCTCCAGCGTTCTCACTCAGTTTTTACACTAACCCCATTTACACCTAGTGATATAAATGTGATCTGAATAATAATAATCAGCCAGACGTCTCAGTATTACTGATTATTAATATCACGTGTAACTGCATCTGTGACCAGATGTCTTTATCCTCATACAGATTTATTTCATTTATTTCCTATTTTAATTATTATTCATTGTCAGAGAAATGTCACATTAATTATGCTGATTGTGTTTAATGGAGTCTATGCTGGTGCATTAGGGGAAATTCTGATGTTTTAATCTGCTGAGACACTCCTGATGCTTGAAGACCTGTTATAAATACAATTATCTTATATATACACATGGGATTCATGCACGGACACAAACGCTGTGGATAATATGGTTTATCAACATGCTGAAAACACACATTATTCCAAATCAAGCACAGTCACAGCATGTTGCTGAAACATTTCTTCTGCTGAATGTCAATGAGGCCCTGCTCTTTATGTGAATATTCATCTATGGTGTCAAAGGAGGAGAGAACAGTCATTCTGTTCCATTCCCAGCAGAACTATGAAAATGCAAATAACTTTCCATAAATAGATCAATGACATTAACAAGCATTCAGAACCACTGCTGGGAGCCGTCCACATTAAAGTGTTGATACATTAATCACACTTTACGCTTTAACCCATGAATATTGATTTGCTGTTAGGCGGAGCACCGCGCCTCTGCACAATGTTAATTCTCCGGTGTGAAGACAGTAGCCTTTGCAGCGGAGGTTGTAGCAGTGAGTTCAGATCCCGGTGTTTGTTACAGCTGCTGTAGAGCCACTTGTGTTCGACATAAGTGCAAATCAGCTCCTGAATTATTCCCAGTGCCTCATTCATCCTGGGTGTTGTTTCCATCACTCTATCTGTAATAAGGCAAACTGCTTCACCATCTGTACACCAGGCGACAGCAGAAGAACATCTATAGCTGCGTTCAGACCTTTTTCCTCACTCCCAGCGTGTCAAATATCACAGTTTTGTTAAACCCCTCAGCATCACACATTGTGGACGCTTTGGCATCAATTTCCAACAAGCAGGGCAGTCCCATAACCGTCGATAAAACTCAACATAAGGTCTGAAAATATAGACACAATGGGACTGATGATGTCTGTATAAGGTGACAATCGATGTCCTTGTTTGGAGGTCGAGGACTGAGTGGTTAGATAAGATGAAATGTTGCACAAGCAGCAGGAGAGAAGTGTTTCACCATCACATCAGGCTTTTTATGGATCATTTTAACCTCAACCAAGAAGTTTTTAGTGTCTAAAGAGACTTTAACCACACTAAAGTGTGACTTTTGTCACACTATGATGATTATAACATCATTAACCAGTTTTCCTGCTATAAAGGACAATATCTCTACAATTTAACCTGGTATCAAAAGAAATTTACAATGTGAGTTTAATAGAGAAGTGTCAGAATCTATTTATGTTGCTGTTACAAAGCAAATATAGCTAGAATATTGCAAAACTATAGATAAAAACACTATTTAAAACTTAGAACAAAATCAAACTGACCCAAATCAGGAAAAAAAATGGAAATAAGCTAAATTATCTAAGATACAAGTTCATTTCTCCATAAAATCATCGAAATTACACTGAGGATCATTCAGGAACATGAAGAATATATTCTGTAAGTTCTTTAAAATAATTGAATTAATTAAATAATCAGTTAGTTGCAGCCCTTGTACTGATATTCTATTAAACTATTTTCTTATTGTATTAATCTTGTGGATATTGACGATATATATTATCAGGGTTTTTTTGGGGGGATTTTAACAGCATTGTTCACAATGCATGTGAACATGTATGTTTCCTAAATGGTGACCATTAAGTCATATTTTATTCCTATTAAACTTCTTTCTTTCCTTTTATGTATGCAGTTTTCTTCCAATAGAAAAGACCTCTAGAGCATTACCTATTTTTACTGTGTGTATTAATCATCCTGAGGTGAGCAGCCCCTCAGGGAGTTATAACAGGTTAGAGCGGGGCTGGCACCGGCCCAGCGGCCCCCCTAAGGCCTAAGAACCTCACAGACTTAACTCAGAACATGGTAAGTGCTTGAGTGTGAGAGGCTGCAAGGACTCGAAACGGTGTTCGCCTTCTCTTTTTTTTTTTTTTAACACCTCTAGGCCTCCCTTGGTGACCCCATTTTTCACGTCACAGCTCTATGAACTGTGTGTAATGCCCTCAGACTCAGGCTACAGAAACGTGGACTTACAGAAAGTGCCTAACACCTAAAAAAAAAAAAAAAGTCTGTGAGAGCCTTCATGCACTTGACAATGTGACAGTGGGATAGACCCAAGCCCTCATGGACTTAGTAGGAATGTGCATCAAAGTCTGCGAGTCCATAAGTGTGGACATTAGTGTTGGGCCATTGAATTTGAAGTAGAGGTCACAGCAGATGATGTAACACATCGATGCTGTGTTTAAAAAAAGGAAAAGATGGTGAACAAGGTACAAAATGTCCTGATAAAGACCAGCTTCTTAGTCTCGTTCATTGGTAATCTAAAGCTAAGCTAAATCTAAAGCGTTTCTCATATTCTTATCCCTTTAGGCTCCACTGTGGACTTCAAACAATAAATGAAATGGCAGATTTTGTCAAATAGGGTTAGAATTTTTCCATATTTGCATATTGTTTCCATATGGAAACAAATCTATTTGAGCATAGAAAAAAAATATTGAATTAAATACAATACAATTCTGAATAAAAGACAACCTTCAATGATGCTCACATGTCAAATGTCCATGAGCAAACAGGAAATCCTGGTCATGTGAACTCGTAAATTATATGTATTTCAAAATAAAAGCCCCCTTTTTTCACACCTAACAAAAGTAATTGTTGCCGCATGGAAACACTCTGCAATGGAGGATTAAATGATGTGACATTTCACACATTGGCTCCTTCCCTGTGACGTCACAATATGCAAATTAGATCGGTCAATTTAATCCCCACATAAACTTTGTCTCGTCCTTAATATTTCTCTAATTTACAGAAAGTCTCTATCTCTTATCACTTTTTAATTAGAGCCTTTTGAAATTAAGACGTCACAATCGAACGTTTTAGAACATAAATCCTTTGGCAGCTGTTTTCACAGATTTTTTTTGTTTTTTTCATAAAAAGAAAACATATTTTGAGTTTGTGGATACGCCTGATGTGCTGAAAGCCGTGTAGAATCAGTGCTTTATCAGTGTCCAGGCTGCTGCTGCAGAGGTAATCAGCTGCTGCAGCGACATGTCACGTCCCTCCTCCTCAGGAAGGTGAAACCTGTTACGTCTCTTAAGCAACAACAGTTTTTCCTCCTCTGAGACATGGCCCCGGGAAATTGAAGGGGACAAATTGAAAGGTAGATGGTTGTGGAAAACAAATGAAGTTTGTTTTTGTGTGTGTGTGTGTGTGTGTGTGTGTGTGTATGTGTGTGTGTGTGTGTGTGTGTTTACCAGGCGCTAATAGTGAGAGTTAAAAGGTGGTGGAGACAGAATGTTCTCTGTACAGGTCAAGCTGTAACACACTAATAGTTTCCAGAGTGAAGGTCAAAGTATTTTCACATCGCCACAAATGGTAAATCTATCCGTCAGTGTGAGGAATATAGATCTTTTACTTAAAGCTACAGGAAGGTGTCTGAATTAATGTTAATTTAACCTTTATTTAACCAGGTAATTAAGAACAAATTCTTATTACTGACTACCTGAAATAACATCATCTAAAGACATGAATACATCAGTGAGACACATCTACATAATTAAGTTGGAACTATATAAACCTACCGTCATTTAAATGTCACCTGTTAAATAAATCAATGTTTTAATCCAAAAAAGTAAAAAGGGAAGTATTACTGTCCAGGAAAGCAGAACTCCTGCTTTGAGTTTAATTCCTTCAGAAATCAAATAGCAGGACTCTTTATTTTGCATCTTTGCATTTGTTTGTTGTTAGAGCTGCAACAAACGACTACTTTAATAGTCGATTCATCTTTTGATTATTGAAACAATTAATCGATTAGTTGCTAGATTCATAAAATGGTGTAAAATGTTGATCAGTGTTTCCCAAAGCTGAAGATTCAACCTAAAATATAATTTTTTATCCAGACAGTCCACAACCCTTGTTGAAATGTGCTAAATAAATAAACGTATCTTAACTAAGGAAGCAGAAAATCAAATTTGAGAAACTGGAACTAGAGAATTTGGACATTTTCTTCTTAAAAATGACTCAAATCGATTAATCAATTATTAAAATTGCTGGTAATTAACGTAATAGTTGGCGACTAATGGACTTTGCACTAATGGACATTCCAGCTCTAGTGATAATTTACAGCAATCACTGTTATAAAGGGTTCAGGCAAACGTTTGGCAGCGCTGTTTGAGTTTTCTCTTTCTAAGAAAGTGCAGCTCCTCCCAGCGTGTCCCTGAAACACATCCTGACTAATACAGTGATAATAAACAGCAGTCAACCAAGGATTGTGTTACAACTGTTTGTCATAAAAGAGCCACTGGAGCACATTTAACAGCGTTGAATCTGAAATCACAAACTGTAACACGGGGCCCAATCACACACACACACACACACACACACACACACACACACATCTGAACGCAAACACACACTTAGAGATGGATCTGTATCTCTCTGAGGACAATAAGTATAATAATTATCAGGGAGCGGCCGGCAGCTCACTGCAAAGAGAATAATTAGTCAACAGGTAACATCTGTGCCAGTTAACCCCTTGACCTCCAGCCCTTTTTTAGGTTTAGGACATATCCATAGTAAGTAGAGTATGTCTCTGGATGTTGGTCGACACTAAACGACCATTTATTGATCTCAAATAAACATTTTCATCCCAAAACAGCAACAAAAAAACACATTTTCTGTTTGTCGCTCCAAACAAGCGACTTTTTACTGTAGTGTTTTTTGGCTGCTAGTTTACTGAGTTTTTGTCATAAAGCTACACTGATGGTACCGTTGGACTCGTCACAGTCTCAGCTTTCATATGAGATGTGATTTGTTTGTGTAACATGAAGTATCAGAGCGCTAGCCATCAAAATGGGGCGAGTGGGTCGGCTTTATGATCGTATACCGATTTTCATATTTGTTAATTAATTAGCTTGGTGTTGGAGTTGTGTTTGGTGTGTGTAAATATGACTTATATGTGCTTGTAGTGGAGTTTCTCCTGTTTAATTTGATGTATAGCTTGACTATATTTGTACATGGTTAGTGGAGCAATCTCTGGATCCCCCCACTGGGGGACCCTGGAGTTTAACGGGTTAAACTTACCCTGATGTTCCTAAACCACACACACATATACACAGAAATCAGGGCCTTTATACTCAAAATAATCTGATATAACAGACATGCAACACAATGACAGGTAAATAAGAAATAATCTTCTGAAAGTCATGCCCTTCAGGCTTCATTCTGGAAGACGCTTTGTTCTTATTACAACCAAGAATCTCTGCACCCATAAATCTGATTTACGGCAAAAATAATAATAAAAAAAAAACATATAAAATTAAACGGGGGATAAAGCCTGTTCTGCTGATGCTTTCTCCAATAAACAAATCTGTCATATCAGAGGCATTTGATGAATTATAGAGCTGGATGTGTGCAGGCTGGAGCCTACATACAGATGCACACGGCACAGAGAAGATGAAGAAAAGCTCAAACTGTGGCTGCGGGTTTACAGATTAATGGCAGAATAAACTGTTGTTCTTCTCCCAGCATGTGTGTGTACATCCAGGCGTGCGGGTACATGTGTTTGCTGTTTGCTGATAACAATCCTCGCTGGGGAAATACGGGGCAAATGTGAGGCGAACTGTTGGCTCAGCGTGCGCAGCAAGTTAATAAGAATTGATAATCAATACTATCCTAACCCCTTCCCCGCCTCAGTGCGTGCTGCTGGAAGAACACACACACACACACACACACACACACACACACATTATTCTTATCTCAATAAGTCAGTAATTTGGCCATGTTTGCCCACATAGATCAGCAGCACAATAGATCCCTTCAATGTATTTCTCAACACACAAATATGTGTATTCTAAAGGCTCATTGATATTTATTTTAACGACCAGAAATGTGAATGATATTTTTACACTTCTGTATTTAAATGTTCTTTTTATACAATACAATTCTTTTCAAAGTTGTTGTTTTGGAAATTGCCCTCAAAATATATAATTCAACCTGCATCTTTGCCAGTTTGGACTCAGACCTTGGCAATCACATAATTGATTGGCTGCAGGAGAAGGTGAAAAAAGGGAAAATGGCAGAACTATAAAAGCGCAGTAAGAATATCACTGATGTTATCAAAGGATAAAATGACTAAGAAATAAGTTTAAGTCTGAATATGGCTTGAAATGGGTGTAGATGAGAGGCTACAGGTGGAGGAAAAGGCAGTGGCAAGCTGTCAGATTGGGAAAATACTCAGGAAGAATGCATTCACCGAACAGCTGATTTGATTCAAGCAGCAGGTGGTAAACCCACACATCAGCAGATGTAATAATGTTAAAGTAGATCTGGGCAAAAGTTGTGTATTTGCAGTGTGAAAGTGAATCCAACAGCACAAAGATGATGATGATGATGATATCAGACTTTACACATGGAGACAAAACTAATTTTACTTCCATTCAGGCAGAAAATGTACAAAAACATTATAAGATTGACCAGAAAACAGGTAAAACATGCAGTGCTGCGACTTTACCACTAGATGGAGCTGAAAAAATAAATAAAGAACAAATATCCTGACCCCTAGGGCGACACAGTGGAGCAGGGGTTAGCGCTGTTGCCTCACAGCAAGAAGGTCGCAGGTTCAAGACCTCCTTGGTCCAGGGTCTGGGACCTTTCTGTGTGGAGTTTGCATGTTCTCCCCGTGTCTGCGTGGGTTTTCACCGGGTACTCCGGCTTCCTCCCACAGTCCAAAAACATGCTGAGGTTAATTGGCAACTCTAAATTCCCCATAGGTGTGAATGTGTGAGTGAATGGTGTGTGTGCCCCACGATTGGCTGGCGACCATCTGGGGTGTATCCCTGCCTCTCGCCATAACACGCTGGGATAGGCTCCAGCAGACCCCTGCGACCCTAATGAGGAATAAGCAGGTATAGAAAATGACTGACTGACTGACTGATCCTGACCCCTTATACATGTTAATTTATTTTATTTTATTTTAATGTGTTACTGAATCATACTTATGTATTTTAATTAATTCTAAGATGTAAAGCCCTTCCCTAAATCAAGCTAATTTAACGTAATATATATAAAAGTATGTAAAAAAACATTTATTGCACATGTGCGAACAAGAACTGAATGTTAAATTTATTGAAGGTTGAGATTTAATTAGATTGGATTTAACTTAAATGAGTAGCTTTATTACATTGACTGAATCTACATAATTCATTTTAGTATCAACAATAAGAAATATATTGAATAAGAAATATGTATTTGAGTAGAAATCTTTCAGAAAATTAAAGTCAATTCTATTCAGAATTATTATTCTGTAAGTACTGAAAAAATAATAATAAAGTAAAATAAATTTTATATTCCACAATGATCCATGTAGTTTCGGGCCTTTTCTATTCGGGGGGTAAAGGTCTAACGATCCCAAACCAATCAATCAATCAACCAATCAGAAGCTACCAGGAAAATCAGAATATTACACACAAACTGTAGCACCATCAGGGAAAATGCATCCACTGCATCACTTCTTCTTCTGCTCAACTCTTTGCCTATTTAACAAAGAGTTTATTCATCATTTCCAATGTAAATCACCATCGCTCTGGTTTCTCTTCTTTTCTATTGTGTGTCTTCCTGTGCTGTGAAGCTGTGAGTGAAGCTGAGGCCACAGGTTGTTAAACTCCTGTGATGAAAGAGCGGCTATAAACTACTGAGGGTAAATTCTTCTTATTTAATCCTGACAATAAGCTTCTTAATCCCTGATGAATCATATATCCATTACACATTATATTTGCCAAACCATTCCCCATCATATTACAGATGACACATTAGACCCATGATATTTTTGGGATCGTCATGATTAGCATTTCGAGTCCCTCCGACTGAGCCCAGAGATCTCATTTGCGGCATTTATGAATACGTTATCAGTGGCATTCATATCGAAATCAATAAATCCGCTTTGTTCTGCCTTCAATCGCACCGAGAGTGCGAATTCAATTTCTCCAGGAAAGTTAATAGGAAAAGAAATAGGAAAAAGAAGAATCCTATTGAAGTCAAAAGCCTATTTAAAGATAAAAGGCACTTTTGCCATTTTTCAAGGGGGATTGTATTTCAGTGCCTGCACTTGAACATCATTTCTTAAAGGTCCGCGCACATTCTCTCCATTTGCTTCAGAAATATAAATGCAGGCGAATGATTCTTTGTCTAAAAGTCTCTTGAGGTTTCTTTGCGCCTCTGCTGTTATTAAGATTCAACCGAATTAAATTCTATAGCAGCCTAATGAAAAATGTCATGGTATATTTAATGTTTCCTTAATAATGATGCAGGTGCTGTATAAAATCACATCTCTTTGTGGCAGTAAATCTTACAACTGAAATAAGCGCTAGTGTTTCTGAATTCATGACTGTAAATCGTTACTTCTAGAACCTGTTTGCCCTTAATTGGCTTTTCTGAATCAGGAAGGTTTGAGTTGCTTGAATTCGTTGCAGCGGGAAAATCTTCTTTCTCAGGAAGTGGAATAATGTCTCATTACGTGCGTTTCTTTTCATAAACCGTGTGAATCTGTTGGTGCAGGAGCATTAAACCTCATGTGTTTGATTCATGTTAATCACTCACAGTCAATTCCATTAAGACTCATCATAAAAAAACGTAATAATACATATATTATCACCTCTTGTTGTATTAGATTTAGACTTCTATTTGTTATTTGTGGCCTGTTGGTCTCATTGATCTGAACTTATCTTGAATTTGAGTTCTAAAAACACAATTTCTGGATTATTTTTACTATTAGAAATAGTCAAATAACATCTACAGTTTATTACAGACTACTCTGGGTCAAAGTTACCAAGAGCATTTGTTTGTAAAACCATTTAAAATGTGGTGTGTGTCCATTTACATGACTTACTTTTGTGTTCTGAAATCCTCTTTGTGGACAAAGTCATGGAATCTTAGATGAATCTGATCAAATTAAACCACATTTTTCAGAGAAACACACACTCTCAGCAGCTCTTTCTGTTCCCAGAGTCCTGTCCTGTGTTTCTTCACTTGTTTGAAAGCATCAGAAATTGAAGTAGCACCTCTAACCTGACCCAACATGCTGCTTCAGCTTTGTGTGCAGGTCATTCTGTGAATTTGGTTGTTTTTGAATGAACAAAACGGAAATTACAGTCATTTGAAATGAAAGAAAAAAAGTCTTTTGTGTCCTGAGGAGCAGCGTTGAGAACCACAGCTTCAGGCTGTTTTTAATAGAAAAAAAACTCATGGGATCATTTAGCAATTCACTTTAAAAAAAAGAAAACACACACTTCTCAGGCAGCAGTCCACTTATCTGATCACCTGCTGAGTTGTCAAACAGCCCCAGTGTGCTGTTACTCTTCCTTACATCATGGAGCACATGTCTTTCCACTTCCATCCCATTCTACAGAGCATACTTACCTTTCTGAAATGTGAACATTAGATAACTTCTGTACAGGAGCGAAAATCCTATGTCATTGATGGGAGGGACATATGAAAATCCACATCCTCCTCTCTGCTTTTTTTTTCCGTCCCCTCCTCCCTCTAGTTGCTGTTGCTATGGTAACTTACATCGTTAGAGCTCGTTAACGTCTGATCTTAACCAGCACTGTTAAGTATTACCTGATAAATGACTTACTGGCTTCTACATATTAGTTTGATTGACAGCTGACTGCAGCATCTGGACCAAACCACAGGAATAAAGAGGGGGTCATACCTTTTCAACAATTAAGAAACACATGGTTTAAATTTAACCCCTTGACCTCCAGCCCTTTTTTAGGTTTAGGACATACCCATAGTCATTAGGGTATGTCTGGAATAAACACAGAGATGTTGGTCGACACTAAACGACCATTTATTGATCTCAAATAAACATTTTCATCCCAAAACAGCAACAAAAAAACACATTTTTTGTTCGTCGCTTCAAACAAGCGACTTTTTACTGTAGTGTTTTTTGGCTGCTAGTTTACTGAGTTTTTGTCATAAAGCTACACTGATGGTACCGTTGGACTCGTCACAGTCTCAGCTTTCATATGAGATGTCATTTGTTTGTGTAACATGAAGTATCAGAGCGCTAGCCATCAAAATGTGGAGAGTGGGTTGGCTTTATGATCGTATACCGATTTTCATATTTGCTAATTAATTAGCTTGGTGTTGGAGTTGTGTTTGGTGTGTGTAAATATGACTTATATGTGCTTGTAGTGGAGTTTCTCCTGTTTAATTTGATGTATAGCTTCACTATATTTGTACATGATTAGTGGAGCAATCTCCAAAATCCCCTGTGGGGGAGTTTAACGGGTTAACAGTGTTGTGCATTTATTTAACATTTCTTTAATATTCAAAGTTTACAAAGTGTTTACAAAGACTTTTGTAGCAGGGGGGGTCATGTCAACTGTGTCCCCCTCCTGTGATTTACTTCTATATAATAATAAACTAAGGAATAGAAGAGAATCCTTTAAGCTGCAAACATAATAGCACCAAATCCTGCATCCTTTCCTCAGCCGAATGAGGCTGAAAGTTCAAATCTTCGCATTTTTAGGATTATATTTACCTGTGAAAGGTTGGCTGAGCACATCTGTTGTTGTTCCTGCGCGGCCCGTTTACATCAGGGAGCCGCGGTGCAACCACAATCTCGTGTTTATCACTGTGACAGGACTCAGTCTCTCAGGGGCGGGGAAGCATATGTGGAGATTTGCCTCTGGCACTTGCCAACAGTCTATTCAGCTCCAAGTCTAAATGATAACAAATTGCATCAGTGCCGCAGTCACTATTTTGGATTCAGTGCTTCGAGTCGAGCCTCTAAATGAACGTTCCGTCTTTTTGAGCTCGCGTTTAATAACGCGTTAAAGTCAGAGCCTGTTTTTGACCGGACTTATGCCACGTTCCTGCTCTGCAGCTTCTCTGCAGCCGCGTGCTTTAGATTTCAAGCTGTGTCTATAAAGAAGATTCAAACGTAAAATATAAACACGCCCTATGATTCGATCTGTTCACAATATGGTACGACCTCAGCAGATTATTATGGTATTGCCCTCAAGTGAGAAAAATATCCTCCCACAGGATATAAGGCCTACATAGAATCTAATGTGATAATGATCCCATTTAGCAGGACTCTTACTTACATCAAGGTTTTGTTAATTATTGCAGTTTCCTGCATCGTGTCTGCAACTTCTGTTTTCAGCTCATATGTCACAGATAGAAGCTGAAATGCTGCTGTTCATAATATATAAAGACACAGCCTTATTAGGTCACATAGTAGATCACTAAAAGGGACGTATCATGCAAATTTGCAGGTCTATATTTATATTCTAGGCTATACTGGAATATTTGTTGATCTATTGTAAATTACCAAATAATAGGTGAGTTTCAGTTGCCCTATACATGCTGGGTGCAGGTGTATATTTTTAATAAATAACTGACGGTTACAATTAAATTGCAAATTTAATTTATTAAAAAAAAAGTCATGACCATTGATGCTGCACTTTTTTCTTCTTCGCCTGCTCAAATGGCGTTAAAGAACATTGTCTCTGGTAACATATACCTGCTTAATTCCTATCTGCTTAATTGTTGATCGCCATTGTTCAGATGCAGCGAAAAAAATAAAAAGTACGACATGAAAATCCAACTTTCTGTCATAATATATGCAGAGGAAAACTCTGGAGAAGCAGCTACGAGCAGTTTAACCCGAGTACTGTCATCTTACTTTTGAAAAATGTAAGTTATATGTTAGTCAGACTGGTTTAATAAAAGAATTTGAGTAAATTACCATATTTTTCCAGTTTTGCTGAGCAAGATTTTTATCAGGGAAGAAATTGCCACCTGATCTGTCAAGTGATTGAAACAAATAAAAGCCCAGGCTATTATTTGGTAATTTACTGTAAATACTCTGCTGGCTGGTTTTGAAGCTAATTCACTTTAACAAACACTATTTTTAAAGCTATTTCTTAGTATTTTTAAGGAATCGACTCAAATCACTTTCACTATGTATTTAAAAGTTACGCATGAATTAGGAACATTCAGTTCCTCGCTGGACCGCCATCACAGTGCCAGAAATTATCACAAGCTTTTGTGCTGTTTGCCAGCTCTCCGTCTGCACACCTGCTTTCCTAAATGGATGCCAAAAATAATACAGTGTGCAGCCTGAACACAGACCATAATGCTGCATAATGTAAAAATATCAGGGTGTAATTGGCTCGTTCATTATCGGGACGACAGGGCAGAAGACATTTTTTTAATACTGGGTATGAACACGGTATGCACGGAGCTCATTATGTGCAGGTCTGCCTTGCTGATCATCTGAATCACTCACCAGCTCCTGACCGGATTTCTAAGTTTTCACCTCACACACACACACACACACACACACACACACACACATGCTGCATGCTTATGAAAAGAAGCTTAAGAGGAGGCCCTTGCTTTAAATATTTCTCAAGAAGAATTTTATCCTTTGATTGAAAGGAGATTCAACCCTGTATCTGTACAAACCAAAGATTTTTCTCTGGTGGAAAAAAAAAAAATAAAGTGGCTGACACGACCATCAATAGCGAACCACTTTTCTTCTTTATGCATAGCAACTTCTGAGAATGAGAGAAGAGATGAAGGAGCGGGAGGCAGAGCCTGAGAAGAGTATTGAAGCCAAACAGCTGCTGAAGAACCTAAATCGATAACCTCAAGGCTGGACTGCACACACACACACACACACACACACACACACACCAGGGCTAAGTGAAGTCAAGAGAAGACTGTGTGCGCTTAAATGGAAATCCTGAATCTGAAAAGCCATGTGTCTCATTTGTGTCCTAGAAATTACTTTATAATGAGTTTCAGTGCATGACGAATATCGGGAAAATAATTCAATACAGCGCCTGCATTTTAGTGAAGATTTTAATGCATTTAAAGTGGTGGCTAATGATTTGTCCCTAAATCAACCCAGCAGAGTAAATGAATGGGAGGAAAGTCGCCCAAAGGCACGGGTAATGAACAAGTAATCAAGATCTTTGGTATCAACCAGAGCTTACTAAAGAGAAAATTGAAAAAGACATGTGGTTTGACGTACCTGAGGGACCAGAGTTCTCACTTATAGAACTGTGTGGAGGATTCATGTGGTCCCAGGTGTTTGTTTATTCCTTGGCCTCTGAGACATTGATTTATTTTACACAATGCTTTTAATTTCACACCATTTCTTGAGTTTTATCCTTTTATCGTCACACTCTCCGTGTGTGTGTGTGGGTCAGAGTTTCCGTGGACTGCACGCTCTCCCGTGAAGCTATTTCTTTTATGAATCCTAAAGTTTTCTCAGAAAGTGCTGCAACACCGTCAAATGTGCCTCTGCAACATTTATAAATGAGGCTGAGGTCGTGCTGGATAATTCAACCCTTAATTTGTGATTCAGCCTAGAAAATAAAGGAAGAGAAGAAAAGGTTAAAATGAATTCTAAATTGAGCGTTTAAATCTTGATTAGTTCTTTGTGTATGCGGGTGCATGAAATCCTTGAAAAAAAACCTCCCAAATAACATTTATTTTGAACCAGTATGAAGTTGTGAAGCAGATCCTGTTTGACATCCGTCATCTGCCTTCGTCATCTCTTCCATTTAGCTTTTGTAACGCTCTTAACATTCCATTATAAAATAAGACTTGGAGTTCACGTGAATTTGTGTTGGCCATGAACTTGAAAAGATTTGAAAAGCACTGATGAATCCAAGAAGAATCCAAACCTTTTTTCAAAGATAACCATTTATTGCAGGACACCAGTTGAAATACAAGGTCTTACTCCACTACCTGTCATGCTTCGGCTTTAAGCTGATAGAAGGTCATTCAACTGCAGATATTTGAAGATCTCATTAGTCTCTTTTTGTATGTCTTTACCTGGTGATGCTCTTTTTGGCAGCATGAGGCAGATCTATGGCCTCACGCTGCCAAAAAGATGACCAATAAGCTCTAAATGAGTCAGGAATCTGCAGCTTGGCTGGACATGACAGTTATATCACTCTGTCAGAGACAGACACCATTTACCTACTTGGGACTGGCGTTTTTTGTTATTTTTTAACCTCAAAAAGCAATATTTATGCAGAACATCAGTAGTTCAGTTACCAAACGTGTAGAATTTCCTGCTGATTTGTTATAGTCTGCAGGTTTCTCTCAGTGACCAGCACTTCCTAACTTTGTTGGATTTTGATATTCTTCACTCCCTGCTCTCAGGAGGATTACTTCTACACCACGGAGCAGAGGCCAGTGCTGAGCCAAAAAGAAAATCTGCAGTTCTAACTCAAAGTTTCCTGTTCTATTAAGGCTTAAAATTCTGCATAATGAAGGAGTTGCAGCTTTTGAGTGACAGGTGGCTCGTTCCCAGCGGAGGGCTGCAGCCTCTTGGCGACCATGCACCGCTCCCTCGCAGATCTGGAATTTTGTCCAAATACACATTTCAGGGCTGGCTAAACAACATCCATTATTTTATAGACTCGCTATAGTCTCCACCACGGCTGTGCAGAGGCCTTTGGAGGGGTTAAAACAGGGCACATGGAATAAGAGTGTGAAACCTCCCCTACAATATAACTGGCTGACACATATTCATGAAGAATGTGAACATATTGACTTGACTCGACTTGATATTAACTAAAAAAAACCTTACCAAATGGGCACTTTGGGCATGAAGGGGCAAAAAGGCTAAGAACCCCCTCTGCAGGTGCCTGGTCTCCATACAATCCAGCACAGCAGCAATGCAGAAAAACCCTGTTCCCCCTGCATCGTTTCTTAAATCCACTGTCAGGATTTCCTCTTTCATCACACACCTGTCAGCGCCGTTGTCATGTTATCGCTGCCTTCAACCATAAAAGAAAATCTGCGATAATCATTTTAAACAGTGTGTCAGTGTGTCATCTCAAACAGCATGTTTCTATTCAGACGCGTTTCAAAGGCTTTTTCTTTGTTCTGCGCCGCGGATGCAACTTTCATTACTTGAATCAATGACTCTGCGCGGCGCACAGCAAGCCAGGGGACAGATTAAATAATCAATTCTTTTGGTGGATATTCTTGGCCGTTCCAGCCATGCAGTCACATAAACCGGTGGATATTTTCAGGCAAACTTTTTAGCAGAGACGCACCTCTGGAATTAGGCCATGGCTGATGTGTTTATGTGCCGGAGTGTGTGTATGGGCCGTTGGAGGGGGAGGTTTAGTCTTATTGCATTAGTGGGTGACTTGATTTCTCATTGACGTTTCATCTCATTTCTCTAATTGACTCTAGACGGAGACGTTAAAGTGAGATGACAGAGGGAGAGACTGGAGCGCTAATCAAGTCAGTGTAAGTGGAAAAATCCTGTTTTCCTCACTAGGGCATGCCCAGATTTTTGTTTTTTGTCCTTCCCCTCTTCCCTTACTTATTTCCTGTCCTCTCCCAATAACATGCATGGATGTACGATATGGATACCGGACTGAAACATGGCCGCCGTTCATTTCAATGGAATGCTGGGAATAGAGACTTTTCTACAGCTTTCTGGCCATTACAAAGGTTTTTGGCTATAACTTAAAAGTGATAAGAGATAGAGACTTTCTGTAAATTAGAGAAATATTAAAGACAACCCAAAGTTTATATAGGGAATAAATTTACCCATCTAATTTGCATATCATGACGTCACATGGCAGGAGCCATCTTGGATTATAGAATAATCATGAAATGTCACATATTTTAATCCTCTATTGCATAGTGTTGCTATCTGGCAACAATTTATTAATCTTCATTTTTCCAAAAAGCTGTGATATAATATCTATGTTTTTAGTTAGGTGTGAAAAGGGGGCTTTTATTTTGAAAGACATACAAATTATGAGGTCACATGATCAGGATTTCCTGTTTGCTCATGGACATCTGCCATGTGTCACAATCAAAAGTTGTCTTTTTTTCAGAATTTGGAAGATTTTCATTAAATAAAAACTGAACTTGAATTTACTTCATTTTTTTCCATATGGAAACAATATGCAAATATGGAAAAATTCTAATCCTATTTGACAAAATCTGCCATTTTATGCAGCATCTTGTCGATTAAAGTCCACATTGGCACCTAGTGGATTAAAAATATGTCATAAAAAAGATTTGTAAATAACAGTTAACAATTACAGTTATAGTTGTTCATGTCCTGCCAACAGATTTATTGGATTCTCTTTTACTATTGCTTTCTATGGGGGTCACATTTTTTGTTGCAGTACCACGAGTGGCTACTGGAAACAGGTTTTATATTACATCCATGCTAACGTGACATCATTACAGAACAGCCTTCACAGGGACGTCTCACTGAATAAATCATCCTGATACAACCACCTAAAAAGATACATATACAGTAAACTGCATCCTGATTAGATGAGGTGAGACCCTGCATGTGGCTGAGAAACTAATGATCTCCCTTTAAAAAAACTTCAACCATGCAAGACATGAATGATTTCTTTGTCTTCCACACACACACACACAGAAATGTCCTCATCTCTCCTCACTTCTGTGTCAGGAACTCCCAGCAAACAACAGCTTAATCATTAGCATTGTTATCACTCTCACACTCCTGCTTTGTTTTTCCTCTTTGTGAGGGCTGTAGCTGCTGGCTTAATTCTTCCACTCCCATCGCTCGTTGCCTTTTTTGTCCCCTTTTCATGTCGACTGTTTCTTGTTTACCGCTCTTTTTTTTTTTACATTCACAGTGCAAACTTTGCATGCTGATTAAAACCTGTTTGCACACGAGCAAATTATGAGTACACCCTCGAAATATCGCTGGGACTGCTGCTATCCAGAGGCCTGTTCTGTTCAGATACAGCGTGGGCATTTCAGCGTCTGTAGCCTCTGCAGTCTGACACACAAAAAAGATTTTGTGCATCCTTTCCCCAGGATGTAACAGCATCATCGATGGCCTCATACAGTCAGGAGATGGAAGGTCTTCCGGAGAAGAATCAGCCTGTTCAGTCCCAGAGGGACGCGATGCTAGTCGATAAACTGTCTTTCTCTATCTCCTCAGCACATTAAATACTCCTTTTTTTTTTTTTTGACCAAACAAACCGGCCCTCTCCTCCAGCTTGGATCTAAACTCAGGAGGATACGTTTACCTCCAGATCTATGACCTGAGAGATAGAACCTTTGGGAGGAAATAGACTTTTGACCACAGTGTCACCTAGACAGGTCCAGTGCTGCAGCAGGCTTTGGCCTGTACGGTGCAGAAACTGTGCCATCAACTGCTTTATCATCACTGTGACCACAATGAAAAGAGAAGTGTAACATTCAAACTAATAAGTCATCATGTCAGACATGTTAAACTACCTGCCCAACTAAAAATGACATCAAGCTTCTATAGAAAAAAGTCCCTCAAAAGCACGTTGAATCAATGCGAGAGAAGACAGCAAGTAAATGCATCGTATCATCTGATGTCACACGTTTACCTGTAGTGAAGTGTTGGATCTTTTATTCACGGACGGATTCTGAAGGGAAATATCTGCTTTCAGAAGATGACAGTGATGCACTGAGTCAACTGAGTCCCAGTCTTGCAATGGTCCGACACCAAGCACAAACTTAGATTCTTTACCCGACGTTAGAAAATTTCCAGGCTACAGCAATTTACAGTCCAGTTTACATGCAATCGCTTTGTTTCTGCCATTTATTAGTAATGATTTACACCAGGGGTGTCAAACATGCGGCCCGGGGGCCAGACCCGGCCCGCTCAGCGGTCGAATCCAGGATAATGACTGGATTAAGACTAATTTGACCAAACTCAAACAAAAAAAAACTTGAAATAAGCAAAATTATCAGGTATCGGAATAAAATATTTCAAGATATTTTTAGGTTAGAAATTCATTTCAATACATATTATTGTGGCACTTTTTTCTCATCTCATCTCTGTTGTTTTGTAAATTGAAGGCGAATTAATTGTGTAAACATTCATATTTTATTTCTTTATGTAAAAAACAGACATTTTCTCAGTGTTATTTATATTAATCTTTTACTGGTCCGACCCATTTTAGATGAAATTGTGCATATGTGGCCCATCAACTAAACGGAGTTTGACACCACTGATTTACACAGTTTGTTTATTATATTATAATATATTTACTATTTTCCTGAGCATTCAGTACTGTGCAATAGAGCATATCATTCAAATACGTGACATTTTATGAAAATTCTATAATTCACGCCCAATGATGTCATTATATGCAAATTAGATGGGTTAATTTAATCCCTGCATAAACTTTGGGTCATCCCTAATATTTCTTTAATTTACAGAAAGTCTCTTATCACTTTTAAACTATAGCCTTTTGAAATTAAGACGTCAAAATCGAACATTTTAGAAAATAACCTCTTGCACCTAAAAACAGGATAAAATCATTAGTTTGATTGTGAAACTCATTCTTTTTGCATCTAGAGACATCAAGTTTGATTAATACTGAACTAAATATGTCAAACTAAGTTTTTTTAACCTTTCAAATATTTTTTTTTTTTTAGTTTGAGTCAAATCACATGACAAGTCCCGAAAGTAGCAACGCTTTTGCTGACAATTAAAGGTTTAATGTTTCGTGCTGTCAAAATTGCAAAGAAAAGTCCAATTTAAACTGGTTTGCTAGCTGCATTAAATGGGGCATTAGCTGCCATGATACAGGTAATAAACGTATTCATAACCTGCTTTTACATGTATAGGTAATATAAGCCTCCAGGGCTAAAATTAAAAATGTAAAGAAATCTGTTGGTCAAGTGAAATGGGATATGATACAGGAAATAAAAATGATATTTGTGATTGAATTAACTGGTGTCAATGCAAACATTAATGTAATTAAATGTGAATACATTGGGTTGGTTCAATTTCAATGTATTAGTTTGGTTGAATAACAAAAATGTTAGATCAAAGCAAATAATAAAGGTTGGAGTGAAGTATTATTGTTTATAACAGCATCAAATATTCAGGACATAACATTAAATTTAGATTCTGTGAAGTCAAATATTTTAGATGTGATATCTGTGTGTGTGTGTGTGTGTGTGTGTGTGTGTGTGTGTGTGTAGCTGCCAAATCCACAGTCAAGGTTGAGGCAGAACCACAACATATGCAGCCATTGCTGCCGCCTCTAATGCAGCTGGATTTTCTGATTTGCTTCAGTCACTTTGAAGTAATAACTATACATAATTATATAGCCATTAGAGTAGAGGGGGGGGGCTGTGTGAATAGAGACAGAGCTCACTTTAATCATTAGATTATATAACATGATGTGACTTTGTGATAATGGGATGTGGGATAATATGGCCAACATCTATTCCCCTTGTGTAAATAATATAATAATAAACTACATTATTTATAGAAGCAAACAAAACCTTGTCATATTTTGCAGCTTGTTTTGCAGCAGGCTGCATTTTCACGTTATTTGTCAAGGACATTCACCGGCTCAAAGCATGAAAGATAATAAAACTGAAAAAAAACTCGCTGTGCTCGTTGGGAAGTTGAAAGAAAATGCTAATTTCTTTTGCTATCAGTAGCAGTGGATCCGTACATTTGGGCCCAGTTGTAATGTTTTCCCAGCGCCACATATACCAGTGTCCACTCTCATATAGTGGAGCGACTGTGGCTTCCAGGTAGTTAGGTAGCCAATGGTGCTTGTCCCTCGTTCATGCCCACTCTGGCTGTTTCCTGAGGCGGAGACGGGCCGCAGTTAAAGCTCCTGCCACCTTCTTCTTATGTCAGAATCACTCTTCCTGACGTCTTGACGTTTGATGCTGAGCCGGAGAGAGAAGCCGCGGGAGGAAAGCAACAGCCGGCTCCTGGAGGAAAATGACTCATGAAAAAACAAAGGGTTTAATCACTTGGCCTCTCTCTCCTGCCACAGTGGCTCCTTTGCTGCTACCTGCCTGTTGTAGATTGAAGAAAAAGAAGGAGAGAGGCGGTTTTGACTGTATTAATCTTTAAAAAGCAGTTGCACCATGCAAAACATTACTATGCACAATATAAATCACAGGCTACATTACATAATATAAAATATTACAGTGAACAAAACATACATACAAGATAATTCTTTTGCAGTAGGCTTATATTTTATAAATGGATGGTTGTTGGTGGAGGATAGAGAACCTTAGGGTTCTATATAGAACCTTGATGTTTTATATAAAACCCCAATGAACCCTTTTTTCCTGACAATGTAGAGTAGCAACACAGAGCAAAAGAAAAAGAATCTATAAGATGAAAGAGTTTCACTAGGAATATTGCACTAGAAAAGCTCTTTTCAGGGTATACGCTATTTGCTCACTAAGAATGAAAGAGTTATTGTGCTTCGAGAACACCATTAAACATGAGTCATATTTTCATCGTCTTGGCAATGCTTCCCTTGCTAATAGTACAATTCTACTCGCTGTGTATTAAAAGGCTGTGGGCAATTTAGAAATACTGAGGTCCAATTTAATAAGAAATGATTGCCTGCCCACCAAACAATCAGTATTTTCTTTTTTAAAGTCACAAAGTGTGATATTTAATTTGACCATTCTACTGTTGAATTCTATTTCCCAAAAAAAACAAAGATGCCAGACAAGAAGCAAACTTATTTGGAAGTGAAAATGAAGGTGAACGTCTAAAGAGCTTCATGTAAAACTGTATTTTCCAGTATTCCAATATTTAGGTTGTGATTTCTTTCAGATAATCTCACTGAACTGTTTTCTTGCTTGTAATTGCCTGACATCCTTGTCCTATTGCTCTTCTTTGCAGCAACGCCTTATTTCTACGGTCGTCTTTAGGCTAAAAGTTTGTCGAAACCCAAATAAATGATGGCTATAAAAGACAAAATGCAGAAAGGCTGTCAGAGCATCTGTACACAGAGAGGTCAGACCATCACTGGGCTCAGCACTTCTGCTTCTACTGTCATGTTTTCATTACTTCTGTCTGATGTGGTGCTCTGAAGACAAGCAAAGCTGAAGGATCATCTCTCTTCCGTTGCTCCCAAATCCCAAATCAAAGATTTGCCTCAATGGGGTTTACAGTTTGTACAACAGCAACACAAGAGACCCTCATGTTGTTCAAGGAAAAAGAAAAAAGGAGTATGGCATTAATTAGAAAAACAGAAATATATATATTCATGGTGCATGTGGAGGATGAGGTGATGACAGGAGCCAATGCAGCTTCTATGTGAACCAGGAGTTAAACCCTCTGCAGCATGTTCTGTGAATGGGAAAACACGGGGCAGGACAGATTTATACAACAGCATCAAAACCGTCATTAAACAACGCTTCTAATCTGGAACCACAACACACAAGAAGCTGTTAACTCTGGAAAAAAAACACTTGATGCATCCTCAGATTTCTGCTTTAGAATAGAATAGAGTTTATTTCCATTTGTACAGGTTAAGAACAAGTTTAAGAACAAGTACATTGGAATTCTTGAGTCAATTATAGCAATAAAAAAAAACTTAAACACTTAAAAAATGCAAGATATAGGTTGGTTAAGAGTTGCTAATTTCCAGACATTTCCAGACAATTATATTACAAATATATGACAAAAGAGCTGCACAATTATAAATAAGCAATAAAAAAGGCACTAAGGAAATAAGGCAGGGATATGTACAGAGAAATGGGTTTGACCTGTTGACCTGTACATATATTCCACATAGATGAAGTAGTCATTGCACATCAGATATTGACTCTGAGGTAATAGACTACAACGCTGTCCTGCGGTGGTTTGACTTTCTGTTGGACAGAAACTCAAAAGGCCGGAGCTTTGTCTTTGAACCTGGACGCTTTAATTAACGCGTCCAAACGTGACCTCAGGTCGCTCAACCTCAGGCATCGTTTCCACCTTCCTGCATGTCCAGCCGTTTGGAGCCGGCGTTGGGTACATCTGTTCCTACCTGCAGTGTTTAGACACCAAGGTGACACACACACATGTACACACACACACACACACCCTAGACATACTGACATACAGTATAGATTAAATTTCCCTGCAGGGCTGACATATGGGCCTGCTGTGCCATTTAGACTCCTGCCAAGTGCAAACAACAGCCATTGGTTGCTGTTGATTTAAAGTGGCGCTGCCTCACATTCCTCCAGTACACCTGACTGGGAGTCGTCTGATTCAAACACATCCGGTGTGGTCGGCTGAGTGATGTCCGCAGGATGGTTGAGCTGCAAAGTCACTCCTCCCAAAACCAAAGTCTAAACGGGCCCCTGGTGTTTTACATCCATGACCTCTGCTGCCCTTTTAATGGTGCAGCATTCCCGCCGTGCACAGGCTGTGTAAAAGGGGCTACTGGATAGATACAGAAGGGTTTTTAACTGTAAAGCATGCAAATTTATTCCAGTAGAGCCCCAGATTAAAAAGATTGTCTTGGGGATACGTCCCCTTTGAGAGTAAGAACCTTTATGTACAGCATGTTCTACTTTGTTGATGAATGTATTCATGTTCCTTGTCCATCTGCTGCTGCTCTCTCTTTATTTTAGGCCGATTTCTTTAAACCAGACTAGATGTGCTGATTTCTGGTTTAGAACTGAGATTCTTCTTGAATTCTAAACTTGCACTCAATAGTTCTTACCATAGAGCATCCAGTCAATATAACCATGTTAAATTGATGTTTCTTTTGATTCTAGCGATTTTATTTTGCTTCTTTATAAGACAAAGCTTCAGTATTATTCTGCTCCCCCTTTCTTAAACTTTTACAAAGAAAGCGATAGAATGAAAATATAATAGAATGCAGCAGAGCAGCAAGTAACAATTATTTTTAACTTTACTACTTTACTTTTAGATTAATTGATTAAACTTCTAGTCTTCAGAATGTCAGAAAAAGTGAAAAAGTCCAGAAGGATTTTCCACAGCCTACGGCAACACCTTCAAGGTTATATCTGACCAAAGATGAATTATTTAAAATGTCGTATAAAGAAATAGAGAAAGCCAGCAAAGGTTCACAGTTGAGAAGGTGAAAACAGGAGATTATTTCTGTTTGATAACTCACAATTTTGTTTTTGCTGCTCTTCAGTAGTTGAAATTATCAAATGTAGAAGTGTAGTTCAGGTGTATCTTAGTTAACTCTTTAGGCACCAGAGGATTTGTTTCTAAAACATTTTAATTTAACTATAATTTAAAAGTGATAAGAGATAGAAACTTTCTGTAAATTAGAGAAATATTAAAGACAACCCAAAGTTTATGTAGGGATTAAATTCACCTATCTAATTTGCATATTATGATGTCACAATATCTGTTTTTAAAAGTTAGGTGTGAAAAGTGGGCTTTTATTTTGAAAGACATACAATTTATGTGGTCACATGACCAGGATTTCCTGTTTGCTCGTTGACATTTGACATGTGAACATTATTCTCTCACAATCAAACGTATTTTATTCAGAATTTGAGAATGTTTTCCCAAATAAAAAATTAAACTTGAATTTAATTCAATTATTTTTCTAATATGCTAAAATAGATTTGTTGTCATATGGAAACAAAATGCAAATATGGAAAAATTCTAATTCTATTTCAGTGTGGCGCCTAGAGGGTTAAGTTAACTCTTTAATCTGTTATCAAAAATGACATTTCTGCTGATCCAGTGATCAGTAAATGAATAATTTCTGCACTTTCTATGTTAAAGTTAGCATCTTATCCTTAAAGCCCAGTGACATAGAGCCTGGTGCCAGGTAATGGTCTCACCTCGGCAGGAGCCATGGCTGCGTGAATATGTCCCTCTAATGTTAGAATCCACAAGCCTTCACACACCACAGGAAGTACAGTGTGTTGGCCGCTAGTATGCAGCTCTATTTCTAACGAGCTAAGTTACAAATTGGCGGGCTAACGAGCACCAGAAGGGCTAATGAATGAATTAAAGCAGGGTGCATCTGACACTAGGTGGTTACAGATAGTGGTATTTATGACTAATAAGGCTGGATTAATGCTTAATTCCACTTAAATCGGAGGTGAAAATGATGGTTTCAGTCACAAAACCACTAACAAATCCACTAGGATAGTAAATTATAGCGAAACCAGCCCATAACAAAGCATTACACTGTATTTTATGGTTCCTCATTGTTGCAGAGAAACCACCTTTACTTCCTGTGGAGGACACTGCAGCCACCTGTTGGTTGTTTTCAGAATACACCTTTGAGTTTAAGTTTGGTCCTTTGAGGTTGCTGTAGTTCAGTGTTTTCCAGGCAGCAGAGAGTTTGTTTTTTCCTTTTCTCAACCCTCAGAAAATATACGCGTGTAAGAATTACACTAATTACATAGTCTGTGTAAATAAGTCTGTGTCTGTGTCATAGTCTGTGTAAAGTAATTAAAACTCGCTAATTGTTAAAAGGCTAAAGCTAAATAGCACCAAGCTTATCAACCACCTGGTGTTTTTTTCCAGCTGCATGTCATTTATGCAGATTGTATTTTATTGGAAGCAATTTCCATGTTTTTCATTTCTTATCAAATGTGTCGATAATGTTAGGAGTGTGGTAGTTCTGTTACCCATAGTGTCAACATATGTCACCATCTCTTGATACGTTCATATTTTCATAAATACTGTTTTATGTGACCTATTTTTTAAGGTTTTTAGGTTTTAGGTATGCTCTCAAGTACAACTTTTCTTGACAAAACTGCAAAAAATAAGTCAGAATTAGTTAGTCGCTGTAGATAAGTGGTTGTTTTTACCTTTGTATTCTTTGGCTGCTGCTTCATAGAGAAATAAGCGTCTGATTATGTACCGTAAAGTATCAGAGGTAGTAATTGAAACTCAGGGAGTGGGTTGACTTTCTGATGCTATAAGGATTCTGATATTTATTAACATGCTTGGTGTCTGGTTATGTTTGGTGTGTGTAAAAATGACTTATATGTGCTATATTGTTGGGGTATATTGTATGTGTTTTGCTGCACTTGCTTCTCTTCTCCAGAAAAATCTCCTGGTTTGTGATAAGACAAACGTCTTGATGGGATGGTACAAAATGTCCAGCGTTGAACAATCTCCTCCTGCAACGTTTCCAAAACTCCAAGAAACAAAGCGCAGAACCATCCACCCAAAAAAAGTGAAACTGAAGAGGAACGTTGAAGTATTCAACTGTCAGAGTTTCCCTGTGTGGAAACACAGATATGAGGGAACAGGGAAGGTCTATCCGTGTGTGTGTGTGTGTGTGTGTGTGTGTGTGTGTGTGTGTGTTTCACTCGGCTTCTGTTGTTCCAACGCCAACTCACACATCACACATAAAGCACACAGAGTTTTGTCAATACCACTGGCTGGACTCCCCGACAACAAGCCCAATCCTCTCTGCTTATCTGCTGGCTACACACACACACACACACTCGCTCCATTGTCTGTAATGACACACTAGCAATGTCTCCATGATGGACCTTAATGCATCCTGACAACAGCGCAGGGCTGAAACAACCTAGTTATTAATGCAAGACACTGTGGGTTGTCTACAGCGGCTCATACATGGGATTTGTCTCTGCGCTGTCACCTTAGCCTTTCACTTTACTGATTCTCCTCAGCCCACCGAGTGGTGTGAGCCAGCATAAATCCTGTCATGTAGCTCATATTGTCTCCACGGTTTGCCTGGAGCGCAAAATGTCACAGGGCTGCGCGAGATAATTTTTTTATTCTTTTTTTTTTTTTCCTGTGAACAATTATAAGTTTAGCAGCGTTGGCTGAGCGCCGGACTGTCGCTGCCGGCTGGTTTCCGGCGGGGGAGGAGGGGGTGTTACAGCAAAAGTGTGAGCACAATGAAAAGGTGGCGTGAGAACGTCTCGAGTGTTAATTCGTGTGTGAAAGTGGTTGAGTTCTAAATATTAACCGTGTGTGTGTGTGTGTGTTTTTACAGATAAAACCCCAGAGAAGCGGATGCTCCTCCCTATCGGCTGACACCTGCATCTGGAGGATCTGTTCTGGAGAAACACTTCCTGGACGTCAAAGAGCTTCGCAGAATCTGCTGCTGACACTTCTGAGACGATGGGGAGACGAGAGACTGACAGGAAAACAGGTAAACTGAGGAACGCGGAGGAAGCTCACAACTGTTAGACAATAGGCTTCTCCCACATAGACAAGAGCACAAATTATGCAGCATAGATCTCAGAGGGAGGGGTGCTCTACGTAGGTGGCACAGAGATAAATATGCAGTTTTTTTGTGTGTGTGTGTGTGTGTGTGTGATGTTAAATTAATTGGAGAATCTCTATGGTGACCAAGAGGTGGATGAATCTCTATGGCGACAGTCAATTCATCTCTAATTTTCTCTTTCTCTCTTCGTACTCATTGGGATTCAGAGATCCTCTCTCAGTCGTGTCATGGGATCAGTTAAATAACTTCTTATATTTCCTCCTTGGTTCCATGATGGCTATTAAAACCATAAAGGAGGCAGACATATTGATCGGGTCGATTCACTACTTGTGTTTAATTATGGTCCTATATGGTGTCACATGATTGCACTGTAAGTTGTGAAAACACTGGCATTCTTTTCCCTTTTAATTGGATTTTTCACCTTCCTACAATTTGTAAAATCGCAACGTTACAGAAATACATCATTTTAATTTTTCTTCCCACATTAACAGTCATTGAGTCCTATTGTTCAGTCTCACAATGCGATTGGATAGTACATTTGTTTATGAGTTCTTTTAACGTTTAAAACCTGCAAAACTCAGCTCAGCACCATTTATCAGTTTTAAGTATTTCTTCAAATTCAGTTTGTTTACAAAAGGTGAAACAAAATTGAAAATTTCAGGTTTGAAAAACAAATATTGTTGGGCCAAAATGGCACATCCCTTTGTGAAATAGACAATTTACAGCAGAGTATTGAAGCTCTGAATAGGAGCTTTTATTGGAGTCTGGTCATATAGTCATTATGAATGAATGTTTACATGGTGCCTTCCAGGTCTGCTTCATTTTACAGAGACAGACTATTTTCTTTGCACAATTTAATTCCAAATTACTGACTGTGAATCATTTCATATTATGACAGTAAATTCTCCACCGCTGCTGCATTCATGGTTATATTTTGTCACGCATCCACTGACATTAGCTGCTCATTACTCCATTGTTGCAGGATCTGAAAAGGAGCTTTCTTTCCTTTGTGTTTTTTTTTGTTTTTTTTCCTTTCCTGCAAATGTTTCCAACACTTCCAATTTCCATGCCAGGAGGATGATTAACTAGTTGATAGATTAATAATAGAATAACAAGTTTGAACACGGCGTCCCGCTGAGCACAAACCGGCACTTCACCGCTGATTTCTAGGTGATACCTGGGTGATGTCAGGTCTGAACAGACCTCTCTCTGCTGTATTTTCATTGGGTTTAAACACAGTTACAACATCAATGTGTCACAAAATCATTGAAGAATTCCAATTATTCTCTTTATTTGTTAAGATGTAGCTTGAAAGAGAGATGATATTGACTATTGTGGAAGCATTTCACCTGGTAGGAAAAATGTAGTTATATTAATGTCAGTCATATATCTATACCTGCTTATTCCTCATTAGGGTCACATGGTCTGCTGTAGCCAATCCCAGCGCGTTACGGCGAGAGGCAGGGATACACCATTCACTCACACACTCACACCTACAGGTAATTTAGAGTCTCCAATTAACCTCAGCATGTGTTGGGACTGTGGGAGGAAGCTGGAGTACCTGGTGAAAACCCACCAGACACAGGGAGAACATGCAAACTCCACACAGAAAGGTCCCAGACCCAGGACCAAGGAGGTCTTGAACCTGTGACCTTCTTGCTGTGAGGTAACAGCGCTAACCCCTGCACCACCGTGTCGCCCCGCATTTAATGTTTCACATAAAATATCATAAATGTGGGAATATATTGGCTGCGTGCTACCAACAAGAAGCTTTCAGGAAAGCATTACGCTATAAAATAAGATATTGCACTTCCTGCTGTAACACACTTGAATCTGCTGTTATTTGCACATTATTGAGGATGAAAAACTTTAAATAGTCCCAGTTTTTGAGCGTCTTTTCACCACAGCTGTGTTTTAAATATCTTTTCAAAAGAGAAAACCGCTCAACGGGAGTGAAAACGGGCATTGAAATGCATCAGGTGGTTTGCTTGCTTATTAAAATCAGGCTGATAATATATGCTGTATGCTTCATAGCTTTAGTTTCTTATCCGGAATCACAAAAATCAGTGTGTTTTACTCTGTAATGTACTGATTAGGACATGTATCATCAGCCAAACCTGATCTGAGATGGTGAGCCTATACTGCCATCTGTTGGTGGAAGCTAACATTAATAGCTTTGGAACTGCCAGCCCTCCTTGGCTCAATAAAGGTGCTGATGGTGTGTTTGATGGTCTGAATATCTGATGCAGGTGCAGTATAATGAGAAATATCCCATCGGTTCCTTTAAAGGCCTTTATTTCTTTTTTTTGTTTTGTTTTTTTTACAACAGTGTGGTTTATTCCCCACATTACATTTATTACAACACATCATGTCGTTTTTATTCATATCTAAAACAGCGGTGTGTGTGTGTGTGTGTGTGTGTGTGTGTGTGTGTGTGTGTGTGTGTGTGTGTGTGTGTGTGTGTGTGTATCTAGTGAAACCTGGCTCCAGTGTGATGGATTAAAACTTTACCGATGTGGGATAACACTCCACCCTGCATGTTTTAACAGGGAGGGATTTACTTCTCGGTCCTTTTAAATGATTAATGGATTTTCAATGGTGGTAAATTACTTCCACTGAAATTGCCTCAGATCATGTTACACTTACACTTGAAACACAACATAACGACTTAATTAAATGAATGAATGATTAATAGGTTTTAAATATTACAAAAAAATGTCTCTTACAAACACAACGTATGAATGTTACATTTTAAAGTTAGCTTTCTTTGAAGATAAATGAGCTTTTTTTTTTAAAGAAGAGAAAGTGTAAATGCTCGTCCCGGGTATCCAAATCCTGCGATCCACACGCACTTCACAGTTCGAAGTCTGTTCCTCTGCACTGGCGACTGGAAGCTTCTCTCACGGCTGCTGCTGCTGTTCTACATGTGCTGAGCGTCCATGATATCCAGATACTTGGCGTCGATTACTCTGGGGAGCAGGCTGGTCCTGAGATAACAGAGAGAGAGAGAGGAAACACATGATGCAGGAAGTATTCTGTCGTACATAAAACGGACTTTATCTCTTATAACTAGTCAACCTAGACAACATCAGAAATCACTGGGAGAATGAACTTGGAACTGAAATCTCAGAAGACACTTGGACTGATGCTAGAGAAGAGTGAACAAGACTGAGCCTCATTCAGTTCAAGGTTGTCGAGCAAGGATTTCTTCCATTTACTCAAATATTGACAGCGATTGTTTGAGACGCCATATTAATGTGGCAGATTTGACATGTTTTGGTCTTTGGGGACAAAAAAAGGAAGCAAATTTAACCCAGAACCAACAACATTATAGCATTTGTTTCTCTGCTGGTGAATTTTACTTCATTGTCCTGCTGTCGCTTAGTGTTTGGAAGATGCTGGTTTTGCTATAAGGTGCTGAGACAAATTTAAGTCTTTAGCAACAGCTCCCACTGGCATTGCAATAAATTAAAAGATTCTATGGGTTTAGTTTTACACTTTGAGCAGACGTCTGAAGTCAAGTTGAGCTGTTTACTTCTGTTTTAAATAGTTTATTTTGACACCTATGTCTACAAACACAGAACTAATGTCTATTATTGCTACAGTTTCTGTTATTTTATTATTATTATTATTATTTTGGTCCAATCAGGGTGGGGGGACTTATTGTTGCTATCTCTGATTTTTCAATAAAAAAGATTAATAAAAAAATAGATAATTAGTAAACTGTTATTTATTAAGTTATAAATGACTTGTTAAGTGTTTGCACCATTAATAAATTGTTAGTTAACTAGTTATAAATGATTTGTTAAGTATCAGTTTATGTTATTGGGATGTTACTCTAAAGTTGCAACTATTCCTCTGTTAATAGTTTATACAGTTAATGAATAAGGAATAGTCACAACGATTAAATGATACTTAACACTAATACTAACGTATTACTACTTTGATACGATTATAAATCATTAACATATAGTTAACAAGTCATAACTTGTTAACAGCTTGTATCTATTGGCTATGTATAAGATACAGTTATAAATCCTTAATCATCATTATTAATAGACTATTAATATTCTCTAATAATAGTTAATAACAGTCTATTAACTATCAATAAGGCACTGGTATAAATTTATAACAAACTCTTTATAAAACACTTAACTAATGATCTATTAATTAATAGAATGAATAGAAACAACTGTTAAAGATCTAATTGACAATTAATGTATGTGTGATTTTGCACCATCCAGAGCCTGTTGTGTAATATAAAACATACACAACATGAAGACTGAGAACAGTGAGTCTACATCTGTGAATAATGTGTGCATCCATCATAATCAAGCTATTTATATTTCCACTTTGTTCGTCCAGCACGAGTACTTCAAATTTAATATCATTATATTCTAAATTCAGTGAGTGGAGATTCTTCTGAGATATCTAATTTGAAAAACGATTCCCAAAAGCGATTTACAAAAATTACAGTAGTAGACTAGACCTGCTCCGTTTTGAAAATTGCCGTTGAGATAACTTGAGTCAGAATTCTTGGCAAACGATTTATGAAAATCAGAGCAGAGTCGAATATGTTGTAACTGTTAGTCTTCTGTGTGAGTCAAGCTCCAAAAATGCGAGTTCCTTTACTTTTATTTCATTGCAACTTGGTATTAAAACCTTTCCCCCACTTGAGAAAACTCTCAGGAGACTTTTACCAACAGTTTTCCTGCAGAATGTCCTCAGTTTGATTATTAATCAGATCGTCCTTTTTACAAACCTCACACATTTCTGTCTGCACATAAAGACGTGCTGCAGAGCCTCTATAGTGGTGTATTTTGACACCAGTCTGCCCCCTGTTGGCCCGGACCCTCTTACCTGACAGGGACCAGCAGGATCATCAGCAGGGGGAACACCATCTTCATGTAGGGCAGAGGATACATCCCAAAGGCACACAAGATGATGAGCTGGATGATCTGCAGCCCCGTGAAGCAGTGGACATTCCTCTGAGGCACGCGGCGAATGTAATGTGTGGGCGGATAGGAAGTCTGCACAGAGCGGTGGGAGGAAACAGTCAAAAAGCTGCTCGAAGTGACATTTAGCTTCCTATTCTGCAGTAGATTCACTCATTGCACCTGAAACGGACATTATCTATATGTGGGAAATGCATTTTTCTAAGGAAAAAGCAATGCACATGTTCCTGTTTGGTCTAATTAGATTCAGGTTTGTGTTTGCCACCATGCAAACTTTATTTTGGCGAGTAAACCCGGTTCAGCCTGGGTCCCTCATGTCCTTCCCGCTCACCTGCTCCTTCAGCAGCAGGGCCATGCGATCCACCATCTGGTTCCCGTCAAGCGAGGTGGCCGCGATGTAGAGGAAGAGGCCGTAGAGGACGGGCTTGGGGATCCACTGCAGGGGGACGGGCAGCATGAAGGCAGACAGCCCGATCAGGATGTTGGCCGCCAGAGAGGTCAGACGCGTTTCCTTCACACTGACGATGCTGGTGAAACAAAAAGGCAGAGAAATGTAGAGTTGCTATTATTATTGTTATAGGTCCCGTATTTTCACTTTTCTGGGTTTTATTTGAAAGTTCTATTTCCCTAAAAAGACATATCTCAGTAGAACATCTCTTCACTGGAGCTCTTAAAAGAAACAGGACGTTTTGTGTGTCTGTTATTAATAGTAATGAGCCTCTCCTCTGATTGGCTGATTTAAATGTGAGGGTGGGTGGTGACTGTTTAGTTGTGACATCACAACTTCTGACAGAAATCCTGACAGCTCATTTTATGGCACAGTTTCTGGATATAGATGCTTTTCTCTGTGGTTGAGGCTTTAAACATGGATCCAGACCATTTTATAATAAGAACAAAAACTATTAAAATCTCATTATATATTCAAAAGTATTAACATCATTATGATTAAGTGTTTTTTTGTTTAGCATTCATTTATTATACACACACACACGTGTTTTCTTTATTTTCATGACTATTTCCATTGTAGATTCTCACTGAAGGCATCAAAACTATGAATGAACACATGTTTATGGTGTTATGTTCTTAACATAAAAAGGTGAAATAACCGAAAACATGTTTTATATTCTACTTTCTTCTAAATAACGACCCTTTGATCTGATTGATAAAGCAATAACTTCCACTAATTAACTCTTGAAGCTCATCAAGAGAATGACAAGGATTACATATTAAAACTATCATCAATTTCTAATCTTAAATTCTACTTTTAATAAAACCATCCTAAATCCACTTACTCACTTTGTCTGAAGCTTTTGCACATTCACACTTTATGGTCTCGTGTCAAACTCAGTTTTTAATTTAACCTGGACACAAACCTGTGAGTAACTTTTATTTCCCAACACCAAGAATAAACCCAACCCTGTTCTGTTTGTATTCAGTGGACGTCTTGAGTTATATTTCAATCATTTTCACAGGTAGTTTTAAAATATCTGCCCCAAACTTTATTGTAATAAGTCAAGTTCACAGAGAAACATTAATAACAGTTTAAATCCTTCATGTCAGTGTTGTTCCTCCTTTTATAAAGGATTTAGTTTTCATTCCCAGGACGTTGCTGTCTTTTTAAAAACAGCCCGGGTTGTTTTTCGTCCTTGCTGGAACTCACGTCGTGTAGAGGTGTCCGTTCTCTACGTGCTGCTCCACTTTGGCCAGCTGACGGGCGTGCAGGGAGGAATGTGGGAAGGCGGCGTGCATCCATGGCAACCCCAGGCAGGACATGAGGATGTTGATGAAGCCGGTCAGCATCAGGTCCCAGTGGAACGCCGTGCCTTTTAGCAGCCTGATACACATGTTCACACCAGGGGTTTTTTTAGCAGCACACAAGCAAATGTACTTCACATTCTTAGTCACGGACGTTTCCAGGAGGACATAAAGGCAGATTGTTCAATTCATTGTCATGGCGATGGTGATTTAAAACATTAATGAGGCGTCTTACTTGTGTTCTGGGACGTGTGTGAGGGAAATGACGATATTCTGGTCGATGAAGATGAGCAGAGCGAGGAGGAAACCCAGCCCCACGGCGCTCAGCGTGTTCATTCCTGTCAACTTGTCAAACGGAGGGAATCTGAAGATCGGGCCGTCATGGACACTGAACACAGGTACTGGCCAGAACGAGAGATATAGAGAAAACAAAAAATAGATTTTCCCTCATTTGTATGGGACGAAAAATGGCCATTGAACTAATGTCAAAAGGAATATCTCAATCCTGAACCTTAATGCTGGTAAGCTTTGTCTTCCCCGCATCGATTCTCATGTTTAGTTTAACCAGTTTAAGCCTTTGAGTCTTTAAGTCTCAGACTGTCATGTTATACTTATAATAAAAAATGAAATGTTACTTACACAGGTTTTTATTCTAATGACACGATAGTAGACAAAAGGTTTTAAGCAAATAATTTAAATTTCCAAGTGCTTCCTCTTATGTCGTCAACTTCCTGCTTCTTCTTCCTGCTCCACTGCATTTTTTTTTCTGAAATCAGCATCTCTACATGTATTCCAGCCATTACATTCCAACACACAACTCATTCTGCTTAAAGAGGAACCAGGAGTGGAATAAAGTCAGCCAAGAACAATGGTAAAGATTAAAAATAAGGATTATTGCACCAAATATTGATTTCTGAACTGGTGTAGTGTAAACATGTCTTGTTTCTTTGCATTGTTTGAGGTCTGAAAACATTTTATCTTCTTTGTTATTATGCAAATAAATCCTCTAAACAATAATATATTTATTTGGAATTTGGGGGAAATGTTATCAGTAGTTTATAGACTCAAACAAAAATGTTCTTTTTTGCCCAAACACATACGAACAGGTAGCAAGAAAAAAGAAAAACTGATAATTTTGCAGTCGTCTCATAACTCGTCTATGAAATAATTCCCCAAAAAGAATTGTGTCCATAGGATAAATATGCTAATATGCTATCTACACAGTAGATACATAGCATGATTATTAGTGATATAATTATATGCATGAAATATTCTAGGTTTAAATTAGTTAAGTATAAAATGACAGTCATAGACTCAGCAGATCATAGGCTTAAATGGGTTAAAGCAAAAAAAAAAAAAAAAACCTCCCACTCTCTCGTTCTCTGCTCCTCGGTGCCAAGGTTACGGCATCTCTTCTATCAGTTCTTTCACTTGTCAGATCTGTACTCACGCTGTATGTCAAGGAACAGGTAGGAGCCGATGAAGGAGAATATCACCACGGAGATCGGCAGAGCACAGTCTGACACCACCTCTCTGATTTTACCGTTCAGGTACGGGCTGTGGGGGAAAAGAAAGAGCATAACTGAACATGGTGCAACTGTGATGTAAAACCTCCTGCAGGTATCACACTACTTATTTACTCAAGTTATTCTCTTAGCTTGGAAAAATAATCCATGTCAAGTAGTGAAAGTTTGTCAGTGAGGGGCGAGAACCACGGCATCCCCGGGTGTCAAGATGCAAACGTGAGTCATTTTCATCCCCTTGTTTTACATTATTACACCTGAAGGGTGCAAATCATTATACAAGATTTATGACTTTGTGCCTGACACCTGGGATGTGAATGTTTTTGAGATCCATCGAGCTTCACAAGTTACTGGATGCATGTTTTTATGCAGCTATAACAGGCGGCGGAAAAAGCTGATTTTAAGCAGCTTACTTGGCCATTTTGGTCCTTTTAAATATCTTAACATGCATTAAAGTGCATGATGAAAATATACATAATCCAGATTCCACTGGGATCAAGAAATGCTATAAAAAATATGACTATTGCAATTAGTTAATTATTTAACTTAAATTGCATTTTATGCATTAAATGCAACAGAACACAGGAAATGTCATCGACTTTCTCCTTTTTGCATCCATGTCTCTGTGTTTACTTCAATGTTCTCAAGTTAAATCAACAATAATATAACGTACATTACATCACATTACATTACATATCCATTACATATAAAATTCTTTATATGATATATATATATGACTTTATTCCCAAGTAAAAGTACATATTAGGAGCAATATTGACTCTTAATTGACTCTTTTCTAATAAAATATTCCTTTATTGGAATATGGTTTTGATGCAGCAGCACCTGTTAAACATCAAGCAAGTATAAAAGGAAAGAAAAACCTCCAACCCTCCGACATAAATGAGTTATTTAAATGGGGCTCAGTGCACTCAAAGAGCCACCGTGGCCCAGAAAACAACTTCGAGTCAGTCAGAGCTCCACCTGAGGGTATTTTATAATTCACACAGTACAGTGCTCTGTCTAAATACACTGATTAGTTGTTAGTGACAGGATTTGCTTAAGTAGAGTAAAGGATGGGGAAGCACCTCGGGATATTTACAAGAAGAACAAAATGCTTTGATACTGGGAGTCATGTTAATAGTTGTGTGATTGCACTTTGGGTTGTGTGGTTTGAGCTGCAATAACAAGTGATTGTAGCCTGAAGGGTCTTTGTCTGTAAGTTGCCACCTAGTGGTTCTAATGGGACGTGCATTGTGAAGAAGCTGCCTGCCGAGCAGAATTACTGCTGCAAAATCAACGTTGGACATTTCCTGTTCCTGAAATAAAATGGTACCGATCTTTTCCAACAAGCAGAAATCCTGGCGTTAGTTGTTACTGGTGCTGCTGCTGTGAAGAGACCAGAAACAACGATGTGATCATGTCACGTGTTATTAGCTTCCCTTTATTAATTTACTAAACTGGCACCAGCTGCTACTGATTAGAATTAATAAACCAATCAGCACAAAGCGTACGACTTAGTATTTTTGATCCTTGCATACATCGAGGAGATAATGTCTTCAACTTTAGTGCAACTCAAGCTTTTCAGCTATAAGCAGATATTTTCCAGAGTTTAGTACATTTTGGTACAAATAAATAAAAATGGGAAGACGCGTTGGTTTAGTTGGAAAGTGTCGATTCGTCCTTAATTCAGCAAAAATCGTAATAAATTAGACTCTTAACAATTGTTTTCAGTTACACATGTCAAAGAAATGTCCTAAGAGTGAATAGTTACAGAGCTTTGCTTTTAGGAAATTATTAACAAAATAAAAACTAATATGCTTTGACACATAAAACTACACATTTCTGTTTAACTGTTACTTCCAAACCGTTAAATACCTGCAAATTACTACAAAAATGCACAAAAAATTTAGAAAAAGTAAATGAAAAATAAATAAATGACTCTGTGCATAATTGAATATGCCAGCAAATGCCAATATCTTATTTTACATTTAATTAATGCATAAAATTAACTCATTTGTATATAATTTTCCCCTAATTTCATTTACCATTATGAATTTATTAATATTTAAATAATTTCATTAATTTATGTGTTCATTCCCCCTCTTCATTTTCACCTATATAAAAGAACAATTCAAAATAAAATGCATTCATGTGCAAACATAAAATAATATTAAATAAATACATTAAATTAAATAAGGTAGTATATGTAATAGAAAAATAAGGAAGCAAAGTTAACAAAATGGATAAAGGTATAAATGTCTTAGAAATTCAAAAGGTTAAATCTTTAATATGAAACAAAGCTGCTTACAATTTAATTTATCCTTTCTCAAAAAGTTCCATTTCTTTATAGCTGAGCCCTTGACTTGTATTTGTGTTTAAATAATATTAAAAACTAAATTATTCTTTGTTGATTATTCCTCAGGACCCCCTAGCACCCCCTCTAGGGGTCCCCGGACTCCACTTTGAGAACCACTGATATGAATATGAATGATAAAAACATGACGGACATGTTAAAATAAGTGTTTGTACCTCCTCTTAATAATGTAGAGAGCGTATCCCAGCCACAGCGTCCCCAGCATGAGCAGCAGACAGAGGATGGGTCTTTCTCTTGTGCATAACACCAGAGACTCGGGCAGGAATACGGCCGTGTGTCCCTGCAGCGACTCCGTCCCGTTGTGCTGTCCGGACGCGTTTTCCGTCTCGTTCTTCATCTTCTCCAGAATCTCGGTGATCCCCTGCAGAACCTCTGTGCGGTTTGTGGTCGCCAGAATGGGCCCGTGGTAGAAGTGATGAAAAACTAGTGAGGTGGGAAAAAAAATGACACTGAAGACAAGAGCATTTCCAGAAAAGACCCAATATATTTACATTATTATCATTACATATTTTCCAGGGTCGTAGCCTTCATTGAGGACACGGAGGTCATGACCTCTGCAGCTACATTTCAGTTCAAAGCTGAAAAACCAAATCTATAAAATGAACGAAGATGCTCATATATTTGACTCGGCTGCATAAATCAAATTTAGCGAATTTAGTGAAGTAGCCTGCAGATGCATCAACAGAAAGCCAATAGAGATGCTAACCTCCAACCAGCTGTAAATGTAGCCTAGCCATGCAACACTAGTAATAGTCAGGAGTTCATCCTACAGCAAGATAATCCACATCGTACCTCTGGGTGCATTCACATTGTGAGTCAGTCTATATAAAGTCCCTTCTACATCGTCACTATATTTCCAAACACATTCAACGCTCACAAAGGAAGACAACTCTAAAGAATCCACTATATGCTTCTCATTCACGTTCCTATGAAAAAGGAGATAAATGCACAACACGGTTCTAGTTTGATTTCATGTTCGCTTTTCCTCCAAAGGCGTTAATGGTGGAATTGTGTGTTTGCTGAGCTACGTTACCTCGTGTATAACAAACAGGAGCAGGCAGGAGGATGTTATCCAGACAGAGGCAGAGTTCTCTGCAGGAGAAACATTCACAACATTTCGACCTTGACATGACTCACTTTTGACGGTGCCTTTCACTGCGTCCCCAACAAACGCGATGGAGATGAACAATGCAATGACTTCTTCTGTAGAGCTGGGAGATAATGGGAATAAAAAACACCATGGCGTGATCATTCATGTTTTATCAAAGCATGTTTTTTCCTTTTTTTTGTCCCTTTTTTTTCATACCAGCCAGACATAGCAGCCGATTCAAGGTGAAATAATGCAGGAGATAGCAAAGAGTGTACAGCAAACAAAATTAATGATTATGGCTGAAAACAGGAAGTCATAACAGATGTGCGTTTTCTTATCAGTGACCTCACCTCTGTTACATCTATTACAAATGTGTGGGCTTCTGTCTGCGGCATGCCGCGGTTACAAAATGTCTGGGAGAGGTGCTGTGTATTCACCGTTTGAACAGTTTCATCAGCAGGCTGACATTGAATAGGCCTCCGAGGATAAGGAACAAACTGTTCCACAAACCGATGCAGGCGTAGAAGGCATCAAAGTCGAGGTCGTAGTCGTCGCAGATTCCCCTGATCACTGTAAAACACATAAAACAGGCGTAAAACACCACAGACACAAACACAATCAGCAGGTCGCATCAACAATCACAACTACTCCGCAGAGCGTTTTGCTCTCGGCTTAAATTTCACCCATTTACATGCTCGGTGGGGTTTTTGAAAAGTGTTTAACAAGTGGAAAACATATTGTTTACTAAATTGCTGTTGTGAATAATGTATATATGGGATGCATCTCCTTTAAAGTGTTGCTTCTGTTTGAATCACAAGCAGTGAGCAGGCAAATGCATCACATTTGCTGCATTTAAAGGTTCACAGTCTTTCTTACAATAGTCAGAATTGAGAGGTTCTGCTGTGATTATTCCTCCTTAAATGAAACAAACATCTTATGAATGCAGGTGAAGTCTATGTGTGGTGGTAACCAGGCAACAAACAAATTAACTAACAATACAAACTCTAACGATAATTATACACACATAGTCCAGACATGTATGAGGATTTGATGTATGCACTACAGTTCTAAAGGTTTAGAACACACATTTTTACATTTTTATTGACATTTAATCAGTTTAATTCCAATTAATACCTTCTAGATTTATATATTTACTGTATATATGCCAGCAGAGAGTGTATTAATACTGTCCCATGTTTAAAAACTGTGCCTTAAAACAAGCAGTCATGGTTTACGTGAAGTTGTGATGTCACTACTATACAGTCACCACCAACAGCCATTTAAAGAGGAGGAGGAGAGGCTTAGAAAGAAGCTGGAGAAAAGAAGTGGAAAACTATACTGAGATGATCTTTGCTGCTTCAAATCTTCTCTAAATTCACAATAAAAACAGGAAAGTGTAGAATATGAGACATTTAAATGGTACAAAACTAATCCGTTAACTACCCAACGACCCAAAAAACAGATATCAATTTATCCAGTACTAGTTAACAACTTAGACTAGTTAACAGTCTTAGAAAAACTGAGTTCTAAAACTTTTGACCGCTGGTGTATATCTATATATGTCTTTACATTAGCACTCAATACACACACCGCTGATGAAGATGGCCAGCGGTGCAGTGGTCAGTGGTATGACGAGTGGTGAACCAGCGAACAAAGAATAGATCACACCACCGATGCTCTGTCCAACGATCGTCTTCTGAACATCTGTCAAAAAACAAAAAAAGGTGTTTGAAACTTCAGGATGTAGAATACGTTTCACAGACTTTCGGTACATCCTTTTGAAGTAATAGCGGATTTTCCAGACAAAGACGATGAGGTGGGTCAGGGCCGTACCTATCTCTCCTCTGGTGCTTTCATCGTTCAGCGAGCCGAAGGCGATAGCAGGCAGCAGGATGGCGATGTAGAGGAAAATGGCTGTGGTCGTGTACTTCAGCAGACAGCGGTCCTTCCCTGTCATACCTTTAATGGATTATTCAGAGGGTTATTAAGCTATTAAAGCGTAGAGCGAGACTGTCATGTTATACTTAAAAAAAATCTAAAATGTTACTCATGGCAAAGACAAACCCTAGTGGATCTTAGGCTTAAAAGTGTTAAAGATATATCAACCAAAACAGTGTAAAAAACAAAAAAAAAGAAGAACAAATCATGTAAATTAGAAACACAGAGTAGAAATAAGCGTTGAAGGTCGTGTTAATACCGTCTGTGAAGTCTGACGGGTAGAGAGGAAGTCTACGGCGGAGGTCGTTGTAAACCCCTTTACCGACCTTGAAGAAATCTGCACACTGTTCAGAAAAAGGCAGAATTGAGTGAAGGACACTCCAGTCAGTGGGAGAGAAGGATTACACAGACATTAGGATCATATCTACAGCTCTGGTATAATACTGCTGCACACAGAGCCCTGTTAACGGACTATGGAATTAAAGACTCAATCTTTCATCCAGCTCCACATCCACAAAGTCTCCAGCCGCTGTAGGAACAGCGTGGCGATTATTAAAAGTCTCCAACAGAACCTGAATCACAGCAGACACAGCATCACATATTGGATCAGTGATTTTCATGTACTTTAAAGGTGACTTTATATATCTATATTATCTATATTTATACTGTAGGGTCTCCACTGGAATATTGGCTGATCTAATGTAAATTCCAACATGGCAACACCATGCACATTTTGTCATTTCTCTTTCTAATTTTGGCCCATAATGCACTGCGATATTCAGGTTTGCTGCAATAAATGAGCCCTGGAGGGTCAAAGGATGTTTATCAGTATCTATAACAGTATTTCCTGCTCATATGATGGGATTATTATTTGTCCTCCAAAGTAAAATATTTGATTTTTACAACTAAACATTAAAAAATGGATTTTATATGACTGCTTTCTAATAATACTGAGTAACTGTTGCCGTATGGCAATGCTGTGCAACAGAGGGTTAACCACCAAGTCACAACCTCCAAGAACCACAAAGAACTCCCTCTTAAATTAAAAAGTACGACACGAAATTCAAACTTTCTGTCATAAAACGTGCAGAGGAAAACTCTGGAGAAGCATCTGCAAGATGTTTATCTTCAGGACTGTAATCTGACTTTTAATAAATGTAAGTTATACCGTAGTTAATGCCTGATCTGTTAAGTGATTGAAACAAATAAACAGCCACAGCTACAAACCTAAATGTCATCTGTGTAGACAATGTAGAAGGAAGTGTTCAGCTTGGAACATAGGCATCCAACATTATCACAGAAATGACAGAAAGTCACAAAAACAGGGTTTTACGTGTCCTTTGCAGCACCAGAAATTGCCATAATCATCCAAACTGACATATACTTTCATTTTAACTCAAAGAGAACATCACAACGTTTGGTCTTTTACAACCCAAATGCAAACTTTCTGTGGAGGCAGTATTTCCTCTTCTCCAGACCCCTGCTGAGCCCACACATTTCCTCTTAATTTAAACACTACACATAATGAAGTACTTCATCAGCTCACGGGGCTGCACACATTCTGCTGCCAGATCCATGGCAGACTTGGCAGCTTTTCTCGTCTGCCGCCCAGCTGCCTCTCATTCCTCCGGCCGGGCTGACAGTGTGTGGAAACAGGATGATCATATAATCTGGTTCAACCACTCCACTTTACTGCACCACATCTTTACATGGCGGCACGGAGTGGGAACACATGAGGGTGGTCTCCGACATCTGGTGAGACCTTAAAGTCCATAGATAAATGTTGGTTTAATGAGTGAGTAGGAGTGGAGGAACGCTGCTGTTCCTGGGTTATGCTCTTTGCTGTTTGCTATTATTTTACATTTTTTAAATTTATTCCTATAGAAAAGCTTAAATACATGTTTAGCCAAATGAGGCTGTGTTGGACTGTTACATAAATCAATTGTACATTAAGTAAGACATGGACATACATTACAGATCAGAAGTTTTAGAAGACACATTTTTACATTTTTATTGAAATTTAATCAGTTTAATTCCAATGAATACCTTCTAGATTTATTAGACTATATATATTTTCTGTATATATGACAGCAGAGAGTGTATTAATACTGTCCCATGTTTAAAAAACACTCAATCCACAGAGAAACATACACAGCCTGTATTCAGAAACTGAGCCTTAAAACAAGCAGTCATGACTTATGTGAAGTTGTGATGTCACTACTATACAGTCACCACCAACAGCCATTTAAAGAGGAGGAGGAGAGAAGCTGGAGAAAAGAAGTGGAAAACTATACTGAGATGATCTTTGCTGCTTCAAATCTGGTTAGGGATGAAAAATTCACAATAAAAACAGGAAAGTGTAGAATATGGGACATTTAAATGGTACAATAATAATCAGTTAACTACCCAACGACCCAAAAAAGAGAGATATTAATTTTCGGGAATCCAGTACTAGTTAACAACTTAGACATCCAGCTTTTCTGCAGTAATGGACTTAAATAAACCAAGTTTCTCTGGTTAATTAACCCCCGTCTGTATATCAGCATGGATGAAGCCTGATGTCTGGGTCTTTTCTAGGACTAGAGCTCTAGAGCTAAGCAGAACCCCATGATCTAGACCTAGTTAGTCAGGAGTTCATCCTACAGCAACATCATCCACATCAGACCATCATCATCTGATAGTGCTGGGAATTGAGAACCTATGTTAGCGTGAGGAATATAATAGCTAACATCTTAGCGTGTGACTTTACAATACTTTATATTAGCTGTACGATCGGTGCTGGAAGAAACAGAGCTTTGAATTAACGAAAGCGTTGGACGCAACATGAGGAGGAGCTCCAAAATCTGAGGTTGAATTGACAAGCAGAGATATATGCAAGTCACAGACACTTCTTGCTTTATAGTTAAACTCTGTTGATTTCCACACCTGAAGTGCTTTGCCTTTGCGTGGATCTGAGTCCTCGGCCTCCTCCTCCACCGGCTTCTCGCTGATGATGGAGAGCTGCTGCCGCTGGTAGACCAGCTCCTGCTTGAACTCCTCCTGGGTCTTTGCCTCCAGGAGCTTCTGTCTGAAGGAAATGTCAGAGAACATCGTGGCAAACGTTCTGCCCAGTTCAATGGCCGTCTTGGTGCTTTTCTGCAAAAGGATGATGAGAACGGGAAAGATAAATTTGAGTCATCTCAAAAGTAGTGGTTGTTCTTTATTGAGATTGTCATTGTGCCTGGATTTTAGATGCATTGCAAGACTAATTTGCAGTAAATTCTAAAAAAAATACTAAAATATCTGGGTATTTTCTTCAAAGAATTTATCCTCCTCCACTAACTTGAGATAGTTGCTTTAAAAGTGCAATTACAGGTGCAAGTGAACATCAAAATATGCAGAAACCACTCAAGTGTATGACAACTTTAGATTTCGAATTTACATGTTTACTGATGTGTTATACACTAGAGGTTTTTGCACGTATTTTGGTGTTAGTGCAGTGGAAGTTTGTTGTTAATTTGCACAAATTATCAGGTTTTTTTTAAAAATAATTATTGAACTCTTTGAAAGAAAGGAAGAGCAACCTTTCAGTTAGTTTGGCTCATTTTTCTGGTTTGCAACCTCTTTATTTTGCACGGTGGTCGTCCTGAAAACAGTTTCTCTCCTTGTTCAGGCGAAGATGAACTTTGCATTTCTCACAGTAGACACAGGTGAAGCAGGGTTATCTGCACAATCCATTTATTTGATTGTATACGTCAGGTTTTTCAGGAAAAAAAATGTTGTACTGATGATAAAAAGGCCTTAAAAGTTAATGTATTATATATGATACGTACGGCTTCATAGGGTTATTCCTCATTTGGTCAGTTAGTCCACTATTTTGTTTCAGTAACTGTTTTATTGGTTTATTTAATTTATAATTCAAAATGGCATGTTCTATCACTTCATAGCATTTCTGCCATGAGAATCTGTGCATGAGGGTATGGTTGACATCAAACATCAAATCCAACAATTTCACGCTCCTTATGGAGTTGTAGAAAAAAAGAAACTGGACTTATTAGCTTGTTTGAAGCCGTTTTGTGTCTTATCTGAGAGGCTTCTTCAGTTCCAAGACTAATAAAAGAAACCCAGGTATTTGGTAGCGGTACCTGGGTTTCTGGCATTAGGCTCGGAACTAAAGAAAGCCTTTTGGATGAGAGGTGAAACGTCCTCAAACAAGCTAAGAAGTCCAGTTGCTCCACAAGAATAAGATGAGCTGAACGACTGAGAACCTTCACGGACAAATTTCAGGCTTCTTCCTCAGCCGAGTGAGCCACAAACGTATGAATTAGTGATTAAAAATCAGTTGGAAGACCTGTGCCTTACTGTTCTGGGCGGGGCCAGGATGAGGATGACGTAACGAGCCTCGCAGCAGTTCACGCCCCAGTTCTGTGGCCTCTCCAGACGGGCGATGCAAACATGACGTCTCTGCAGACTCCTCACGTTAGAGCTGAATTAACAGAAAATAACAGCGTCAGCCAAGAGAGATTGGATGGAGATTTCAAAGAGAGTCGAGTAAAGACTTGAATCATAGATGAACTCACAGAATACAAAGCCAGGACTGCTGGTAACGGATGCCTGTGGAGGTCGAGGTCACACCCTGAATGGTCTCTGACAGGAGGTGAACTGTGGAAGCGAAAGAGAGTCAAGAAGGTATTAATGTATTCATTCCGGTTTTCAGAGTTTTTGCTTGTACGATGTGAGGGTCTAAAGACAGGGGACCACAAATCCCATTGGGGTGAATCAATAATTTGTGATTTTTGAATTGAATCCCACAGACCAGTGCTAGGGCACCGTTTGGACCCGAGTGAAACCAAAGACGTGTTAATACAAACCATAGAGCTTAAAAGTTAAACAAAAGCGGCATTTTCGCATCCAATTTGCACCACAGGGTGTCTTGAATCATTTATCAAGACACTTTGTGGTGAATCAATTATCCCTTTTTTAGCATTAACACATCTTTGTTTTCACTCGGGTCCGAATGGCGCACCACAAGCAGAGCGTCATGTTTCCTGGTTCCTGGAAACAGACCATGACTTCTCCTGCTGTTTTTGTGCAACTGGAGCAGATTTTAGAGTGAATTTTCAGTTTCTCTCTTGCAGTTGTTTTAGGGTTTCATGATATTTGCAGCGTTTTTATTTTGCATTTGTTTTTATGGGTTTGTGAGTCTGTGATTGCAGCATTTTTCTCCTGCAGCGCTTTTTATGTTGGATCGTGTGTTGATTATTTTCACCTTGTGAATGTGTCCATCCCATCCACCTACACATATTCTTATTGAAATGTAATCAGTTTAATGAATACCTTATAGATTTATTAGAGCCTATATATATTTTACTGTATATATGACAGAGAGTCTGCACAGACACCGGCTGCATCAGCGCTCATCCAACAAGCTGTTTTGTATCTTGGAGTTTGATTTGTCGACTTGATTGAGACCTTTAAAGTCCCGTCTCATAAAGATAAAGGTCAAGTTTAGTGTCGTCTCATCTACATCTGAACAGCAGCATCATCAGCAACAGCTAATTAGTCAGCAGTAGTGTGATGGGAAGTTTTAACACATCGTTAGAATATTTCTTATTCTAATGGTAGTTTTTATTATAGTATTTTTGGGGCTATAGTATTAATGGACTTAAATAAAGTGTGTAAAGTTGCTCCAACCAAGTTTCTCTGGTTAATTAACCCCCGTCTGTATATCAGCATGGATGAAGCCTGATGTCTGGGTCTTTTCTAGGACTAGAGCTCTAGAGCTAAGCAGAACCCCATGATCTAGACCTAGTTAGTCAGGAGTTCATCCTACAGCAACATCATCCACATCCAGATCATCATCTGTCATTATGACACATTAAACTAGAACAATTTATAGAAAAAGAGGTGTATGCACCAACATAAAAAGAAGGCTCAGGATTTTTGGTTTTGCTTTAATCCTTCAGTATCTAAATGTGCCTGAAGATGAACTAAATCACCCTCTGATGATGCACTTTGAGCATCGCTCATTTCATTTCTGCGTACCATTAAACTCCTTCCCTCCTGCATCTGTGAACAGCGAGTTCATGACCTCCTCCACGTCCCCGTATCCATCCTCCGCCACATGAGTCAACATTCGCCTCAGGACCTCATCCAGAGTAGCAGCTGTCTCATCTAAGAGGATGCTGGCCTGGGCCAGGAAGCTGTCCAGGTCTCTGTGGGCACGCACTTCCTCCTGGAAGTTCATCGGCTTCACATACTGGCGGGAGACGAGAACAGGGAAACTGAAGGTGGAAGGGAAGTTCGGTTGTTGGTGCAGCAAAGTTGTCGTGCAAATAAGTGAAATGTTAAACGCTCATTATGTGATGCAGAGTCAAACAGCAGAACCAAACCCCCCACGTTTCCTTCCCTCTTAATGCTGACTCTTTGAAATCTCAGCTCATTTCACCACAACACCAGCAGATGTGGACGTAAAGTTAGAAACATACACGTAATGGATTGATCTTTTCTGGGCTGCAGATTCAGCACAAAAAGAGAATTTAAAAACAAATTGTAAAATGCTGCTATTGTGCCCTCATGACTCCTGAGAAGGAAGAACGGCTGGAAAAGTGGATCTTACTTTTCTTGTTGTATTTAAAAGTCCATACCCTGGGCCTTCAGCATCTGTGAATTAAAACATGTACGTTTAGAATAAATATAGTCAACTTTATTCAGCACCTTTCAAATCAGTGTTATCAAGTCATTAACAAAGAAAAACACACTAAAATACTTGAAATAAAGTCAAATCAGATAACAGTAAAACATGAAATGATAATAACATTTTCCCATTTTTAATCTTGTGTCCCCTTGTTAATTGTTGATTTATCTCATATTATATTATATTATTTGGGGTCAGTTCCTTATTTTTGAAAGAAAAGCACTGTTTATTTTTTAATAAAGATAACTTTAAACTAATCCAAAATACACTCTATACATCACTGATGTGGTAAATGACTATTCCAGCTGCAAATGTCTGGTTTCTGGTGTAATATCTACATATAAAGGTCTATTTCCAGCAACTATCACTGCAGTGTTCTAATGGATCAATGTGATCATTGCATCAGAAGGATAATGGATGATGCTAACATGTTAGCACAGCTGGAAACAGTTTAGCTGCTTATTATTTCAAATACTAATCATTATTTCTAACCTTGTCAATGTCTTGACTATATTTTCTATTCATTTTACAACTTTTGGACGGTAGAGTACATGAACACATTTTAATCTCTCATCTATTTTCTATACCCGCTGCACTTTCTGAGCATCATATTTCTATAATATTCCTTCTCTGTGGTATTAATAGCTAATGCAGAACACTAGCTGACAGGTAAAGTCCATGAACTCTGGGAATTAAAGCTGACAGACATGATTTTCTAATTGCACAGAATATTGTCCTGAAGCCACTATAATAACTGTTTAAAAAAACATTTGTGTATATTCCTAACACAAATACCACCACACACACAATATTTAACTCGTTTAAACACACCTGATGCACTGATCTGGATCTGGTTGTCACTGATATGGTCCTTATCTTTTCCATATTCCACCTGTTCCCCATCCTGCAGCTCTGTGGATGAACATAGTTGATCACAGTCTCAGTTTATGTGTGACACAGCCTCAGTTTGTTCAAATTGAGTGAAGCACATCAAATAACCAATAAACACAGTTTCATAGATCAACCAAACCACATCATTTGCTGCCTTATCGTGAGATAAAACCGCATTATGCATCAAGGTTAAGATGCTCTGCCAGTAGGTGACAATTTATTTAGCCCTCCCACCACTCTGCCATCTGTTGACAAGCACACAGCGAGAGACCCAATAAAAAAAAACCCCTTAAACCAGCCCCTCGGCAATATAACAATAGCAGCTCCTCATAAATTCCTTTATTGTTATAGAAGATAAACACGGCATCTTGGTTGGGGGTTTTATGAGGGGAGAAGAAACAGCCTCATCAGAATTAGAGAATTAACCTTAACCCTTCACGAGCGGAGCTTTGAGCTGTGATTATTCCCACTTCCCATCATTGACTCAGATCATCTGCCTCATTATTTACTCATTAATTAACCGCTCAACACACCAGCGAAGGGACTGGCTGCGCTCGCCAGCATGTGAAATGGGTCATCAGTGAGCGGTGAGAAGGGTTGTCATTAGCATATCTGTTGAAATGCATTCTCTGTTTTAAAAAAGCTGCTGTGATCCCCTGTCATCCTGAAGGGCAAAACCTGAGTCATGTTTTTTTTTCTGTTTCTGAAGCAGATCATATCAACGCGTGACAGAGCAGGACCCACGCTGAGCAGAGCGATCACGCTAAATAAATACGTAATACAGCAGCTACTAACCCATCTCCTGGAAAACATATCCGTTCTTGGATCTCCCGGTTGATGGAGCGTCTGTGCGGGAGAAGAGAAAGACATGATAGTTCCATTAATACACGCTGTCTTTTCATTATTCCCACAGTAGTTTCTACTCATTTGCAAAAAAAAAAAAAAGGGCCCTTCAGCACCGCCGGCACATTATGAAAAGGTTATTCATGTGAATAAAAACAGTTACGAGGTTCATATCAGAGTACAGAAAATTAAAATTTAAAATATCCCTGGCAGACAACGCCCTGCTTTGAATAATAATTAGATTCTATGCCATAAAAGTTCAGTTACCTCGTTACAAGCGACTCCTTCTGCCTCACTGAAACATACTGAATCTATAAATATGCAAATACGGTTCATTCCAGAAGTTTTAACTGCTGGACACAATCTGTCCCCTTCTTCACGGAGAAGTCTGTTCTAAGTGCAATCAGGTTTCCACATCATCATTTTGTGAGTTGAATATAGGACTGCTATTGGCTCCAGACTAGTTGTGATGTCACAAATCTATTCTTTCAGATGGAAAACTGCGATTTCTAGCAATTTGAGATTGAGATTGTCAACTATTTAACATGTGTATGCAGCTTGTGTTAGGACAGATATATTATTTACAAGGTTTTAAACCCAAAGAAAAACAGCACTTTGGTCATTTGGCTGCAGACGAACATCAGAAACAGCTGCTGTGCAAATGTTTGAGTTATAGCATTTATTATTTTAATGATATAAGTTCCTGTGATGCTTGTAAATGTTGATGTGCACTGAAACTTCTGAATTTAATTGAAATTTTTTCTTAAAATCAGATGAAATCACACAAATGCCTTCTTGTGTGACGCTCTGCAGAAGACAGAGGTTTACAGAGGAAACATGTCGGGTAAAAGCCACATCTTTTACATGTCTGTGATAAAAGAAAACGCTAAATAGTTTTCTTAAAATCATTCAGCCTTATCTGCGTCTTACAGTAAAAACATGTCGTAATTACACTCCCCCACAACACTGTAAGCATGTCCAGCGGCTGAGCATTCAGTTCAGCACCAGTCAATGCATTTAATTGACACTAAAGAAAATGTAATTGTTGTGTTAATCTGACTATAGTTGGATGTTTAAAATGCATTTATACACCTTAGACCAGTGCATCAGGTCATGAACTGTACTGGAATATTTATTAAAGCTTAAGTGGTTTATATTCAGTTTCTTCAAGGTGAAAGGTCGACAGATATACACATGTATACGTCTAAGGCCTTATTAACCTGCTGGAACAACAAGTGACGCCATATAAGAGGACGGTTTTAGGATTTTCTCAGTTAGATGTAAACCGAGACTGACTGACGAGACTCAAAAATCTAATTTTTTAACATTCTGTACCATCACATCTGGCGTGTCAATGACAGATATACATCCCCTCGTGTCAGGCACTGATAATTTTAACCTAAACCTTGATCATGCGTCTGGTTGAGGAGCATCCATCAATGCTGTCGGCACTAAATGCGGCGACGTGGCGAGTGCTTCTCTGGTGAATATATAAATATATTCCTACCTGAAACACACATCAGTAGTTTATTCGCTTCGCACGAGCTGACAAAAATCAGCATCTTTTTTGACTGTTTTAAAGTTCATGTTGGTTCAAAATAAAATATGCAAATCAATGCATCAGGCACCTTTAGCAATGTAAAATTCCATTAATTAACATGTAGAGCTACTTCATCAGATAATAAAGACTCAAACTCATCTCTTGGTTTGACTAGATTAATCTTGATTATATCATCCTGCTGTCAAAGACTAAAATACTTTGGATTTTCTTTGACTAATACTAGACTAGGGCGACACGGTGGTACAGGGGTTAGTGCTGTTGCCTCACAGCAAGAAGGTCGCAGGTTCAAGACCTCCTTGGTCCTGGGTCTGGGACCTTTCTGTGTGGAGTTTGCATGTTCTCCCTGTGTCTGGTGGGTTTTCACCAGGTACTCCGGCTTCCTCCCACAGTCCAAAAACATGCTGAGGTTAATTGGAGACTCTAAATTGCCTGTAGGTGTGAGTGTGTGAGTGAATGGTGTGTGTGCCCCACAATTGGCTGGCGACCATCTGGGGTGTATCCCTGTCTCTCACCATAATGCGCTGGGATAGGCTCCAGCAGACCATGTGACCCTAATGAGGAATAAGCAGGTATAGAAAATGACTGACTAATACTCGACTAATTCAACATCCTTCTAAGCCACACCCTCTATTCACTGATTAAACAGGTGCATATTATTCTGGAGAAAACCCACAAATAAACCGAAAACCCCCCAAAATGCAGTGAGGGATACGATTGTTTCCTGACCCTAAACAAATGTTGTTTTGTAGCTAAACCACAACTTTGGCTCACGGCATAAAAGAATATTTGTGGGGAGAAAAAAAAAATCATGTTATACTTCTTAGATTCTGCAGAAATGTAGATGTTTTTCCAACGTTTCTCTGGATTCTGGGTTTGGTAAAACTGTGTGAATGTGGACCTGTTGTTGACAGACACAGTTTGACCCTGTTGCTTCAGCGCTGTGCAACAGTAGCTCTCATTTCACAAGTGACAGCAGCAGCTTTTCACCCTGAGGAAATATGCAGCTGCTCCCGCTGCACACGGCTGCTGATTTTGTAAATGAAACATTAAAAAAAAAAGCACCTTTTACGAGTGAGGTGGCACAATATATGATGAAATTGAAGATAGAAAGTGACAGGTTGGTTTTAAAAAAATACATATGCTGAGAAGATGGAAAAAACCTCTCCATTACAGCAGAACCCTGAGTCCAGCTGTGCCTGCTGTTTGTATAGGCGATCATGTATCTGTGAGACGCTGCTGCAGCTGTACAGATGACCTTTTCCTCGCTTGAGGCAGAGTTTGGCTCCAAAGGCTCCCGGGTGAGGCTGTATCTCAAAGCAGATTAGACAGAACATTCCCAGGCCTCCTGCCAGGAGTCTGCACAGACACCGGCTGCATCAGCGCTCATCCAACAAGCTGTTTTGTATCTCAGCCGCGCGTGTTGGGGTTTGATTTTGTCTACTTGATTGAGACCTTTAAAGTCTCGTCTCATAAAGATAAAGGTCAAGTTTAGTGTCGTCTCATCTGCATCTGAACAGCAGCATCATCAGCAACAGCTAATTAGCAGCAGTGGTGTGATGGAAAGTGTTAACACATTTTTTTATTCTAACAGTAGTTTTTATTATAGTATTTTTGGGTCAGTGAAAAATAATGGTCGACGAGATGAGAAAGTCAAAAACTTACTTGTAAAATAGTTTTAAAGCATTTATCAGGTCTATTAAAATGTACACTACAGTTCAAAAAGTAGTTTAATTCCAATGAATACCTTATAAATGTATTAAACTATATATATTTACTGTATATATGACAGCAGAGAGTGTATTAATACTGTCCCATGTTTAAAAAACACTCAATCCACAGAGAAACATACACAGCCTGTATTCAGAAACTGAGCCTTAAAACAAGCAGTCATGACTTATGTGAAGTTGTGATGTCACTACTATACAGTCACCACCAACTGCCATTTAAAGAGGAGGAGGAGAGGCTTAGAAAGAAGCTGGAGAAAAGAAGTGGAAAACTATACTGAGATGATCTTTGCTGCTTCAAATCTTCAAAATTCACAATAAAAAACAGGAAAGTGTAGAATATGGGACATTTAAATGGTACAAAAATAACCAGTTAACTACCCAACGACCCAAAAAAGACAGATATTAATTTATCCAGTACTAGTTAACAACTTAGATCCATCTTTTCTGCAGTAATGGACTTAAATAAACCAAGTTTCTCTGGTTAATTAACCCCCGTCTGTATATCAGCATGGATGAAGCCTGATGTCTGGGTCTTTATTTTGTCTTCATGTTAGTTTAATGTCATTTGAAAGTCCTTTTCTTTTTTTTAACGATATGATGCAATTTAAATATTTAATCAACCTCTGATTGCATGCATTTTTACATTTTTTAAAACCTTTTTAAGAGAGTTAAACTTTTTGGTACAAACATTTTAGGGTCACATGGCAGTTTTCACTTTTACTCCATTCCACTAAGCATTTTCATCATTATCTATAAAATAAATACAGAGATTTGGTGAACTGGACTATAAACGACCCAATACCAGCTTGACTTTGTAAATTTTTCTGTGGGGACCTGGAGCCTCCAGTGATGCATCTCTGAGAATAAACTTCTTCCTTTTTTTACTAGTATCTTCTCTCTGGTGAAAT